>OY856411.1:1324029243-1324386743 GCA_963693085.1 Alisma plantago-aquatica
TCATACAAAACATATAGTGTTTTCATCAATGGTAAGTACATAATAATAACTTACTAATTCTATTATGTGCCCATGAATGGCAATTTCCAACTGTAAATGCAACACTTTTGCTCCGCACAGTTCTAGATTACCTCTTCTCAGGTCCTAAAGATCTCTATCTCCATCTTCTTGAGATCCTGTATAAAGAGGATAGTTCTTTCCAATGTCCAGATAGGCGAAAATGGTGACACTTTGTTTTCTTTATCCTTTAAGAGAAAATGACATATTACTTTTACACTTACCTTCCACCATATATTGAGTGCAGAAGACTTGGACTTTACCTTAGCCTCAGAAAACTTCTTGGCCTTGCCTTTGCCCTAGGACTCACTTCCACTGATCACCATCATGGATTTGTCCTTCTTCTTCCTAATTTTGACATTAACATGCCAAGCATTTGATAAACTAACTATATGATTCATGCAATGCTTGCATAATCATGTTCATGGTCAACTCTTGACCTAAGAGAAATCCCAGTCAATCTACATGTCCAATCATATTGAGCACATGGGGTTCTACTGGTCCTCCCTTTATCAGTTTGCACTCAATTAATGCTTTGGAGACATTATACCTTCTTTGTTTTAAATGATTCATGAGATGTGTTACCATCTCAAGAATGTCCATGTATTTATATCGTTCATGCAACTCATAGTTCATACAACATAGCATAGGTATTCAAATGTCTATGGCATCATTGGCATGCTTCCAATAAGCATCCATTTAACCTTGGGAGCATTTGGTGCGAGTTCCTCTAGCATTGATCTATCAAGGACATAGAGCTTTCGCTCATCGACGAGAAAACCATTTCTCAAAGTCCTTAACAAATTGTGTAACTTTATCCCATTTTTTCCTTCTAAAGGACTAATCACAATTTGAACGTGTTTGTGTTTGACATTTGATTCTACAAAGAAATATTGCAACCTTTTCAAAGTGTTTTTGATTTGGTTTGATTTGATAAATTTGATGATATTATTTAGATCTTTAATTAACTACCGCTCCCACTATTTTATTCAAATTGACATCCCTCAATATCAATTCGTAATATTATAGCGTACAATATTCTAGTGAGCTAAAATCCATATTTCATCAAATCATGAGTCAGTTTTGGCTTATCACCCACAACTGGACTATTTAGATAGGCCATCATGCCAATTGCATCACATGTAACTCTTGGATAAATGATATGTGCAACTCCTTGCCATGATCATCTGTAGGCTTTTGGGCTTAGACGCTCTAAGAATCACCAGTTAAGCCTGACCCAAAATCTAACACGATAATAATGCACCTTGCTTTGGAGAAACCTACATTATTATAATCACACTTCCACAAGATAGACGACATACCACGCTTTGGCATCACCTATGCTTGGTTGATCAAGCTTTTTATGTGTGCCGCTTTTATAAAGCATCTAAAACTTAATATTTTAGTTGAGGGAGTTGGTGTTTATAAATACATATATCCAATCATCACATATATAGTATGCATCATATGCATGATAACCACAAACAAGAACATGCAATAAATAAAACACACAAGTGATGGTTATGGCCATACTAGTGTAATTTCTAGGAGCCACAAGGAATTACTACCACCTACGATTCACATCATATGCAACCTGTTGTTGGTGAAGATCTGTGCTCGAACCAATCTGGATTGATAGGTTCAACTCTTGAACCTATCGGCTCACCTCCTGGTTGCTTGGTTGGGCTCTTCTGAAGTGGCTGTCTGGTTCTCAGGTCCAAGTAGTGTCTGAACACCTCTAGGAGATTGATTGGGACACCAGTCAATCAATTCATCCTCTTATCGTCTTCCCTCCTCGGTCTTCCATTCGATTGGGTCGTCTCATGAGCCGTTCATTTCGCCTTTGTGTAGATCATCATCTCACGTCGAGACATAAACAAAAACAATCATATTTCTTATTAACTTGTATATGGGGTAAAACCTCGAGTTACATTCAAGGGGAAATAGGAAGAATAATATTAATTTAATTTGGAAAGGAGAGAGAGGCTCGGTGCGCAGAATGATTAACAACAAGAATAAATAAACACAACCATGCACACACAAATATGGGATTTTGGCCATAACCAGGCTTCACACCCACCATCAAAACTAATTTTTGGAGACACGTGTAAATTGCATATATATATATATATATATATATATATATGGCCGTTTTTTAAATACTCGCGTGGGTAGCCTGTATTTCACTACTCGACAGCCAAAAAAGTAACTGTTCTGATCAGAAAAATAATTCTGCTATAAAAAAAGTAAATATGTTGATCAAAAAGTAACTATACGACTAAAAAAGTAATCCCCTACAAAATACACAGCAGATATATGTTTAACCGTGTTTTGAAATCTGCTATTACAAACGTAACTATCTATGCATGAAACTCAACAGTTTGCAAGGTAAAGTAACCCTCTACATGTCAAAAGTAACCAACTTAAAAAAAAGTAACTGAAATGGGGGACGGGTAGCTACCCGCGCAGGCATTAAAGATGGGCCATATATATATATTCCTTTGGGTTCTTTTGTGGTGATTTAGACGAACGTGCACATAAACTAGTTTAAATACTCGCATCGCATGAAATAAATAAACACGATAAAAATAAAATCTGATCATATCGATTATCCTAAAACATAATTAATTGACGTGACTTTGATACCACTGTTAGAAAATACGACATCAGGTAGGCAGCGGAAACAAAATTTTACGAACATATTTCTCATTAACCAGTAGATCGCATCAATAACTATGCAATGGGAAGGATGGTTTCATGAAGATATACTGATGTGCACAAATCATATCACCTTTTGTATCATGTTTGGTTGCATATCCATGTTGTTTTGACTCAATTATCACTCTCATTCATGCTAGATTCTATATTTTTAGCTATTCTTACTTGTCTCATGGTTTGGATTGTAGGTACCACATATTGCAATGAAATTATGAGGAATATATCATATTATATCTTATTGGATCACTCCTCAAGTATCTACATGTGTTGGGGTTTGAAATTGCGCAAATACCACTTTTTACGGCATGTAAATCGGACCTACACACTGAAAGTTATGATCAAAATACACAACAACCCAGAAAAGCAAAGTGCACGCCTTTTGATGGTAACCTAGTTCTTTTAGCTTTTCCCTTTCATGTTATTTGCTTCTTGTCATTTGCTTTTGTTTTGTGTTCACATTTCAGTCATTGTTTTCAGTTCTTCTCTTCTGGTGGCAAATCTAGTATGAGATGAGGTTTAGCTTTTATATGTGGATAGAACTCCTATGCTTAACAGATTGTCCTCTTTTGATGAGAAATATCATTTGGAGAAATTGTAAAAGGCATGCATTAATCAAATGAAACCTTTTGGCCATCAACATGTGCTTAACTCTAGTTTATGCTTCTAGCCTGAACATTCATCTTTCACATACTTGATTGCTTAAAACATGTAATGGTTTCAATTTTTGTGAGTAAATCAACTTTACAACATCATTTGGAATACGAGATGCCCTTGCCAAGCTCTTAGTGCATTTTCAACCACTCTTTCAATGAAAAATTTTCAAAACAAATGAATGAAATCTAGCTAATGTTGCAATTTAGTTGACTCTCCTATGTTTTGGAAAAATTTTAAAATTTCTTTTGGCTTATCTCATCTTTATACCCCATAAAAGATGGCTAAACTGCCCACATATCATGCTAGCTTAGTGTAAGTCCGATCTGGCCACGATGGTTAGGTGGTATGTCTTAAAAGAGGGTAAAATACCCCAACCGACATTCCACATGTGCATAAGCCTACATTAGCAGCCGAGTGTCGGAACCCATAATCCATTATCATGTCATTTTTGGGAAAGAAGGAGAGTACAACAAAAATTGTCAATACTAACTAAGATTTCATCATTTGTATCCTTAATAGTTGAGAGTTTGAGTTGCACATCCACTAATTGTTTGGCTTGGTCATCCAAATTCTACTTAGTGTTGTTTAATTGATTGATTCATTTAATTGTGACCACCCCTGTTGAACTAAAAATCTCTTTCTTGGGTGTTTAAGTTGAATTGATGGCTATGATCATAAACATGTTGATCATGGTTGGTTTGGTCATATACACATCTTTCATTTCATTTGATCTATTCATGAACTTGAAAATTCTTCATTTATGTTTCTATGCTCTTTTTGCTTGAGGACAAGCAATGGTTTAAGCTTAGGGGGATTTGATGTGCACAAATCATATCACCTTTTGGATCATGTTTGGTTGCATATCCATGTTGTTTTGACTCAATTATCACTCTCATTCATGCCAGATTCTATATTTTTAGCTATTCTTACTTGTCTCATGGTTTGGATTGTAGGTACCACATATTGCAATGAAATTATGAGGAATATATCATATTATCTCTTATTGGATCACTCCTCAAGTATCTACATGTGTTGGGGTTCAAAATTGCACAAATACCACTTTTTACGGCATGTAAATCGGACCTACACACTGAAAGTTATGATCAAAATACACAATAGCCCAGAACAGCAAAGTGCACGCCGTGCACCTGGAGCATCGAGCAGAATGAAAGTTTCTGGAAAGTTGCACGCCGTGCACCTGGGAGCTGAAAGTTTCTAGAAAGTTGCACGGCGTGCATTTCTTCAGCGCACGCCGTGCACAATGCATTCTGGAGCAAACTGAAAGTTCTGGAAAGTTGCACGACGTGCACTTTAAAGTGCACGGCGTGCACCTAGCAGTTTCAACATTTTGAAAAATACGAGTTTTTGTTTAAAACGAAGTGGGAACTTAATGGGCGGTTATGCCCAGTCATTTGCGGAACTTCTCTCGTCCTAGAGCAAGCCTAGAGCATAGGAGGGCGATTTGGAGGGGAAATGAGGTGGTTTCTTGCCAAAGAACCCCCATTCTTCCTCTCTTCTTCTCCAAGCTTCTTCTCCAAGGTGCAGCAGAGCTTCTTCACTCCACAAAGCTTCTCGGGAGGGAAGTTTGTCCGGTTTGGAGCAGCTTTAGAAGTGGGATTTCTTCCTCAAGTCGGAATTCTACCTTCCTTTGGTTACACCTTGGGATTGCTTAGCTTTTCCTTCTCTAAACCATGCTAAACTCCGAAATTTCTGCACATTTTCTGTTGTACATCATTATGGACGAGTAGACTCTTTTTCTTGGGCATGGGAGAGTAACTCCCATGTCATAGCTTGTAAGAATATATGAATTTCGTACTAAATGTTAGTTTCTTGCATGTTCCAAGAGTTGTTTCAGATCTGAAATGCTTGTTTGTGTGATTGGCCATCATACTTGCATGTTTTATGCTTTCTTTCATAATCTGAGAAGATGTGTTTGAGAGTATGGAGTTACTCCTTTGGCGACTTGTCCTTGACCGCGAGAGTGGCTGGGATTATGTTGAGGAGCAAGGTTTATGATTTGAAATGAAATACATACACGAGAGTGATGTATGGAGTTAAAATTGTCATCACTTCACCGAGAGGTGAGTGATGACTACAAACCTCCTTTGCAAGTTAATTAACATGTTTAAATTCGTATTTTAATATAAGCTATGATGTGATAGTGAAATTCCAAGTCTAAGATCCTTCCAAATCTGAATCTTAACCTTTCTTAAGTGATAATTTACTGTTTTGTTTTAAATCTATAATTTAGTTGTTCTAATCCAATCATCTTATGTACAACGATCTAGATTATTGAAAATCATAACTCTTGCGCCTAACTAACCAACGCTCCTTGTGTTCGACCTCGACTACAACTACTCTCGTATACTTGCGGGATATAGCTAGTTGAGTAAAAGATCATTCTTATGATTGAAACTCGTTAGTGTAAACAACCAACAAGTTTTTGTGGCGCTAGAGGAAGGGGAGCATCAGTATTCCTGTTAGAGTAAGAGTTGTTGATAATTAAATGAGACTAGATCACAACCTTCATATCCATCATCATATCCATAAATCATAATTCATCATGATCATCATAATTTGTTGTATCTTCCATGTTTGTTTTTGTATCTCACTCACCTTGTTTATTTGCAGGAGCATATGGGGTGTTCATAAAAAGATCCTTGAACCGTGCATATCTCTGCATTTAGAAAATGAACACATCATTTACAACCCTCATGGAGCAAGAAGGAGTGAAACACAAACATGTATGGAGGAATCACAACCCGCACAACCATCATCCATGTCACCATCATCCACACGACATTCACCCATGCCGCCTTCATCCACATCACCTTCATGTGTACCACCCTCATCCACACATCCTTCATCCACACCACCATAATTCACACCTAATTCACCACCATCATATACACCACCAACACCCATACCACATACATCACCACCATATACGCCACACCCACCTAATCCTCCAGATCCACATGAAGAACTAGTCAAGGAGGACGACCTTCCTCTTAAGGACTACTTTGGTACAGCTGCAATGTACATGAGTGGGCCTATTAATATTTCAAAATTTGAGGCAAAGGAGTTTTCTATCATCCCATCCATCATACAATTGCTACAGCTGAATGCATTTGGAGGGACACCAATGGAGGATCCAAACCTCCACATTGCTGAATTTCTGCAGTTGCTAAGCACTATAAAGATATATGGTGTTCCTACTGATGGGATACGCCTAATTCTTTTTCCATTCTCTCTTAAAGATAGAGCCAAGGCATGGCTCTATACTTTACCAAAGAAGTCAATCGGCACTTGGGAGGAGCTTCTAAAGGTCTTTTTGACAAGATATTTTCCACCAAGCAAGACCGCACAATTGAGGAGTCAACTCATCAATTATTCTCAAAGGGATGGAGAGACTTTGTATGATGCATGGGAGAGGTTCAAAGATCTTCAACATCTTTGTCCACATCACGGTCTAAGCAATTGCCTTCTATTGAAATCTTTCTATAATGGTTTGTGCTACAATACAAGGTTGTCTATTGATGCAGCTGCAAATGGAGCTCTAATGAATAAATCTTATGGAGAAGCCTATGCTATTATTGAAGATATGGAAGCAAATAATTTCCAATGGAGTTCGGCTACAAGCTACCACCCATCCTTTTCACATACTACTTCCGGAAAGCAAAGGGAAGATCACACGGTTGGTGCTATAGACATAATTGCAGCAAAGATAAACAGTTTATCACAAAGGTTTGATAAGCTAAGCACACAGCCATTTCAAGCAACCAATATTATTTGTGATTCATGTGGGTTGCTTGGACACTCATCTTCTACATGTTATGCTTCTTCTATTTATTCTCCAATGGGCTACACTCCACCGGGCTTCTACAACAATGTGAACCCGAATTTCATTCAGCCACAACAATCGCAAGTAACTCCTAGATTAGAGTTCATGCTTGCAACATTTATTTCAATTCAAATGCAGCAAAATGAGGAGTTCCAACAACAAAGACAATCAATGAAGGGTGCCATTTGCCAACTCTCTTCTAAGGTGGACGATATTGCCACTCATGCACACATCTTGGAGAAACAAATTACCCAACAAGCTCTTTTTAGCAAAGAAGCATTTCCACCTTTCTTGCCTAGTCCACCGGAGATTAATCCTACGTATTTCAGGCCAGTGACATTGAAGAATGGAGTTGTTATAGAGGTATATCCTTCAAAGTATGATGATGTTGATACCCATGACGATTATGAAGTTGCAACTAAAGGGGAGAAAGCTACAACACATGCTCTACATGTTGATTCTTCAAGCAAGCCACATGTCCATCCTCCTCACACTCTAGATGACACATTTCTTTATAATGAGAAAACTCTTCCCAACTCATATTTTGATGATGCTTCAAAGGGGAATGAAAAGACAAATCATATTGGTATACAAAAGACTATTCTTGCTACAACTCATAGGTGCTTTCGCTTGCCCCAAATCAAGGACATATTTGCAAGGAGGCATCAATCTTTAGCACAACAATTTCCAACTGCAAATCAGAGCACCGGTCCTCCATGGACCTTGATGTTTCCACCATGATGAGGTACCCGGTTGCAACCTTTTTAGTTTGATTTATGCAGTGAGGACACTGCAGATTTCAAGCTTAGGGGGGAGCAACCGGATGGTAACCTAGTTCTTTTAGCTTTTCCCTTTCATGTTATTTGCTTCTTGTCATTTGCTTTTGTTTTGTGTTCACATTTCAGTCATTGTTTTCAGTTCTCCTCTTCTGGTGGCAAATCTAGTATGAGATGAGGTTTACCTTTTATATGTGGATAGAACTCCTATGCTTAACAGATTGTCCTCTTTTGATGAGAAATATCATTTGGAGAAATTGTAAAAGGCATGCATTAATCAAATGAAACCTTTTGGCCATCAACATGTACTTAACTCTAGTTTATGCTTCTAGCCTGAACATTCATCTTTCACATACTTGATTGCTTAAAACATGTAATGGTTTCAATTTTTGTGAGTAAATCAACTTTACAACATCATTTGGAATACGAGATGCCCTTGCCAAGCTCTTAGTGCATTTTCAACCACTCTTTCAATGAAAAATTTTCAAAACAAATGAATGAAATCTAGCTAATGTTGCAATTTAGTTGACTCTCCTATGTTTTGGAAAAATTTTAAAATTTCTTTTGGCTTATCTCATCTTTATACCCCATAAAAGATGGCTAAACTGCCCACATATCATGCTAGCCTAGTGTAAGTCCGATCTGGCCACGATGGTTAGGTGGTATGTCTTAAAAGAGGGTAAAATACCCCAACCGACATTCCACGTGTGCATAAGCCTACATTAGCAGCCGAGTGTCAGAACCCATAATCCATTATCATGTCATTTTTGGGAAAGAAGGAGAGTACAACAAAAATTGTCGATTCTAACTAAGATTTCATCATTTGTATCCTTAATAGTTGAGAGTTTGAGTTGCACATCCACTAATTGTTTGGCTTGGTCATCCAAATTCTACTTAGTGTTGTTTAATTGATTGATTCATTTAATTGTGACCACCCCTGCTGAACTAAAAATCTCTTTCTTGGGTGTTTAAGTTGAATTGATGGCTATGAGCATAAACATGTTAATCATGGTTGGTTTGGTCTTATACACATCTTTCATTTCATTTGATCTATTCATGAACTTGACAATTCTTCATTTATGTTTCTATGCTCTTTTTGCTTGAGGACAAGCAATGGTTTAAGCTTAGGGGGATTTGATGTGCACAAATCATATCACCTTTTGGATCATGTTTGGTTGCATATCCATGTTGTTTTGACTCAATTATCACTCTCATTCATGCTAGATTCTATATTTTTAGCTATTCTTACTTGTCTCATGGTTTGGATTGTAGGTACCACATATTGCAATGAAATTATGAGGAATATATCATATTATCTCTTATTGGATCACTCATCAAGTATCTACATGTGTTGGGGTTTGAAATTGCGCAAATAACACTTTTTACGACATGTAAATCGGACCTACACACTGAAAGTTATGATCAAAATACACAACAACCCAGAATAGCAAAGTGCACGCCGTGCACCTGGAGCATCGAGCAGAATGAAAGTTTCTGGAAAGTTGCACGCCATGCACCTGGGAGCTGAAAGTTTCTGGAAATTTACATGGCGTGCATTTCTTCAGCGCATGCCGTGCACAATGCATTCTGGAGCAAACTGAAAGTTTCTGGAAAGTTGCACGGCGTGCACTTTAAAGTGCACAACGTGCACCTGGCAGTTTCAACATTTTGAAAAATACGAGTTTTTGTTTAAAATGAAGTGGGAACTTAATGGGCGGTTATGCCCGGTCATTTGTGGAACTTCTCTTGTCCTAGATCAAGCCTAGAGCATAGGAGGGCGATTTGGAGGGGAAAGGAGGTGGTTTCTTGCCAAAGAACCCCCATTCTTCCTCTCTTCTTCTCCAAGCTTCTTCTCCAAGGTGCAACAGAGCTTCTTCACTCCACAAAGCTTCTCGGGAGGGAAGTTTGTCCGGTTTGGAGCAGCTGTAGAAGTGGGATTTTGTCCTCAAGTCAGAATTCTACCTTCCTTTGGTTACACCTTGGTATTGCTTAGCGTTTCCTTCTCTAAACCATGCTAAACTCCGAAATTTCTGCACATTTTCTGTTGTACATCATTATGGACGAGTAGACTCTTTTTCTTGGGCATGGGAGAGTAACTCCCATGTCATAGCTTGTAAGAACATATGAATTTCGTACTAAATGTTAGTTTCTTGCATGTTCCAAGAGTTGTTTCAGATCTGAAATGCTTGTTTGTGTGATTGGCCATCATACTTGCATGTTTTATGCTTTCTTTCATAATCTGAGAAGATGTGTTTGAGAGTATGGAGTTACTCTTTTGGCGACTTGTCCTTGACCGCGAGAGTGTCTGGGATTATGTTGATGAGAAAGGTTTGTGATTTGAAATGAAATACATACACGAGAGTGATGTATGGAGTTAAAATCGTCATCACTTCACCGAGAGGTGAGTGATGACTACAAACCTCCTTTGCAAGTTAATTAACATGTTTAAATTCGTATTTTAATATAAGCTATGATGTGATAGTGAAATCCCAAGTCTAAGATCCTTCCAAATCTGAATCTTAACCTTTCTTAAGTGATAATTTACTGTTTTGGTTTAAATCTATAATTTAGTTGTTCTAATCCAATCATCTTATGTACAACGATCTAGATTATTGAAAATCATAACTCTTGCGCCTAACTAACCAACGCTCATTGTGTTCCACCTCGACTACAACTACTCTCGTATACTTGCGGGATATAGCTAGTTGAGTAAAAGATCATTCTTATGATTGAAACTCATTAGTGTAAACAACCAACATATACCTAGTCCTGGAGTAAGTCCAATGACAATCCTCATCGATGTAGATGTGCACTTTGTCTTGGACGGTGGTTGTGTAGCTCCTGGTTGCATTGGGACTCGTCTGATTGCTCCTCCATGAATGGCAAACTCGGACAACTGCATCAGTGGCTCCTCTGATCTCATCATGGATGTGAGTTGATGTTGTCTTACTAGGATTAGCCAAAAGACTCCTACCTCTAGAGTAGTCCACACATACTAACTAGAACTCATGTCGTCCTGCTAGAACATACATCAAGGAGTTGTTCCTCCCGTTGGTGTACTAGTCACCAACATACTTCCCCACAACAATAATTTGCAGTTGTTTCACTCATACTTTCCCTAGTCGGGTAGGACTTGCCTGGGCTCTCATGGTTAACACAACCAGAGAGGACAACAATTTTCAGAGCAAATGATTCTTAATTATTTGTGTAGTAGTTGTGTTCTAGGAATCCCCCAGTACCCCTTTATATATAGGAGGGGTTAGGGTCAGGGTTCCCAATCCCCATCCAATGCCAGACTAAAATGGGAGTGAAAAGGACCAGAAGATCTTCAATTTTCACAACAATTTTGGAAGTTTTGCAACCTTCGTGCACCAAAACGATAGTCTTGTAACATGAGACGGTCATCTCATACACAAGAATATCATTTTGCAATTTCCAATTTTGCACGTATGTCAACAATTCAATTCCAATTAGTACTCAACTTGACGCCAACACCAATCCTTGATGCAATCAAATTGTACCCCCAAAAAGGGCATCTGGTGTAAACAAGATAGGCATCTCACACCATCCTAGACATCCATCTCACACAGGTGAAATGAGCGCCTCACAACCCAGGTAAGGCAAAATTCCAACCAATGTACAATACAATCAGCCTGACATTCCAAAAGGCTGTCTCAACACTTGAACCGATTGTTTGGCAATCTAGTCATCTCATCTATTATGTATATTGAAATACCTAAACACTTTAGTAATCAATTCAATTATAATTCAAGATCAAACTCCTCTTATAGACGAGTTCCTATGTGTGTGACCCTATAGGTCCCATGTCACATTGGCAGTGAATGTCCATAACAACTTATAACATCACAAGTAAAGAGCAATGCCTAGTCGCACATCAGTGCCACCCAAGTGAATGGAAAGTTGGGGAGTAACTTCAACCTAGAATATGTGTATGGTGTTATAGTATTTGTATAGTTCCTTTGTCATAGATATCCATATTGAACTAGAGGCATGGAGTAGTCATCCTCATTATTATTCAAGCTTGTTGCTTGTACCAGAGCATACTACATGAGATATATGTAAGCTCAATATCACATATTGGCTCACATGCGTATGTCCATACTTTTCATAGTCTCTCTAATCAAGAGGACTTGGATATCATACTCCTATAGGAAGGACAAATTCCATCTCTATCACTCACAGTTAGTCCCCATGTGTCAAAGTCACCCAATCATCATTGTTATAACAACCCATGTTTTCAGACTATGTTTGATGATGTCAAAGTGTACCCAATGACATGTGATGAGTGTAGTGATTTCATGTCTAATAACCACAACCACCACCATCACTGTGAGAGATGACTATGACTTCCATGTGTCAGTAACATGATGGGTCTGTCCGACACACTATTCTCTAACATGTATCTATGTGCTTGGTTTGATATTACCATATCATGACTAATGAGAAGTAGTCATCAACCAACTCACACTCTGATCTTATATGTTATTGTTGTCTATCAACCTTCCACAATAACAACCAATTATGGACATAATGAGAATATGTATATGTACTCTTAACGTCTGTATGATCTCACTTCAACAAGGCTAATACTTTAAGACATATGTCATTTAGTAATATTATTCTCTAGACATTTATACTGTTATTCATTGTCTCATAACTGAATATACAAAATAAATTGGAAGCTTACCTTTATAATTAGTCAAATCATTTACATGTTGTGCCAGTACAATCATTATATGATTGGATCTCTGGGCATTCATACCAACATGTACATCCACTCCCTAAAGAGGTCAACATTTAGGATTTTACAACATGTTTCACTCCTTATATTCCATTATAAGAGCTACAACACAAGACCTTTTTCTAGGCCAAGGATACCTAGCCTTCCCTTTAAGGAGAAGGGATCCATAAACCTACCAAATGACTTACCTATCCAAGACCAAGAGTCTTTAACCTCACCAAGGACTTACCCACTTTTGCAATGAGTCGTCCACCTTCACCAAGGACTTACCCTCTCTTACAACAAGTCTTCCGCATTGAAGGAATTACCCACTCTTCTTAGATCTTCCGCCTTTGACTTCACCTTCACCAAGGAGAAGCTTTCACCAAGGGACTCCTTCCCTTCTTCTTATTCACCTCTCTTATCCAAGAGAGATAACCTTCATCTTCATTGTAGAAAGAGATATTGGGAGGTGGAGGAAGTGTGAGACTCACAAGATATACATGTAGGACTAGCTATCTTACAAATATCCTACTCACTCTAATAGATGTAGCAAGTGATTAACCTTAAGAGTGTAAGGAGGATCTTATAGGCACTCAATTATAATATGGGGACCTTCATAGTGGTTGGCTAACCATGAAATGAAGCCCAAGGGGTCCTATTTATAGTTTGAGATGCCTACTATCCAGTAGAAGCACTTACAGATGAATTCTTGTCATTTGGGTCTTGCAATAGATCAATTTGTAAGTTTTACAACACTCCAACCGCTAGAAACACTTTTTCTGCACATTTCATACAGTGCAATCAGTCGAGTTTACTTTTTAGAAACTCAACTGATTGCACTATGTGACAAATCAAATTTGAGTTGTCGGTCGAGTTTATCCTGAATGAAACTCGATCGATGGCTTAAATTTGTTTTTCCTGTGCAAGGTGTCGATCAAGTTTGACTTGGGGTAAACTCAGCCAAACTGGTACTTCCCAAAATCCATCAAGGGTATCGGTCGAGTTTATTAGAGATGAAACTCGACCAAAAAAGGTCCCTATATTGAATTTTGGAAATGGCCATTTGAGTGCTTAAATATTCATTTTAAGTACTTCTAATTTTTTCTAAGCTTAATTACAAGTCATACATCATTACAAGTGATTTAGAACATGATTCTAATGGATTTGTGGTCATGTCCACAAAATTGCACTTGCATTGATTTTGACCTGTCTTTCTCCAAGTTGGGATGTGCAAGTTGGGGCATATGGAGTGTGTCTATACCTAATCTGAAATCACTCAAGTAGAAGAATGAGACACAAATAAGTGGAATGGTTAGTCATCACAAAATAAGGGTTTAGTCAATTGAAACAAGGGTTTCATTTAGACCTTGTGTCAACGTTCTCCCCCTTTTTAAAGATGACAAACCATTCCATAGATGTATTGAAAGATTTTAAGTAAAAGGATATATTTGGAGAAACCTAGGGGTTTTAATAGAATTGAGTTCATATGCTCCCCCTCAACTGATGCTAATGGAGTTCTCATACTCCCCCTCAATTGATGCTATTTCTCCTGCATGGTTAGCTTTAATAACATTTATAGAAACTATGTCTTCTACTAATATATGTTCTAAATATATGTCTTCTTTACTTTTACTCTCCCATTTATATAAGACATGTCTTCTCCCCCTTGTCATTTCAGAATGTGAGGGGCTAAAAATACAACTTGTTTAGTAAAAGAAGATACCAAAAGTTAAAATGGAGAGTAGAAGAGCAAAAACTAGGGGCTTGTCCAAGCAAGTATATAAGGAAAATTAAACATGCATTAGAACAATCCCAAGATGTAATTATAACATATAATCAAGGTAAGGCTATGCAAGCAAGCAACTCAAGATAGTAGAGTATGCAAGAAACAAGATACAAGCATAGTATATAGTTGGATACACTTGATGTGTTAAATATCAAAAGATAACCAAGGGTAGAACTAAATGTAGATGGACCACTAGTAGATGATATCACAAGTTAGAGATACTAGTAGGATCTAGGTCATAACAAAGGATGTACAAGTTAAAAAGAGCAATCTATGAGTAGATGTAGAGGAATATCCAAACAAATGGATAAGCAATTTCAGAATCATGAAAGGATAATGCTTACTAGCAAATATGCATCATTAGCAAAAGATGATTACCACTAAGAAAATCAAGGTTGTATCAAAACAAGATATACAACTAGTTATATGTAGCAAGTTAGAGAACAACAGAAGTGATTTTAGACACAACCAAGAGATCCAAAAAGATCATCATCAAAACCTACATAACAACTCAAGATAGGTAATTTCAAGATATTGAGATATAAATTTATAGAAATTAGAGAGATAGAGATGTATTCAAGATAGGAAAATCAAAGAATGGAAATATGCATATCTAAAAGTACCAATAGGAGTGACATAGAATAAGGATATTGGTTGAGAATGTCTAGCTGAGAGGGAAATTTTCATCCAAAAATCCATTTGTGTATTATGTGCACAGTGTTGTCAATAGAGTTTCTGGGTTGAACTTCTCAACTGACAACAATTGTTGGCAACACCTATTGGTGCTTGTCGGTCAAGTTTCTTATAGGATAAATTCGACCGACAACAACTGTTGTCAAAAAGCACATATATATCAGAAAAACACATCTAGAGGCATGATAAAAATATAAACCATATCCAAACATGTGTAAGCAAGTTAGTAATGCTCTATTAAACATTAGGAATAGTGTTTGAGCAAGAATGTGATGAAAATCACAATATACCAATTTGACTCAAAAACATATGTATAGTGCATACTAACTTGGAAAAAGCACACTATGATTGGATATGAGCAATTATAACATTACCTCTTTTCTTATCATTTCTTTTCAACTTGTTGCCACCCCATACACATCTCACCTTTCTTCTTTCATGTGGATTATAAGTCAATTTGCAAATCAATATCTCATGTCAATGCAATTGCACTTGACCTACAAGAAGAAAGATGAAATGGTCCCCAATCATATTTTTGGGTCCAGAGGGGTTAGCTTAGCAGCCCAAGTTCTATGACTCTTGGGTGCTTTCCTAAAAGGACAATATATGGAATAGAGACCAATATCATTACAATGATTATATGATACCCTAGACTTGGAACTAGAGGATTCTTCATTGAAAATTGAAGGTCATTTTATCTTTGTTGTTCCTTTGGCTGCTATCAAGTCCAAAATCATTTCCACCCATTTGTTTGGTAGTATGATCTAGGATTTGATTAAGATTCTTTTTACCATCTAAGAATCTTTGCATAAAAGATCTCAAATATTATTATCATGCATAAGAGAACTAATAGTAGAATACAGTTGATTGATATTATCTCTAGCATGCAAAAGATTGGTTTCTAAGCTAAGAGAATTGGTCATATAAGAATCTTTTTCAATATGAAGATCCACAACATTATTCTCTCTACTAGTAGAACTAGAAAAAGATTCAAAAACATTGATTTGAGCAAGCAAGGAAGCATTTTCCTAATCAATTAAAGCAACCTTAGAAAGATAAACACCATTTTTAGATTCTATTCCTTTCAAAATAAATCTTTGTCCTCATTTTCAATTTTAAGAACATCAATATCAAGCATGAGAGAATTTATAATATTATTATACTCTTCATTAAACTAGGCATAAAAGGTTGAGCTTATAGAATTCTAATCTTATCAAGTAATCTAATATTTTCAAGTTTAAGAGAGTCTATTTGACTAAGATAAGCATTTTTTTTCATCTAGCAATCAAATATTATAATATTCAAGATCATCTTTTTCTTCATACAAGTTATCAAAAATTCTAGCAAGCCTTTTCTTCTTCTTTTTAGAAGACTTATGAGAGGAACAAGTAGCATGAATAATTGCATTAAAGATTGTTTATCTAAAGAGTTTGGATTTACCTCATTTGAGTCTTCACTTGTTGAGGACATGAGAGAGAAAATGGAATTCTCCATCTTTACTAGAGATTGAGCTAGATCCTCCACTAGCTTCTTCACTTGAGCTTGAGTTGGAGGAGTCACTAGAGCTTTTGTTCCATTTTTTCCTTCTTCATGTGCTTCTCTTCTCTTCTCTTGTGATGATTGTTTTTTTTGCCTTGGACAATCTTCCTTGAAGTGGCCCTTATTTCCACATTTGAAGCACTAAGTGATTGAGGAGGACTTGCCTTTGTAGAGTCTATCCTTGGAGTACATGGAATCTTCTTCAACTTGAGAGAAGGGAGATGCTTGACTAACAATGGCTTCAACTTGGGCTTTGATTTCAGCCTTCTTCATTATCTTAAGCACTTTATCTTCTCCTCTTTCTTCTTCCTCTTGCTTGTCAAGTGCAACTTCATGGGCTTGTAGATTTCCTATGAGTTCAATAGGAATATTACCAAGAGATTTTGCTTATTTAATGGAAGTCACCTTGGATTTCCAACTCTTGGGGAGTTATAAGGATCTTTGAGTTGATCTATCCTCTAGCCATAGGATGACCTAGGATGGCAAGACCATATACAATGGTATTTAGCCTTGAGTACATATCCGCCACTCTTTCCTTCTTTCCCATTTTGAAATTTTCAAGTAGCCCTTTGAGCATGTAGACTTTTCTTTCCTTAACTTGTTTTGTCCCTTCATAGGTGATGCAAATTTTTCTCCATACCTCATAGGCTGTCTCACAAGAGGAAATCTAGTTAAACTCGGTATTGGACATGTAGGCATAAAGAATGTTGATGGATCTCGCATTCAATGTGGCTTCATCCCATTCTTCTATATTTATTTCTGGTATCTTGTATGGAAGATCCACCATTCTCCATATCTAAAAACTAGATCCTTGGATGTACTAGTGTAACCTTCTCTTCTAATAGAGAAAATTGCTCCCATCAAAGATTGGAATGTTGATGAGGTATCTCCCACCTTGATAAACACCCATATTCTCCTACTTGTAGAAGTATGCTTGGAGAAGACCCACTCTGAAACCACTTGTTGGATATAGATGATCAGCTCCATAGGGGGTGAATAGAGCTAAATGAAATTAAACAAAATTCATTAGACCTTCAAGATATTTCTAAGATAATGTGGGAAGTATGAACTTTGAGTGCAACTAAAACATACATAGCAAGGGAGAGAGAGATTGAACAAGCACCAAGTAACACAAGTACTTATAGTAATTTCAACCTCCAATCTAGGAGATTTACATCCACTAGTCGACCTCTGGCATTTTGCAACATGTTTCACTCCTTATATTCCATTATAAGAGCTACAACATAAGACCTTCCTTTTCGGGCCAACAATATCTAGCCTTGCCTTTAAGAAGAAGGGAGCCAACAACCTACCAAAGGACTTACCTGTCTAAGATCTAGAGTCTTCAACCTCACCAAGGACTTACACACTTTTGCAATGAGTCTACCACCTTCACCAAGGGCTTACCCACTCTTGCAACAAGTTTTCCTCCTTGAAGAAATTACCCACTCTTCTTGGATCTTCCGCCTTTGACTTCAAATTCACCAAGGAGAAGCTTTCACCAAGGGAGTCCTCCCCTTTGTCTTCTTAACCTCTCTTAGATGAGAGAGAACCTTCATCTTCATTGTAGAAAGAGAGATTGGGAGGTGGAGGAAGTGAGATCCTTACAAGATATACATGTAGGACTAGCTCTCTTACAAATGTCCTTCTCACTCTAATGGATGTAGCAAGTGATTAAGCTTAAGAGTGGAAGGAGGCTCTTGGAGGCACTCAACTATAAAATAGGGACATTTATAGTGTCTGGCTAACCATGGGATAAATCCGAAGGGGTCCTATTTATAGTTGGGGATGCCTACTAGCCAGTAGAAGCACTTAAGGACGAATTCTAGTCATTTGGGGTGTTGCAATAGATCTATTTTTGAGTTTTACAATACTCTAATGGATAGAAACAATTTTTCTACACATTCCATACAGTGCAGTCGGTCAAGTTTACTTTTGGGAAAATCAACAGATTGCACTATGCGATAAATCATATTTTAGTTGTTGTTCGAGTTTATCCTGGATGAAACTCAGCCGATGTCTTAAATTTATTTTGCATGTGCAGGATGTCAGTCGAGTTTGACCTGGGGTAAACTCAGTCGATCCTGGCACTTCTCAAAATCCATCAAGGGTGTTGTCTGAGTTTATCAGAGATGAAACTCAGCCAACAAAGGTCCCTATAATGAATTTTAGAAATTGCCATTTAAGTGCTTATATATATGTTTTAAGTGCTCCTAATTTTTTCTAAGCTTAATTGCACAAGTCATACAAGCATTACCAGTGATTTACAACATGCATTACAAGTGATTTACAACATGATTCTAATGTATTTGAGATATTTTCCACAAAAGTGCACTTGTGTGGGATTTGACTTGTCTTTCTCCAAGTTGGGATGTGCAAGTTAGGACATATGGAGTGTGTCTATACCTAATCTAAAATCACTCAAGTAGAAGCATTAGACACAAATAAGTGGAATGGTTAGACATAATCAAAATAAGGGTTTATTCCATTGAAACAAGGGTTTCAATTTAGACCTCGAGTCAACATCATATGCCTTAATGGAGTGATGTGAAATTGTTTTATACAGTGTATATCTTCTAAAGTTGCAATTCCCAAATTATTTTGTAAGAATATTTTAGGTGTTTGTATGTAACTTGATCGATGTAGTAAAAAATATTTAACTAACTTAAATAATCAAATTTTACCTTAATCGTGTAGTTCCCTAATACCGTAGAACCATCTCAATGTCAAATGTTGTTGGATGGTGAAATGAGTAATCTAAAAGGAGCTTGGATTCATATATTGTTGAGTATATGCGAGTGTAGGGAGGGTATATCCCTGTCATCTTGATTCCAAGGTTTTGAATAGAAGTTAAGGCCATGTCTTGGATGTTGATGTGATTGAGAGCTATCATATTTGAGGGTTTATATCCTAGCTTCTGGTGTTGTGGCATGTGTATCCAGGACAAACCTGGCTATTTTAATAGTTGGGATGATGTGTCACTACGATTGTTTCTCATATTGATCGAGGGGAAGAGATATTTAGGACCTAGAACTTACATGGGACTAATTGTGACTTCATAATGGTCAACTAGCCGTTTGAGTGGTACGCCTTACACTAAGTTGTAATCGACCCATGTAGTATATATGTTAGGATTATTTGGTGTCACTTTGAATGATAATTATTCTTTTACTTGTCTTGCTAGTATTATATGTGATTCATATCCTGAAAAGCATAATTATTTGTACCTATAACTCTAATTATGCTTGATCATTTTATATAAACTGCATAGTCTTTCAAATATGTTATTTTATTTGTCTTAAATACTTTAATTACTTAATATGCTTGTAATAAATAAACATTATTAGAGTTTATATCATATCGTTGGGACATGGGTATCACCTCATGGGTTTCCACATCTTTTTTAGATGATCAACGATGTGGTTAGACCCATGGTGACAAGTAGGCTCAATTTGAAGATAAATAGAGTCTGAGAGGTTGTTTGGATTGTGTAGATTCCTAGAGTCATCTTTGTACTCTCAGGTCCAAGCAAAGGGTTTTGTATATGATGTACATCGAATTGAGATTTTGTTGTATGTGTAGTGCATTGTAAATTTTTTCATCATCAAGACAACATCTAATGTACAAAAGTTATGGATGAGAACAAAGAACTCATGTAAAGGTACCTACTATGAATGCACGTGTAAAGTTGGACCTTTGTTTAAATATTTCTTATGATATACTAAAATTTTATTCAATTTATTCTATAACCTTTTGATAATATGGTTAATTGGTGTTTGATTACTGTTTTGGTTTTGAGTAATATCATTTTGCATGGTGGGATGCCACATTTGGTGGTATCAGAGCCTTAGGTTGGTTGGGTCTATAGGGACATAGGAAGTAGGTTTTTGTGTTTGTTCTTACATATCCAACACAACTGACTATGGTTTATGGTTATGTAGATATATCTATAGAATGTGAAGAACATGTCAAGAGTAGTTTTGTAGTGCTTGGAGGTGGTAGTAGGGGACGAGTACACGGTGGAAGAGTACTCGAGAAGGGGCAAGAACAACCCTTTTTGCCTCCGTTTGACCCTACAATCATAGTTGATACAACTTTTTAGTTAGACAACTAATGTTTATGATCATGCAAGTGGCAGAGACAGTGGTTGCACCTCAACCAAGGGCACTTGTCCCAAATGATGAGTCTCAAGGTCCAATGATGACCTTTAAGAGGTTGAAGTATGTGGGAACCATAGATTATGAAAGCACAACAGACTAATAAGTGCATATTTATTCATTTTATTAGCATGTTTTATATCTCTCTTTAGGAGAATTTTGTTATTATTCTCTAGTTTTTAAGTTAAGTTGTCTAGTTTAGTTTTTCTCCCTTTTATTGGATTTTTACTAGTTTTGGCTGAATCTTGAAGGGAAATGATCAAATCTATTCAAAGTCCAAAAAGGCCCAAGACACAACGGATCAATTTCCTATCTTCAGCCTCCAAAACCCCCAGTTAATTGATCAAATCATCTAGTCGGTCGATTCCCATGCACATGACCTTGGCTCTCTAGAATTCCAATTGAGAGAGGACTCAATCAAATCAGATTTGCCAACCAATCGACTCACTCTGAATCAGTCAAACAACCTTCCTTGGAGCCGAAGCATCAACTAAAACTTGGTCAACAACCACCACTAGAAGCCAATTAGAGTTTCATCAGACTAACAAAGATATTAAAGCCAATCGACCAACTGGATCCCCAATGGATCAACCTACGTCCAGATCGAATCAAAGTTCGAGACAAGAAGGCCATTACTGAGCCTTTAGACCCAAGCCAACACTTAAACCAATCGACCGAATGGATCCTCAGTAGATCGGCCCATGTCGCAAACTCATCTTCTACCAGAAGACAATCGATGATTTGGGCCAATGAAGCATGCATTGACTCCAGCCGACCAACTGGAGTCCCAGTCAATCGACCCACATGCTGGATCTAGTGAATCAACAATCGTCGCCAAGACATTTCTAGGATTCCCCCCTCCTTCCCTTATAAAAGGAGGTGGGACTCCAAAGACAAAGTTCATATCATATATCTCGTATATATTATATATCTCATATTATATCATCCAACACCCCTATGGGCATGTTCCTTGTTGGGAAATTGGAGCAACAAAGAAGACTATGGAAATAAAAATGTAATGCCCGATTCCCTAACTAGGAGATCGTGTCAACAACAATGTATCTAGGAAGGAAGGTAACAAGAGTTATACCTAGTCCTACAACAAGTCCAGTGACAACTCTTGTTGTAGTAGCGTGCGCCTTTCTTCAAGTTACATCGTGCTTCTTCAAATGAAACTTGAGCATTCATCAACAACGACCTCCTGGTGAAACACCACATACGGGGTTGACAACATTCTCCTAGCGGGAAAAATCCTCACCTCTAGAGTAGTCCATGCGGACCTCTAGGAACTCACGTTGCGCTACTAGAGCCAACAACAAGGAGTTGTCCCTTCGAACATTAGTGTACTAGCACCGATTCTCTCTCCCAAAATTGTCTCTTCCTTGATATCCCTCCATTTAATGGGTAGGACTTACTCAGGCTCTCTATTGGTTACGACAACCATAGAGGACAACTATTGTTAGAGCTTATTGTTGTGTCTTAGAAGCCCTCAATACCTCTCTACTTATAGGAGAGGCTAGGGCCAGGGTTTCCAGTCAGTCTAGGAGTCAAAGAGACAGAATTCACAAATTTTCTAGAAACTATGAACGGTGAACCAATCGGTTCACTTCCCAACTAGTCTGTTCAAAGGTGAACTGATCAGTTCATCTCATAAACTGGTTAGTTCATGTACTTTCCTTTTCAGAATCAAATTGAAATTTAATATCTGATTAATGCAAAATAGGGACGTCAACATTAGTCCTTGATCCAATCAAATTGATCATTGATCCAGACGATGAATTGTTTGGTTCACATCATGAAACGACTGTTTCACATCATGAAACAATCATTTCATATGTGAAATGGTCATTTCACATGTCCTGGTCAGGCAAATATTCAGCCAATTGTGTTTCTAAATGACCTGCCACTCCAATCGATCGGTTCAACACTTGCACCGATCGGTTTAGAGTATAATCAGTTAATTTTGAACATCAATTGTTTAATTGAATACCTAAACAATTTTAGTAATCAAGTTAAACATCAATCATCAATAAACATCTATTCCAAGCGCATCCTATGTGTGTGACGCTATAGGTCCCAAATGACAGTTGTAGTGAATGTCCATAACCAACTTATGACATCACAAGAAATGAGCGGTATCTAGCAACAGATCATTGCAACCCAAGTAGTTTGGAAAGTTGGAGAACAACTTCAACCTACAATCCATGATCGATGTTACTATGATCGTATAGTTCGTTTGTCTCTGATATCTAGATAGAACTCAAGGTATGGAATTGTCATCCTCTCAATGTTCAATCCATGTTCCCTGAACTAGAGCAAACTGTCTGAGATACATGTGAGTTCACGTATCGCATATTGAATCACATGAGTATGACCATATATTTCTCAGTCTCACTTATCAAGAGGCCTAGATATCAATCTTCTGTCAGAGGGAGAAATCCCTTCTACATCACTCACACCCAATCCCCATGTATCACAATGCACATGAGCATCTCTTTTATGGCAACCCTTATTCAAAGTCACATTGGATGATGTCTAAGTACGTCGAACGACATGTGATGAGTGTATTACTTTAGTTCTAAGAACCATAATCACCATTATCACTATGAGAGTTGATTCAAACTACCATTCCAAGGTATCCATGTATCTCTCTCAAGGTGGGTCTGTCAGATATACTATTCTCTAACATGTACATGTGTGCTTGACTTGGTATTATATATCATGACTAATGAGACTCTATCATTAATCAACACACACTCTAGTCTTATGTATTATTGTCATATATTTTGCTTCCACAGTAATATTCGACTAGGGACATAACAACAATGCATGTACTCTTATCATATATATGATCTCATTGTTTAAAATGTCAACATGAAGACATATGTCATCAAGTAACATCATTATTTAGACATCTAGTATGTGTGTTTCATCAACTCATGATTAATACAAACATAATAGATGGAAGTACCTTATAATTATCAAATTAGGCATCCAATGCCATATTCAAATATTCATTTGATTGGCTCTCTGGGCATACATACCAATAGAATCCCACTTGCACTTAGAGCCAATCACCCACAAATATTATTCCAAGTGATCTTAACATGTTCATCATGTTTCTATTGCGCAAGCGCTTTTATAGCGGGCTAGAAATGTTTGCTTTTAGTTGGTATTTTACAAGTTTCACATCTCTTTGCTACATGACATTTCGTATGAGATGGAAGTGACATAGTATGCTATTATGGATTCCAAGCCTAACTAGTAGCTCCATTATTGTCACAATATTTTTGTTGTTTCATCAACGGTTGGAACCTCCCACAAGTTCATCTAAATGAACTTCTAGATCCATACAATGTCCTCTTTTATGCTCATAACACCAAGATACTCAGCTTCTATTATAGAATTAAATAATTATCTCTTGCTCAGAACTTTTCCAGCTTATAGTTTTCATTTTAAGGTCAAACACAAATTTAGATTGTGATCATTAATTTTCTTTGTCTTTTTAGAATCTTGCATCAGTGTAACCCTTTACACGCAACTCTTCCTTATTACCACAACCAAGGAACTAGTCCTTTTAATGCATCTCAAGTACTTAAGGGTGTTCTTATGGCATTCTAGTGACTTTCATTGGAATTTGACAGATATCCACTCATCAAAACCAAATACATACAAGATAATGGAATGAGTACACAACATTGCATGCATGATAGATCCAATTATGAATGCATTTGACATCTCATTCATGTCTTCCCATTCTTCACAAGAACTGGAATATTAGGCTCTTGAGAGAATTACTCCATGAAATATGGACAAGTTTTTTTATCATTGAGTCTTGTATGATGAACCCTTTCAATATTTTGCCAATGTATGTTCTCTTACTTAGTTCAAGAAGCTTTCTAGATCTACCTCTATATATCTCAATTCTGATCATATAGGATGATTTGCCTAATCCTTTATAGAGATGGTACTTTCCTTTCTAGGTTTTAATATTTGTAGTACAAGGATGTTATTCCCCATAAATATTTTTGATATAAATATGCTCCTACTAAATATTTTGTAATCACATATTTCATCTTCATTCTGACTCAATTCAAACTCTTTGAATATCTTGTCAAATTGAATATTCCATCTCTGAGATGATTGTTTCAATCCAAAGATTGACCTTTGTAGCTTATGGACTTTATTTGTAGTATATAGATTTATAAAACCTTTAGGTTGTGTCACGTACACATCTTGTACAATATTCTAGTTAAGGAATGTAGTTTTAACATCCATTTTTTAAATATCATAGTCACATTAATATGCAATAGAAAGCATGATCCCGATGGAATTAACCATGACAATTGGTGAAAGGATTTCATCATGCTCAACACTTTGAACTAGTTTGAAACCCTTTTTAACTAATATGCTCTTATAGGTTTGTACACTACCATACATGTCGGTCTTTTCTCAAAGACCCAAATGCACCCTATGGGTCTTTCCCTTTCAGGTTGATCCACCAAGGCCATACCTTGTTGATTTACATGGAGTCCATCTTTGATATAATGTCTTCAAGCCATTTCTCCTACTCTGGTCCCTCAATAGCTTCTAGGTAGGTTGTCGACTCATCATCTATGATCAACTCTGTAAAGGAGAGTGAAATCACCCCTTTACTAAAATATGGTAAACAAAACACCATTAGAAAGCAGCGGAATACAAAAATAACGGATTGTATTCAATTTCATAAAATGTTTACAAAATACATCAAATTCTCCCATTAGGGTTTACATCAAGACACACAATCAGGATCTAGATAGAGGGAAGTTTAGACTACTACAATCTTGTCTCCAAGCAACATCTACATCAACCGAGTCCAAGCCAAAAGCTATATACTCCTTGTCTTGTTCATCACCTTGCTCATCACCTGGGTGGTTGGGAAAGCACCCAGCAAAAGGGAGAGGAAAACAAGGTATGCGTTAAATAATGAATAAGTACAAGAGAAAGGAAATCATATGAAACATAAATATATTGAATCATCATAAGATTAGAGGGCCAAGAGAATGAGGCACATAACAAAATAGATTCTTACTATTACAAAACATATAAGAAGTAGCATGCATGATATTAATTGGACTACATTAACTAAGTAGGGTTGAGGCACCTACCAAACCTCAACCTATAGGTGAGGGGAGAATTCATACATTCCTAGTCACCTATCAAATTTTATAGGGGAGGAATAACACATTCCCCAATGGAGAATAAGACATTCCCCAGGGCAATTATTTACATGCTCTCTGTGGGTGGTTGTACATAAGTACCACTACTATAGTTAAATAGCCAAATAAACCATAATGCTCAAGAAATAGTAAAGTGGCAAGATAAATCATCATATAATTACAACTTGGTGGTGGGGTTCCAAGACCCAAGAATAATGTTTTGAAACTGATTTATGAGGCAAGTATAGCAAAAGATTCAAGAGTATATGAAATAGGGTTTAATAAAGCCTCATTATAGAAAACTAGGTTAAGGCACAATTATTCCCAACTTAAGGTGTAAATGCACATACATAAATAGGAAATTTCACATACATAGCACATACATAAATAGGGATTGCACATACATAGCACATACATAAATAGGGATTACACATACATATCACATACATAAATAGGGATTGCACATTCATAGCACATACATAGAACATAACTTTCATTATGATTCATATTGCCCACTTTCATCACTTGATTGAGTCCATGATCAATTTTTCCTATTTTCAATTCGTATACATGTATTAGAATGATATATATGCATTAAGGTAGAGAAAACCCATATTTTTACTTTTTATAGAAAAACCTCGATTTAGACTATGAAAACATCACCATAGACTTAGTTAGGTTCTTCTGATTAAGAAAACATATATTTATGTTAATTTTGGAGTTATGATGATTAAGATGTAATTTTTATGGATTTTATGCATTAAATTCGTTTTACAAAAATCACCCTTCGTCAAACCATGAAATCAGACCTTGAAAATATTTTTATTAGATATAGATTAGTTTTCCAATTCCAAAACATATTTATTTGTCAAATTTGGATAAGCGGTTTAGAAGATATGAATTTTGCAATACTGACCAATAGGAAATTGCCACATCATCAAACCGATCGAGATAATTAAAGAGAGAGGGAGAGGGAGAAAACACCATTCAACCAAGATCAGATTTTAACTTGCATAGGTAACCAAACTAGAGCTTCTAGAGAAGGTAAAACAGCAAGAAATCAAAACCTTAGAAGAGCATGGTAAAAAGAGATGGAAATCGTCGATTTTCAACATAAAAGCATGAGTTTTAAGCATGTACTAAGCAATATATGAGAAGGGTGTTAACCAAACTTGCCTCTAGGAAGTTAATAAGGTTCAAAAAGAAAGGATTCTGAGATTAGAAGGTCTGGTTGCTCCAAGACAAGCTCCTTTCTTGAGCAAAGATCACCTTCTCCACTTTAGAGGTGCAAACCCTAGCAAAAGAGCAAGGAGATGACATGTTTTAGGGTTTTAGGTGGAGTTTTACCATGTATGGTCATGGTTCCGACCTAGAAGAAGGTGTAAGGAAGACTATCAGTATGAAAATAGGAAATTAAGGGAGGAAACTTACTAGTTTTGGTCGAAATTACCAAGGAGGAGCTTTAGAAACCCTAATAGAGCAATTTGGAAGCCCTAGGAGCCTTCTTCACCAAGGTAGGCTCCCTCTATTTCCTTAGGGCAGAAAATTCGTGGCCAAATATAGAAGGAACTATTATCTAAGCTAGAGGAAATAAAAGGAGAGCAAGAGTTTTCGAATTGTGAGTTGGGAAGGGGTATACATGGCTATATATAGAAAGAGGTGAAGCATGAGGAGTCTTAAGGGACTTTCCATGTGTCTTTAGCCTAGGGATTGATGGCCATGCAAGAGGATAGCTCATAGAGGCTTCATGCATATCAAAAGTCAGTTCTAAGAGCCCATAGATTATTCTAGGCCATCCCCACCGTTTTGCAAGAAAGAAATAACCTCATTGGTTGATAGCTTTTAAGGATAAGCATCTTTATAAAGAGGGTAATCCCTATAATGCCCTTGGAAAGAAATACCATCAAACCAAGGTGAAACTAGGTTCTACAATGGTTTCAAATCTCGTTAATGGTAAGGGAATATCTAAGGATTCAAATTCAGGAGATAATTTGCAAAGAAAACCTCCCAATTGGGTAAATTGCATAAAAGTCCAGAATGTACCTAAAATTGCATAACTTGCACAAACAACATCCAAATTGGACCAAACTTGAAAATTAGGCTCATTTTATGTTTTCAAATCATATCAAAAAGTTAGATTAAAGTTTATAGCACTTAATTATGGTAATTAAGCTTTCACTGAGGTATTTGTGCATAAACCCTTATATTGGTATAATTAGTGAATAAATGTTCACTAAACGACTATAAATTCCACTAATTAAATAGAAAGGCAAATAAGGATAAAAATGAAAGGAAAAGATGGTAAAGAGGGTCAAAAGACAAAATTCCAGAATTCGGTATGTTACAAACTCATTGCTTTCTTGTATTATAAGATATTATAATCGTTCAAACTCAAGGCGTGTTCTACTTGATCTATGAGGTCATTTGTAACATAAGGAACTTTGAGATTCCACAACAACTTCTGATTCTTCATGTTCCTACTGTACCTTTTTAGGTTCAATGTTTTCTTCTTTGTCTCAAACATTTTGATTTCTAATTTTCTCCTACTGACTCCTTTGTAACGAAATTCCCTTTAGGAATACAACTATCCTTGCAGAAAACACTTTTGTTGTCGGATTGGAATATAAAATTAGCATTCAACAAAATAGAATTTATGTGATTTGTGGACAAAGCTTTTCAAGAAACTATTTTCTTAAATAAGCATTCATCCCTAATCACTATCAAAGACATATTGGGACACTTCCCATGCCATATCTCATATGGTGTCTATTGAACCATTTTAGACGGTACATTGTTTTAGTGTAAAGCATGTGCCAAAAATAAAATTGTAAGATTAGCAAGATTTATTGATAATCAGACCATGATATAACAAGGTGTGATTCCTTCTTTTTGATACACTATCTGATACATTATCATTGTGTTTCAGGTGGAGTCATTATGATACATTATCACGGTCTCCAAGAAGGTGCTCAAACTCTTGGTTTAAAATATTTCAACATCAATCACATCAAAGTATCTTAGTACTTTTACCAAGTTAGTTGTGTACTTCATTCATGATCTCCTTGAACATTTCAAGATATCTATACTTGTATTTCATTAAATACATATCTATTGATAGCATTAGTAAATATAAAGAGGTATTGATAACTACCTTCAGCATTCATTCTAAAAGTTCTATGTACATCAGTATGTATGATACCTAATAGAATAGTTGCTCTCCTACTACATCTAGTGAAGTTGCTTTGTCATATTTCCAAATAAATAAAATTTGCATGTCTTTAATGGTTCAATAACTAAAAGAGTCAAGATAACCATCATTATGGATTTTATAAATGCAATTTTCATTTACATGATTTAGATGACAATGCTATAGGTATTCACTGTTTGAGTCGTTGAATCATTCAGTATATATGTTACACATATTGTCTCTTCAACTATCAAGTATAGATTATGAGACATTGGGGATTACCTAATAAGATCTTATGTTTTAAAATGAAATATCAATTTATTCATAATATTATTATTCATACAAGATACATGATGTTTTCATTATCGGTAGGTACATAATAGCAATTCACTAATTATATTACATGCCCATGAATGACAACTTCTAACTATAGTGGCAACAACTCTTGCTCTATACATTTTCTAGCTTACTTCTTCTCAGGTCCTAAAGTGGAGATCTCTATATCCTTCTTCTTCCTAAGATCCTACATATAAAGAGGGCTATTCCTTTTCCAGTGTCTAGACATGTGAAAATTGTGGCATTTTCCTTCCTTAATCATTTAAGTAAAAAGGAAAAATTCCTTTTCCACTTACCCCTCTCCTTATCTTGAGTGCAGAAGACTTGGACTTCATCTTAGCCTTAGAACTCTTCTCGGTCGTGCCTCTGTTCTACTGATCATCATCATGGGTTTGTCCATCTTCAATCATGCTTTGGTATCGATGAATGCATGTTTGTCTTAATTTTAATCGCCATATTTGGCCTTGTTTAGCACTGAAAACTCACATATACCCCCTAAATATGCTCATATATAATTTTACTCAGTTTCAGATGATTATTTAGAGTTTTGATCAAATCCATTCATCTCCATTGTAGGATAAAGCATCCACTATGTTCCCTAGTATAGGAGATGATGGTCCCACTAACCGACTCGCAGGCCCAGGAAACTTTTGATAATTTGGACCCTATTTTCAATGGGCAATTCCTTCATCAGAAAACATCCTCATTGGTCAGAGGATTCATTGATGCATGCCCATCGACCTGTAGAAATAGCCCACCCCTCGTGGGGGTGGAATTGTTTTATGATGCCGTGACCATGGCCAAGAAGAAGGATGACGTGATCGCAACCAAGAATACAACACCACGAACGCGGCCAAGATGTAGTGTCAACCATCACTCCGCACGACCGGGACCACCTCGTCACAGTCGGGCCAAGACCAAGGTACCACGACTGGCACCCCACCATGACCACAACATCCCAACGCAATCGATACACCTCTGTGACCACGACAAACAACTCAACCGCGGCACAGACACCTCAACCACGGCGTAGACACCTCGACCGGTATAAAATGACCTTGAATGTAGAAATCACCTCGACCGTGTGAACACCTTGGCACGGTCAGGCGCACACCCAACACGTTCATGTCGAGGAGTACCACGACTGATACTAAAGGCTGCGACCGCGGAAGTTAAGTCAACGCTCCCCAAATCTGCACCTATAAATAGACGACCCCTCCTTCATTTGAGGTATCTCTTCCACTCCATCTATGGCGACAAACTATTGCTCTATGCCCAACCAAGGAAGATGATCTCCACCACCAAAGAATACATCCGTACTGTCCTTGCTACTCTTCCATTTCTTCTCCATCAAGATCTACTTCCTAGCCATGAAAGTGGTGGGATTTTAGATCTATAGCACCTTCATTCATTAAACATCTATCACTCCACCTCCAATGAGAAAGTGCACGAGAAGAGAAGGAAGAAGGAGAGAAGATCATCCTCATATGCCTTGGTGTTCTTTCCCTCCTCCTCCAAATCTACCCCGATATCTTGTAGAAGACTATTTCTCCACCAAGCCGCGACCATCTTCTTCACCATGGTGGAATCTTCCTTTCTCTTATTCTTTTTGTTTCTATCATGAGAAGTGAGTAGTCCATTTCGTTGGGGTGCGAGGACTAGCCCCGCTTCCCATGATTACATGTCCATTTTATAACATTCCATGGCTTGTATATAACTTTCCATTTCATTATTAATCATTTAATGTATGCTTTGTGGATTGATCACCTACCTTGCATGTTCTATTATATTCCTTTGTTGTGAGAACTTCAATATTTAGGATTTGAATATCGATTAATATGGTTGATGCCCGGATGAGAACTTCTGAAGGGATATCTCCGGAGTAGTAGGCATGTGATTTGTGGGTAACGAGACATCGAGCCTACAAAGATACTTACGCAAACTTTATTTCCTTATAGATGGTTTTGGTTACTCCATTTGGATAGTTGTATCTTGCCTAGATGTGTTTTGGATGTGTTTGCATGTGTAGTGGTGGTGAAACCCGATTCTACCCCAGTGATTCCCATCATTAATCTAAAATCAATTTTAATCCCATTCTTTTACTTTCCTTGCAATTAGTTTAACTAAACCCAAATCAACCCTCTTGTTCTAAATATTAGTCTTAGTTGAACTAGATCTGACTAGAAAGATTATTTAAAAAGTTGTCCCTTGGGATTTGATCCTTAAAACTATACTGTGATAAGATCCGTTCACTTGCGGATGGTACTATTGCATAAGGTTTTGGTAAAAACTTAGGGATTTCAGCCCTAAGTGAGTTTGTTAGTGCAGTAAAAACCACGTCAAATTCTGGCACCGTCGCCCGGGACAACAGAATCATCTAGTTAATTCTTGTTCTATTCAGACTAATCTAGGATTTTACTTTCACTTTTGATACTATTAATCATCTACTTGAATTTTGTTCTACTCTGTTCATCTGAATCCCGAAAGATCTTTCCATCCCAGGTACCCTAAAGACTAGTGCATGCCACACTCCAACAACACCGACCTTGCAACTAGCTTTGACCCTGGGATAGAACAAACCTTTCATCGTCAGAGTAGAGAGAACCAAGATAGGATGGTAAAAGAGTAGGAAATTTCCCGAAGGGTAACTCAAGCTCTTAATGCACAAAGGGAGAGGCTTATGCAAAAGCCCGAATTGCAGTTCAAGAGGAAATCTAGGCTGCTCAAGCAGCAGCTCAACAAGCCGAGTTACAAAAGGACCTTAGAGAGTTCTCAATCCCTAAGGCTACTGACGTTCAACACCCACTGTAACCTCCTCCCATCTCTGATCCAAACTTTGAGATCAAGTCACATTGGATTATATTGCTTCAAAACAACCCTTTCTATGGCAAGCAAGGTGAGGATAGTCAAGAACATCTTCTGAGGTTTATAGATTTATGTGCTATGACAAAGAAGAATGGAGTTACAGATGATGCCATCAGACTCTGTCTATTTAATCCCTTGTAGATAGAGCCATGAATTGGTATAACTCCTTGCAATGCGACCCCATCACCACTTGGGAGTAACTTCAAAATATTTTCTTGGAAAAATTCCACCCTCCTTCCCTCACCTATGATATTAGGGGCCGAATAACACAATTTGTTATGGTCCCTGGAGAAACCCTGGAAGAAGCATGGGAAAGATACAATGAGTTACTTCTCAAGTGTCCAAACCATGGCATACCTAAGAATCAGCTCATCAAAATCTTTTATAGGGGTGTGGATGATGATATCAAGAAGTTTTTGGACTCCTCATCTGGAGGAAACTTCATGCATCAAAGTTATGATAGCGCATGGAAGGTTGTCACCCTTAGAGCTGAAAATCAAGCCAACTGGGGCAGATCTGTAGGAAAGGGAGTATTGAAGGTACCTATGGCAGAAAGTAGTCCTGGGTACAAGTCTATCGCCGAATCTCTAAAGCTACTAGTTACCAAGCAAGACAACGTTGTATCGTCTTTGAATGCCTATGAAAGAAGGGGCTTGCCCCTCGACAACAAGAGCAAGTCAAGTCAACTTCTCTATTTTATGAAGCATGCAAAGGCACTGATCATTCTACTCTAGATTGTAATATTCTCTATGGTGTCATTTTGGGCAATGCTTGTGCCCAAGGAAGTGATGGGCAAATGGAAAATCTGAATGCCATCCACACTATCCATGGTCAAGGGTATTATATTTCAAATCAAAATAGGAACCATCTTGGTTTTCAGTATGGAAATCCTTCAGGAGCTAAACACTCGCAACAACTCAATTCAGATAATCAACAATGAGGCCCACTGAGATTCCAATATAATCAACAACAAAATTTTAGGAATCAAGGGAATTTTAGGGGTAACTTTTAGAATAGAAATTACAACCAGTATCCAAACACATCTCAGTTCCAAAATCTCAACCAAACCCCGAATCAACAACTACAAAAAGGACAACAAGCCGGTCCCATCTCTTCTGATGACAAACTATCAGCCATTGAGAAGATGTTACAATTACAAGAGACTATGATAACAAATTAGCAAGCCCATCAGAAGGCTATTGAATCCCAACTAGCTCAACTTTCAACTAGCCTCAAACCACCTGTTGGAGCTTTTACTGGCCAACTAGAGAACAATCCTAAACATCTTGAGCAATTGAAAGATGTTTCCACTCGATCTGGAAAAGACTATTATGATCCTCCTGTCAAGACACATGTGGTAGTTACAGACAAGGATGACTTGGTGATTGTCCAAGACACAAAAGTACCTAAATCTCAACCAAAAAAACAATTGATGAATGATAAGGTAGACAAAGCAAGTTCTAAGAAACCTGTCATTGCAGAAGCAGAAGACATGCCTGAGCCAGTTATACCAGTATACAAGTCTCGTCTTCCTTTCTAAGCTTGACTAAAGTAGACAAAGCTTGACACTCATTTAATAAAGTTCAAGGAAGCAATGAAGAAGCTTCATGTTGATATACCCTTTATAGAAGCGTTGGTTGAGATACCAGCCTGGACGAAGTACTTAAAATCTCTCATCACAAGGAAGTATATAACCGAGGAATATGAGACAATCAAATTAGCAACAACTACTTCAGATATTATTTAGAGAAAAATGCCTAAGAAACAAAAAGACCCACGATCTTTTGGGATTTCATGCAATATCGGTGACCACGTGTAAGAAGGGACTAGATGACCTTGGTGCTAGCATCTCTATCATGCCACTTAGACTTTGCAAGATGCTAGGGTTTGTAGAACTCCTCCCGACTGGCATGACCATACAACTTGCAGACAATTCTATGACTCTCCCTTTGGGAATCATTGAGGATGTTCCAGTTAAGGTAGGCAAAGACTCTTTTGTCCCTTGTGACTTTGTAATCATGGACATAAAAGAGGACTCCATATACCCTCTTATCTTTGTCCGTCCATTCCTCACCACTACGAGAGCTTTGATTGATGTTGAAGTAGGAACCTTGCTTCTTAGAATGGGCAAGGAAATACTCGAGTTCAGAGTTTTTGAAAGTATGTGAAGACCGAGCATGTAGGAAGAAGTCTATTTGATTGATTGCATACAGAAAATGTCACTCCTCATGCAAGAGAATCATGAATCATACGATCCTTTACAAGTGGCTCTCACAAACCCGACTGCTGATGACTCCATCAACAAAGAAGTAAAGAATTGTATTCTCCACCTCAACGCTGCAGAAGAAGATCCTAAAGATAAATTTGAGGAACTCAAGGTTGTGAATGTAACTAAAGACCTATGCAAAGAACCAAAGGTCCCCGAAATGAATCCCCTACCTAAGGGACTAAAGTACGTGTTTCTGGACGATCTCAAGGTCTACCCAGTTATCATAAATTCTGACCTAACGTCTGAACAAGAAGATAAACTCCTGACAGAATTAAGGGAAAGAAGAAAAGCCCTCAGCTACAAAATGAGTGACCTCACTGGGGTAAGTCAAGCACTTTGCATGCACAAAATCCCCATGCTAGAAGACCACAAGTCGATTGTCGAACATCAACAATAGCTGAATCCAAATATGAAAGAAGTAGTCTGCCTTGAAGTCATTAAATTGCTCACTACAGGAATCATCTATCCTAGATCTGATTCACCATGGGTAAGTCATGTACATGTTGTCCCAAAGAAAGGTGGAACTACCATGATACATAATGAAAATAACAAACTCATCCCCACTCGAACAACCACTGGCTGGAGGATTTGTATCGATTATAGGAAATTGAACAAGGCCACACGTAAGGATCATTTCCCGATGCCTTTCCTAGACCAAGTCCTAGAGCGATTGGCTCACCAGGAATATTTTTTCTATCTCGATGGTTACTCTATATTCTATCAAATTCCCATACATATGGATGACCAAGAGAAAACAACATTCACTTGCCCCTTTGGAACATATGCCTTTAGAAGGATGCCTTTCGGGCTTTGTAATGCGTCGGCCACTTTCCAGCATTGCATGGCATCCATATTCGCTGGACTCGCTAAAACCATTATGGAAGTTTTCATGGATGATTTCTCCATATATGGGGATTCGACTCATGCGTGAAGCACCTCTCCCTAGTCCCCACATGATGTGAAGAAGCCCATGTAGTGCTAAATTGGGAGAAATATCATTTCATGGTAAAAGAAGGCATTGTCCTCGGCCATAGGGTCAGCAATCGAGGGATCAAAGTAGACAAGGCAAAGATCGAAGTGATTTCTTAAGTCGGTCTCCTAACCAATGTAAGAGAGGTCCGCACATTTCTTGGTCATGTAGGTTTTATATAAGGTTTATAAAGGATTTCTCTAAAATAACAAAGCCTATGACAAACTTATTACTAAAGGATGTTGATTTCCACTTTGATGAAGAATGCATCAAAAGTTTCAACAATCTTAAGCATGCCCTTACATCAACCCCTATCATCAGAGATCCTGATTGGGGTCACCCATTTGAAATAATGTGTGATGTGAGTGATTATGCAGTCGGTGCTATTTTGGGCCAATATATAGAAAAGAAACATCATGTCATCTACTATGAATCTAAGACCCTTGATGTGGCTCAAAGGAACTATGAAACTACTGAGAATGAACTTTTAGTAGTTGTGTATGCCTTTGACAAGTTCAGATCCTACCTTATCAGTTCAAAGGTCATTGTCTACACTGATCATGTTGCTATTTGTTACCTCCTAGCAAAGAAAGATGCAAAACCCAATCTAATCAGATGGATTCTCCTTTTGAAAGAATTTGATCTTGAGATAAGAGATAAGAAAGGCATGGAGAATGTTGTGACAGACCACTTGAGTCGTATCCACACCCTAGACACTAAAAAGATCCCATTTAATGACTCTCTTCTAGACAACCAGCTCATGAAAGCTTCAGAAGCCATCTCTTGGTACACAAATTATGTGAACTACCTTGCAGCTGGTGTCGTCCACACTGAATGCACCTGAATTACACTGAAGAAATTCATGCATAACGTGAAGCAATATCATTGGGATGAGACACACCTCTTCAAGCTCTGTGCAGATGGTCTTTACAGACGATGTATCACTGAGGAAGAAGCTCATCTTGTTCTAGAGCAATGCCACTCAGGCCCCGTTGGAGGCCATATGAGTTCTAATAAAACTGCTTTGAAGGTTTTGCAATGTGGATTTTTTGGCCAACCATATCCAAGGATACCTACAACTTTGTCTTGTATTATAACAAATGCTAGAGGGTAGCTAACATAACAAAAAGAGATGAGATGCCCCTTAAGCTCTGGCAAGAAGTCAAGATTTTTGATGTTTGGGGAGTGGACTACATGGGCCCATTCCCATCCTCGTATGGATTTTTCTACATTCTAGTTGGGGTGGATTATGTCTCTAAATGGGTGGACGCCATACCAACTGTCACTAGCAATTCAAAACATGTCATCAAAATGTTTAGAGATATTATTTTCCCCATTTTGGATTTCCACGCTATGTGATATCCGATAGAGGTTCTCATTTTCTGGAAAGAAGTTTGGAGGCACTATTGAGAAAATATGGTGTGACTCACAAGGTTGCTTCCCCCTACCATCCGCAAATGAGTGGACATGTAGAGGTCTCAAACCGTCAACTCAAAGCTATCCTAGAAAAGACAGTGGGCCGCAACCTAAAAGATTGGTCAGTAAAATCAATGACGTCTTGTGAGGCTATAGAATTTCTTTCAAGACTCCTCTCAGAAGAACACATTTTAGATTAATCTATAGAAAATCATGTCATCTGCCCGTAGAACTTGAACACAAAGCTTGGTGGGCAATCGAACAACTGAGTTTTGACATGAAGAAAGTTGGCCAAGCCTAGATTCTACAATTGCAAGAGTTGGAAGAACTCCGAATGACCGCCTATGAGAATGCATGAATCTACAAAGAAACCACAAATTATGGCATGATGGTCATCTAAAAAGGAAAGACATACAAGTGGGAGACCAAGTTCTACCGTTTAAATCAAGACTGATATTGTTCCTAGGGAAACTTCATTCTCTCTGGTCTGGACCAGACACTGTCAAGAGCATCTGCCCACATGGTGCCTTTATTTTATGGAGTGAAAAGTCAGCAGAGTTTGTGGCAAATGGCCAATGCTTGAACAGATATTTCACCACTACTGACATTAGTATTGAACCATCTCTTAATCTTTCCAAACCAGCATATCTACCAGAAAATTAAAAGAAGCATGTCAAGCTAACGACTTAAAACAAAGGCGCTTGTCGGGAGGCAACCCAATCTGTATCTTAGCTTTTACTTTCAATTTTGAATTAGAAAATTTTACACCGGGTAGATATCACATTGCAAGATGCAATCTTAAGTTCTGATAATTTTCTTGTTTTGAATATTTCAGATGGAGGACACATTGATGAGAGGAACGCAACCACATCTGGTGGACCAACCAACACATTTTCCCCCTACATCTCAGATTTAGAATTTGCTCGAGATGAGAAAATTTCTAAGTTCAAGGTGGAGGGTGGGTGGTACATACTTTACTTCCACCCACACCTATCTGTTTCAGACTTAAGATTCCATCGTTGCAATTTTGAAGCACTTTTGATCAAAATTTTCAAAAATTTTAAGTTTTCAAAGTAGTTTGTATAGAAACTTGATGAATTTTTTATGCTTTTATTTCAATCAAAGCCTTTACCTAGCCAGCTAGTTTCTTTTTCTATGCAATTTTGAATTTTATACCCTCCTTATTCGAAGCAAAGTCTCAAGAGGGACAATTTCTAAAACTAGCCAATGGTTAGAAATCACCATGTGAAGCTTATGAATCCTAACATCATGATCCTTCAATAAAGATGGCAAGTATCTGTTGAACTAAGAGGGATCAAACACATCGTGCTTCCTAACTGACTAGTAGAACAATAACATGGAATCTCCACCAGATCCCCATCAAGTCATTATTTGAGCATAGTACGATAAAGAGAACAACTCAGTGCACTGAATTGTAAATCAAGTTGCGTTATGATCTGAACTTTCTTCTACACTTCTTCTACCATCTTCATGCCCCTCCACCCATCAAAAGAAACAAAAAGCCATGAAAATAGTGTCAAACCCTAAGTTCAAGGTGGCATGCCACTCCTCTCTTTATCCGCTTCTTCCATATCTCTCTCTATGTATAGGGGCGTATCACCAAAATGAAAAAAAAAAAACAAATGCCAATGTGCACACAAGAAAAAAATGCAATCTCGAGTTGAATAGAGGAGAGATTCACATAAAAAAGGAGTTGAAATCAATGAAATTGCAACCACATAATAAAAATCTCAATTCGAATAGAGGAGAGATTTACGACTCCCTTCCATATCCCCCTTCACTCCCTTTTCCACCTATAGGCACAATGAATGCCTCCTTTTTTGCCACTCTCTTGAAAAACACCATTGTTAGATCAGATGCACAGCTGTTGTTCTATAGGTATCTTTGGACTCTTACGAATCTCTTAGACATGCTTGATGTTGTAGAAAGTGAGGAGGAAGTGCCTTTTGGGAAATGAAATCAGGAATGAAGATAATGTAAGATGTGTTCAGTGATCTCAGGAAGTTGAGATGCTTAGCCATACAAAGCAGAAAAGAAACAAGTGTGTTGTGAAGATGAGGCACTTACAAGTGTTGAAAGTATTCAATTGGTGACTATTTTAGATTTTGTGTTACTTGAGGACGAGCAACATTTAAGTTTGGGGTGTTTTGAGGAATGCATATTCATCTTAGTTTTAGTCTCCATTTTTTACCCTATTTAGCACTGAAAGCTCACATATACCCCCTAAATCTTCTCACATAAACCCTAAACCCTAAGGCCACGACCGCAATAGTTAAGTCAGTACTCCCCAGATTTTCACCTATAAATAGATGACCCCCTCCTTCATTTGAGGTATCTCTTCCGCTCCATCCATGCCGACAGGCTGCCGCTCTATGCCTAGCTAAGGAAGACGATCCCCGCTGTCAAAGACTACCTCCATGGTGTCCATGCTACTCCGCCATCTCTGCTCCATCAAGATCTACTTCCTAGCTACAAAAGTGGTGGTATTTCAGATCTGTAGCACCTTCATCCATCAGCCATCTACCACTCCACCTCTGGTGAGCAAGAGCACGAGAGGAGAAGGAAGAAGGAGAGAAGATCATCCTCATCTACTTTGGTGTTCTTCCCCTCCTCATCCAGATCTTCCCCACCATCATGTAGAAGACCATTTCTCTATCGAGTCACGACCATCTTCTTCACCATGACCATGGTGGAATCTTCCCTCTCTCTTGTTCTTTTTGTTTCTATCATGAGGACCGATTAGTCCATTTCACTGGGGTGCAGGGACTAGCCCCACTACCCATGCTTACATGTCCATTTTATAACATTTCATGGTTTGTATACAACTTTCCATTTCGTTGTTAATCATTTAATGCATACTTTTTGGATTGATCACCTACCTTGCATGATCTATTATATTTCTTTTTTGTGAGAACTTCAATACTTAGGATTTGAATATCGATTAACATGGTTGATTCCTAGACGAGAACTTCTGAAGGGATATCTCTAGAGTAGTAGGTGTATGGTCTGTGGGTAACGAGACATTGAGCCTATAGATATGCTTACGCAAACTTTATTTCCTAACAGACAGTTTTGCTTACTCCATTTGGATAGTTGTATCTTGCCTGGATGTGTTTTGGATGTGTTTGCATGTGTTGTGGTGGTGAAACCTGATTCCACCCCAGTGATTCCCATCATTAATCTAAACTCAGTTTTAATCCCACTCTTTTACTTTCCTTGCAATTAGTTTAACTAAACCCAAATCAACCTTCTTGTTCTAAATATTAGTCTTAGTTGAACTAGATCATACTAGCAAGACTCTTAAAAAAGTTGTCCCTTGGGATTCGATCCTCAACTCTACTGTGATAAGACTCGTCCGCTTGCGGGTGGTACTATTGCACAAGGTTTTGGTAAAAACTTAGGGATTTCATCCCTAAGTGAGTTTGTTAGTGCAGTAAAAACCACGTCAGGTATCAACATACCAAGCAACTCAGACAATAGTTTTGGCATGTTACTCAAGTGATAGCACTTGATAAACTGGAAATATGATTTAGAAAACAATTTTAGAATCATATCAATCGTCAATTCTTGACCTATGAGAAATCCCAATCAATGTAGATGTTCCACGTGCTCAATCATATTGAGCATATGGGGACTCTAGTGGATCTCCTTCTGTCATTTTCTACTTAAACAACACTTCAAAGACATTATACCTTTCTTGCTTTACATGATTCTTAAGATGTGTTACCATCTCGATAATGTTCATGATTTCATGTTTTTATGCAACTCATAGTTCATATAGCTCAACATAAGGTCTTTGATGTCTATGACATTATTTGCATGCTTTAAGTAAGCATCCATTTCTGCCTTAGAAAATTTGGAGTGGGTTCCTATGGCTCTGGTCTTTCAAGGACATAGAGCTTTTGCTCATTGGTGAGAACACTTCTTAAAGTCCTAAACCAGATATGAAGTTAATCTCTTTTAATTTTTCCTACTCAAAGACTGATCACAATGATCACATGTTTGTGTTTGCCATTAGATTTTACAAAAGAAATTTTACAACTTTGTCAAAACATTTTGATTAATTTGATTTGATAAGTTTGGTGATGTTAATTAGACCTTTAATTAATTATCACTCCCACTATTTTGTTAAAATTGATAACCCTCATGTATTTGTTTGTAAGATTATAGCATACAATCTTCTAGTGAGCCAAGACCCAAAACAATTGAATCATTACCTGGCTAGTGCCAACGTTCATAACAACTATTAAGGTAAGCAACTTTTGCCAATTACATCTCATGAAATTCTTGGATAGATGGTATGTTGAACTCTTTGCCATAGTCCTTCTGCACACTTCTAGGTGCTTAATCTCATTAAGATCACCTAGTTAAGCTTGACCCAAAAGCCAATACAATAGTAATGCACTGATGCACTGAATATTATCCACTTTTCACAAGCTATTTTTTATTCATTTCATGCATATTTGCTCATTTTGACATTAATTGTGCATGGTTTATCAGTATTGGCCAGTGACATATTTGCATCAATTATTAGCTAATTCTACCGTTTCATATTGAATCATCATAATTTAGAAGACTTATGTTCTTCATTGTTGAATTTCAGGTGAATTGACCAGTCATGGATCAACTCGATGCTAGTGACAACACTGTTGGTGGTACCGACAATGGAAGAAACAGACATGCATGAGTGAAGACACTCAGTGGTACTAACAATATATTTGTTACTACAACTTAATGAATAGTAACTCAACCGAAGTAGTTTGGTGCCACTGACCTCCAGTTGGTGGTATCGACTTGTACTTAGAAAAATCGTTAGGAGATGTCAGGTATCAAGTCAGTGCTATCGATGCCTCAATCGGTAGTACCAACACTCACATAGAATCATGACCCAAAAGAGGATTTGATGCCACCAACACCCTATCGGTGGTATCGACTTGTCACGATCAGACGAGATTAAAGATGGTGATTAATCCAATGACCATGACTTAACAATGCCCTAAGTCAATCTTATGACTAGGGAGGATTTCATCCAGACCTAATTATCACACTAGAGTTCATTGCACAATAGAGGAGAGTTGTGAGAAGAGAAAGGAGGGTAGAAAGCTATGTTCTAGATTATTCGAGCACCTCCAGTGGACAGATTTGCAGTTAGAAGACAACAAATCGTCATGTTTGCTAGAGGGAGTCACCTAGATCATCTTCTCTAGGGGTTTCTATTAATTCTTTATTGTTTTCCTCACCTTCCCCTTATCCATCTATGTATATGGCAACTGAAATCATGTGGGGATAATCCTCTAATTCCTTAGGACCCGGGAGTATCCCGGGTATGTGTTGTACTTGACATTATGAGTTAATATATATGTTTTTCCTAATTTTTGGACATAACTCTAGGATTGCTTCATGAATTATCTATGTTTGATCACCATAACTGATTTATTAGATTGTTAATTGCTTAAAGAGAGGGATTAAGGATTGGATAAGTTGTAGAGTTACATAGCCTAGACACGCCTCAAGATAGGGCTTACATTTGTGAAGGGTATAGCCCAGATGATTCGTTAAAGCACCTAATAAATAGTTAAATTTCTACAAGAGTGGGATTTATTTTATATTAGATAGTGAATTACGCTAAGAGAGTGGGTAATTCTTGCTATAGGTCCCTTAGTCTAGGTTTAGGATACTTAAATATTGATAAATAATATTAATTACAGTATAAACTGTGGTGAAACTATACTCCTAGGAAAACCATTACATTTGTGATTGCAACCTCATCAGTATAGATTTAGTTCCTACAATTAGTTTGTTAATACTCAATCACCTTTTTCAATAGGTCTAATTAATAGAATTATAGTTAGTAGTAGTCTCTGGATACGTTTCCCTGAGTTTGACATTCAGGCCTCATAGGCCTATACTATTTCAATATGTGCACTTGCTTTATATATGTGTAGTAAACACATATCAAGTTTTTGGCATTGTTGCTGGGGAAATAGAAATCCAACACTATGAGTGTTGTGACTGGCCACTCTAGGTCATGATTTTATTTTATTTTCATTATTTTTAAGATAAAATTCAAAATTTTATTTAATCTTAGTATCCAGTTCTCACATCAGTCAATTATTTGTAGGAGCTAGTGCATGGTTCAGAAAAGGACCACCAATTATGGAGAGTCAACCCCCTAGCTTTAGCGTATAGAAACTCTATTGTAGAGCACATGAATACAATGATTCTATGGGGGACTTCTCCAAACTCCACCACCAAAGGCAATACAACAAGACCAAACAGAAATGGGAGATGGTAACGTGAAAGATGAGGAACAAATAGTCTGGGAAAAGATCAAGGCTTCATCAACTACAACACAACTGGGACCTATTGTAAAGCAAGCAGTAAATGTGGGAAGATATAAAACTGATCCAGGGTTGGTGGAACTTATAAAATCATAGGCTTTTCATGGGAACAATATGGATGATACAATGTATCATATCAATAATTTCATGGAAAATTGTGACATGTTGAAGATTGATAGGGTGTCGATGATAGTAATTTACTTGAAGCTATTTTCACACTCACTGGAAGATAAGGAAAAGGCTTGGTTCTTAAGCCTATCCTCAGAATCTATCTCCACCTAGGATGACATGATTGATACCTTCTTAAAGATATTTCCCTCCATAGAAGACACAAGACTTAGTCGCCCGAATCTAAAATTTTAAGCAACATGCATAGGAGTCTTACACCAAAGCATGGTAGAGATTCCAAAATATGTCGATGAAGGTTGCTCATCATGGGATTGACCCATATGGACAAGAAAAGACTTTCTACTATGGGCTGCATAAAGGGGAAAGAACCACACTTTATAATGTGGGAGCATAATTTTTTCTGAATAATAATGCGTCTAGGTGCCATGAGATCTTGAAGAACATGGCCAAGAATCAATCATGGGAAGAGGAAAGAGAAACTCCAACAACAGCCAAAAGTGTTAGAGAGTCTGGAGAGATCACAACACTAAAAGAGAAGATGGAAAACCTTGCCAAGAAATTAGATCAGAAATTAGGAAGCTCATGTGGAGGCAAGGAAGAAGAATGCATGTATTTACAACAACAGAAATATAGGGGCAGCAATGAACATTCTTGGAGGAAGGATCCTAAATTCTCATGGAAGTATCCCAAAAACTTTTAGTAGGACCCGTCACAGCACAATAGGTCAAGCCACAACAAGGCAGTGCACGACAACAATATTAGCAAGACAAGGGGCCTAAAAAGATAGACTACGCATAGGACATGCTTGGCAAGTTGGTCAGTCAGAATAAGACTATAATAGGCCAAAACACAGAGGGACTTGCAGAATCAAAGAGCACAAATCCATAGCATAGAAAATCATATTTCTCAGATAGCAGCAGAACTAGCATCCTTGAGGAAGCTAGGACAACAAGTTTCCTCTCAAATACTGACATCCCATCTAGTAACGAGAAAGTAAAGGCAGTGTTACTCCACAGTGGCAAGAAATTGTTGAATGAATAAAACACCATCCCAGAAGCAAACAACAAGGTAGGTAATGTGGTATCAATGTCGGTTATTGATCCCCTTGAGCCAGACACCACATCATAGGAGAAGGAAGCATTAGAGTAAACTAAAGAGTCAAAGGAAGCCAAGAAGGACTCATATGTTCCACCTCACTAGAGGAAGTTGGTGCCTCCAGTACCATTCCCCAATAACTTGAAGGCAAATAAGGTTGACCAATAGTTTAAGAAGTTTATGGACATTTTTAGAAAGCCTCATGTCAACATACCTCTTGTAGATGCTATAGAACAAATTCCATCTTATGAAAAAAAAAATTAAGGACATAATAAACAAAAAGAGGAGGCTAGCTAATTCAGATGTAGTGGTATTAAAGGCGGAAGTCAGAGCACTTACCCAAAGAGACTTCCATAAAAGAATAAAGATCCAAGTTGCTTAAAAATACCATGTTACATCGGTAAGATCAAGTTTGGTGAGGCTGTCTATGACTCTGGGGCAAGCATAAATCTCATGCCCTTGACAACGTTCAAGAAATTGGGGCTGAAAGAATCTTGGAAAAGAAACATGACCATACAATTGGCTGACAATTTAGTGGTCAGGCCAATTGGTATATGTAAGGATGTTTTGGTCAAGGTGGACACATTTATTTTTCCAACAGATTTTGTAGTCATGGAGATCCAAGATAATCATGGCAATGAGATACTCTTAGGTAGGTCGTTCCAAGATACAACAGACATGATCCTAGAGATGGGGAGAGGAATACTGACACTGGGTATTCATTATGACCGATTTGAAATAAAAATGTCAGACTGTCAATCAAAGGCTAATGAGAAGGCACATTGTCACATGTTACAACAATTGAACAGTGAGGTGTCTTTATTTCTAGGGAAGCCATTTCTGGATACAGCTCATGTCATGACAAAGGTGCAAAAAGGCACTTTGGCAATGTATATTATTGAGCATACTAAGGAGGTTTCTTTGATAAATACAGTGAAGTACCCTGAATATGAAGAGGAGGAAGCATTCTCAATGACAATTGAAAAGGCAACATCCTTCACTCTACCCAAGCATATCCACAACTACCATCAGAGGCATGCATCATGAACTTGGTAGATGATTACACTTGTTGTTGTTCACTGGAGGAGTTTGTTATGTTTATGAAGGCATTTCCATGCTTATACACCAGGCACTATGAAGATCTAGGACCAGCCCTGCCACCATTGATCCTGTCACTACAGTGTCCTCCAGAGCTCGAGTTGAAGCCGCTTCCTCCACAATTGAAGTACATTTTGTTGGAAACAAATGAGAAACTCCCATTCATCATTTTAGCTTCATTAAGCATGCATGAGGAGGAGCAATTGCATGTAGTGCTAAAGAACCACTGAGCAGTGTTTGGGTGGTCTATTGCAAACATCAAGGGGATATCACCCAGCTTTTGCCAGCACAAGATCAAAACTAAAGAAGGAGACAAACCGATAGTACAACCTCAACTGTGTCTCAATCCAATCATGACCAAGGTAGTGAAATAAGAGGTAGTGAAGCTTCTATCGATAGGTATAATTTATGATATATCTGATTCTAATTAGGTTGGCCCAAACCAAGTTGTTCCTAAGAAAGGGGGATAATGGTCACAACAAATTTAGAGAATGATTTGATCTCTACTAGATTAATGACTGGGTGGCGTGTGTGTATTGATTATCGCCGATTGGATTATGTCATGCTTAAAGATCATTTTCCACTTCCCTTTATTGATCAAATCCTTGAGCGACTTGTCGACATTTCTCATTTTTGTTTTCTAGACAGATATTCTAGGTATAATCAAATTTCTATTGAGTGACAAGACCAAGAAAAGTCTACCTTTACTTGTTCTTATGGCACATTCACATACTGTCGCATGCCCTTTGGCCTTTGTAATGCACCAACTACTTTTTAGATATGTAAGCTTTATATTTTCTCAAATACGGTAGAGTGTTGTCTTGAGGTCTTTATGGATGATTTTTCATTATATGGAGAGTCATTTGAAGACTGTCTGGACAGTCTTGACAAAGTTTTGCAAAGGTGTGAGGACACTCACGTAGTGTTCAACTAGGATAAGTGTCACATGATGGTGAGTGAAGGGATAATCTTTGGGTACAAGGTGTCCAATAGAGGAATGGAAGTCGATCCAATAAAAATTGAAGTGATCTCTAAGCTGCCTCCACCATCTTCGGTGAAGGGGGTTAGGAGTTTTCTAGGACAAGCCAATTTTTATCAATGTTTTCTACAAGATTTTTTGAAGATTGCAAAACCTCTTTCTGAGCTGTTAGAGAAATATGTCAAGTTTAATTTTGATGAGCAGTGTTTGAAGGATTTTAAGGTGATGAATGAGAAATTGGTCTCCTCACCTATGGTATAGGATCTAGATTGGAGCCAATCATTTGAGCAAATGTGTGATGCATCAGATTATGCAGTAGGGGTTGTTCTAGGCCAATGCAGAGATAAAAAGCCTATTGTTAATTATTATGCATCAAAAAACCCTCAATGATGTCCAACTTAATTACACACAACTAAAAAAGAGCTTTTGTCTGTGGTGTTTTCTTTTGAAAAATTTCACAGATTGAGGTGAGGGTTAAAGTTTGGACTAACCATGCAGTGATAAAATATCTTTTGGAGAAGAATGATGCCAAAACTAGATTGATAGGATGGATTTTCTACTACATGCATGATAAGGCATGCACACAAAATGTGGTAGCCTATCATTTGTCTAGGTTGGAGAGAGTGGATGATAAGGACTTAGAAATACCCATTGTTGAGGAGTTTCCTGATTAATAGTTGTTCACAATGAAAGACAAAGACTTGTGTTTTGCAAATATTGTGAACTACTTGGCATGTGGCAAGTTTCCTGAATATTGAGGGTACCAAGATAAGAAGAAAATTTTCCACTCCTTGATATTCTATGTGTGGGATGACCCAATCTTACTCAAACAATGTAGGGATGGGATTTTTGAGGAAGTGCGCGCCTGCGTCTGAGTTTGAGAGAATATCGACACATTGACACTCCCTACCTACTATGGGAGACCATGATAGCTCAAGGACAACAACAAAGGCATTAGAAAGTGGTTTTTATTGGCCATCACTATTCAAAGATGCTTACAATTTTGTGTGGAATCATGATGCATGTCAGCAAGTAGGGAATATATCTAGAAGACACAAAATACCCCTAAACATTTTTAGGAAGTTGAGGTTTTTTATTTATGGGGAGTAGATTTTGTGGGACCCTTTGTGTCTTCTCATCCTAACTTATATATTTTTCTTGTAGTTGACTACGTGTCTAAGTGGGCAGAAGCAATTCCAACCCACACCAATGATGCACATGTTGTTTACAAATTTGTAAAGGACCATATTTTATGTAGGTTTTTGGGGTGTCGAGAGTGATGATAAGTGATGGGGGATCTCACTTCGCTAATAAGAAGTTCAGAGCTTTATTGAATAAGTATGGAGTGAGGAATAGAGTAGGAACCCCATATCATCCACAAACCTAATGTCAGGTTGAGGTGTTTAATAGAGAGATTAAGAAGACCTTAGAAAAAATAATCTCAACAAATAGGACCAATTGGAGAATGCAACTAAATGACGCTCTTTGGGCATACAGGACAACCTATAAACATTTATAGGAACAACTCCATTTAGTCTAGTTTATGGGAGAGCTTGTCATTTACCTATAGAGTTGAATATAAAGCCCAGTGGGCTTTGAGGAAGCTAAACTACAATCTGGATGTTGCAGGAAAGAAATGCATGTTAGAGCTCAATGAATTGGATGAACTCAGGCTAGATTCCTATAAAAGCTCAAGGATATATAAGGACAGAACCAAGAAGGTCCATGATCGTCATATAATACATAGAGTGTTTACTCTAGGACAAAAGGTGCTTCTATTCAATTCTAGGATGAAATTGCATCTACAACAATTAAGGTCGAGATGGAGTGGCCCATATGTGGTGGTTAAGGCATTCCCTCATGGAGCAGGGGAGATTAGTGATGGAGATGATCCATTTCTCATCAATAGGTAGTGCTTGAAACACTACTGTGGGGGAAAGTTGATACATGAAGGAGAGGAGTTGAATATCCTTGAGCTTCATTGATGTCTTGTATGATCTGATCATCGAGCCTATGACGTAAAATAAGGGCGCTTGTTGGGAGGAAACCCAATTTTATTTTATGGTACCTTAATTTTTGTCTTTTACATTCTTTTTAGGAATTTTCATTATTATAATTTGCATTCTAATTATTATACATTTTAGATGTAAAAAAGGTGCCTTGATCTTTATGTTTGGTGTGCCGAAAGTAGAAAAGTCAATACCACCAACACCGGTTTTAGTGGCACCAAGGAAGATGCAAAAATTAACTATAAAATTTGAAGTTCTAGCCGGTACCACTAACAAGACAGTCGATGGAACCAACATTACACAAAAATAAACACAAATTTGAAGAGCCACTCAGTAGAACCGACATGCCATTTGGTGGCATTGATTCCTTGTAGAGCCAGAACCTGAATTACTGTGCAGGCTCGGTACTACCAACACTTCTTTGGTAGCACTCACACCTAATGATGCTCCAGGTTTGAGATGTCAAGGTTCCACTCAAGAGTACTAAGGAAATTAACAACTTGATATACTGACCCATAAAGCCCATGGCACCAACATTTTCAACAGAGGTGGTAAAATGCAGCTTGGTACCACCGACACAGTAGTCGGTGGTACCAGTATGTGAAAATAGAGAATATGTGGATGCGTAATTCGACGATCCTGATCTTATCCATCCAATGGTCGATGGTACCGAACTAACAATACATTCTAGAAGTCAGTACCACTGACATGTCATCAGTACTACCGATGCAGAGCAATCTGTGTGTCGCTATATCAACTAACATGAGTTGTAGGTACCAACGACGGATACTGATTTCACATGGATTGGGGGAATGACCGCTCTACCATATGCTCAAAAAGATTATTCCTTTTCTATGCCAGGTATGTAAGGGACACTGCAATCAATTGAACATGAACAACAACAACCAACAACATTGGTAGAAATCCTCGATGTTCAAGATTGGCTTCTACAACAATAGTAGGCTATTTTTTATAATGAGCTTCTTCTCCTAGCCAACTAGGTGAATATGCACACTCACCTTCAATGGATTGAGCATTATCAGCTACCGCTCTATAATCATTATTGGGCCAGGGGCAATTTACCAACAACCTACAACCTCTAGAAATTCCAACTCAGCCACCCAACTTCACTAGCACTTTCTACACACCATATCCAAACATGCAACCACCACCATTCTGATTTGGTACCACTGTTCCACCTCTTTGATTGGATTTTGACTATGAGGTCATACTCAAATTCAAGCTTAGTGGGATGCTGGAGTTGTCTTTATTTTACTTTTTAGTTTTATCATTCTGAGTTTGTAGGATCCACAACTATCCGGTGTAATTGTGGAACATTATTATCATGATTTTTACCTTCATCATAGAGTGTGTTCTTTTATACTTGTCCAACGACATCTGAAAATTAAATAAAAATCTAAAATTGTCATATCTTTGAAAGCTTAGTTGCAAATTCTAAAGGCAGCATCACCTAGAGGAAGTGTATGGGTTAGTCATCTTGAGGACATTTGATATGAATGAAAAGTCTTAAACTATCCATGAATAGAGCATGATGATGGGGTTTGAGCCTGAAATGATCGAACAAGTAACGAGACCTTAAATGATATTTTTAAAAAGAAATCCTAAGGTTACCATATACATTGGCGATAGGAGAGGACATATCATAGTTTAAGAAATGCATTGTCTCTTAATCTTGTGATTCCACCCGCTTTTCATACATTTTATCCACCACCTTAAGATGATCAAATAACCCAAACAATTTTCCTCTTGGTTGCATTGCATAGCATAATAGGTGACATGATAGCTAGTCTTTCTATTGCATTAGTTATTACGCTAGTTATTAAAAAATGTGCATATCAATTAGTTGCATAACAAAATTCATGTAGATTGCATATCTTATGCATCATTCATTCTTTCATCATGTACTCATGTTGTTTTGCTCTTAAAATAAAGTGTAGGGATACACATCCATAACCCTCAAAGTGAAAAAAATAATGAGTTGTTATAGTGAAGCCCAATCATATTCTTCAACCATGCTAAATCATAGGGCAAAGAAAGAAAAAAAAGAGAAAAATATTATGAAATAAAGAGGGAGAGAAGGATGCCTTGAGTTCTCCACAAAAATTTTCTCCAAGAAGAGATGAAAAAACTACATGATGTTATTTTTTTCTTAACCACTCTTATCAATTAGATGAGACTTTCAGTGCATGCATCATTCCATCCAAAATCAGTAGGCATTAGGATTCATGCATTTCATGCCTCCTTCATTTATAGGTTCATCATGTTATTTTTCCACAAATGATTCAAAAGTTACTTGTGACTCTTCATAAGCCACCTACTTCATTCCACCCATTGATATTTATAGTAGGCCACAAATATGATTGATCTCTTCATTCATTCTTATAAGGAGAACTGCTTCTAATTAATTTGGTAGGTAGGAAAGAGCAATGTAGTTCGGGAATCACATTATGCACCATGTGAATGTCCTATTGACTATGGTATTAACTGATTTGTTGATAGTGTTTCATTGATCTAAGGGGTGGATATCTTTAATGAATATTTTTGTTCACTTGAGAGTAGTTTTTTGTTCAGTGGTAGGTAAGGGCCAGTTTGGGCCCACCAATTGGGGGTAGTTGAGAAATGAAATTCATATTATTTGTCCTTTTTATGACTTATATGAAATAGATCTGAGGGTGGTGTTGCTCGAGGGTGAGTAAAATTTAGGATTAGGGAATTTTGATGCACTGAATATTATATGCTTTTCATTGGGTATTTTATTATGTATTTCATGCACATTTGCTCATTTTGACATTAATTGTGCATATGGTTTATTGTTATTGTCCATTGACATATTTTCACCAATTATTAGCTAATTCTACTGTTTCATATTGATTTATCATAATTTAGGTGACTTATGTTCTTCATTATTGAATTTTAGGTGAATAGATTAGCTCGATGCTATCTACAACATTGTTGATGGCACTGATAATGGAAGAAAAGGACGAGCATGAGCCGAAGACACTCAGTGGTATTGAGAGCATTTTTAGTAATATTGACTTGATGAACAATAACCCAAACAAAGCAGTTTGGTGCCACTGACCTCTAGTTGGTAGTACTGACTTGTACTTGAAAAAATTGTCAGGAGAAGTATGTGATCAACTCGACACCATTAGTGCCTCAGTCGATAGTACCGACACTCACATGGAGTCACGATCCAGAAAAGGACTTGGTGCAACTGACACCCCATCAGTGGTACTAACTTGTCATGATCAGAGAAGATTATAGATGGTGATTAATCCAACAACCTCGACTTAACGATGCCCTAAGTCAATCTTATGACTAGGAAGGATTTTGGCCAGACCTAATTATCATGTTGGAGTTCATTGCACAATAGAGGTGAGATGTGAGAATAAAAAGGAGATGAGATAGCTACAATCTGGGTGATTTGAGCACCTTCGTGGACAGATTTGTAGCCAGAAGACAACAAATCATCACGTTTGTTAGAGGAGTCATCTGGATCATCTTCTCCAGGGGTTTCCATTAATTGTTTAATATTTTCCTCACCTTCCCCTTATTTGTCTATGTACAACTGAAATCACGCAGGGCTAGTCACTCAATTCCTTAGGACCTGGAAGTAGCATGGGTATGTGTTTTACTTGACATTATGAGTTTATATATATATATATATATATATATATATATATATGTGTGTGTGTGTGTGTGTGTGTGTGTGTGTGTTTTCCTAAATTTGGACATAACTCTACAATTGCTTCATGAATCATCTATGCTTGATCACCATAGTTGATCTCTTAGACCATTAATTGCTTCAAGAGAGGGATTAAGGGTTGGATAAGTGGTAGAGTTACATAGCCTAGATCATGCCTCGAGAGAGGGATTACAGCTGTGAAGGGTATAGTCCAGAGGATTCGTTAAAAAACCTAACTAATAATTAAATTGCTATGAGAGTCAAATTTGTATTAGGTTAGGTAGTGAATTATGCTACGAGAGTAGGTAATTCTTGCTATAGGTCCCTTGATCTAGGGTTAGGAGACTTAATTGTTGAAAAATAATGTTAATTGTAGTATAAACCATGGTGAAACCATACTCCTAGGGAATCCATTCCATTTGTGATCACAACCTCATTAATCTAAATTAGTTCTGCAATTAGTTTGTTAACCACTCAATCACCTTTTTCAATGGGTCTAGCTGATTGAGTCATAGTTAGTAGTAGTCTCTCGATACACTTCCATGAGTTTGCCAATCGAGCCTCAAAGGCCTATATGATTTTAATATATGCACTTGCATTATATATGTGTAGTAAACACGCATCATGCATCCCACTTGGCAAGCCCACATAACTATTGTCACACTTCCACAAGATGTACAACACACCACACTTGTCATGCTCGCACATAGTCGATCAAGCTTTTCATGTGTGTTGCTTATGGAAAGCATCTAACACTTAATAGTGTAATGGGGGATTTTATATATATGTCCATATACATATCCAATCACCACATACTTATAGTGTGTATCACATATGTGTATAACCACAATGAAAACATGCAATGATAAACATAAGTGATGGTTATGGCCATACTATTGTAAGTTCTTAGAGCCACGAGGAATTACTACCACCTAAGGTCTACACCATATGCACTAACCTATTGTTGGTGAATTTATGTGCTTGAACCAATTTGGTTTGATCAGTTCAATACTTGAACCGGTCGGCTCACCTCCTGGATGCTCGGTTTGGTTCTTGAAATGCTCGTCTAGTCTCAGGTTCAACCGATGTCTGAACTCCTCCAGCTGATCGTTTGGGCCACCAGTCTTTTGGTTCATCCTATTGCCTTGCCTCATCCATCCCTCAGATGATTGGTTTGACTCCTGAGATAGTCAATTTGTCTTGTGCATAATGTCTTCTCACAACAAAACATAAATTAAAACTATCCTATTTCATATTACATTGTAAAAGAGAAACCTCGAGTTACTGTAAGGCCCCTAAACTTGCTTAATGAGTTGAACAAGATTAATTATCATAATTAAATTCTTATAACCCAAATATAACATTTTGATATGCTTTGAAATCATAATACAAGATTAATTTTCAAATTTGGTCCAGTTTGGACATTGTTTGAGCAAGTTATGCAATTTTATGCACATTTTGGACTTTTATGCAATTTACCCAATTGAGAGGTTTTATTTGCAATTTATCACTTGCATTATGTTCCTTGGATATTATCTCATCATTATTGATCTTTTTTATCCATGGGACATCTATTTAAATCTTGGTTTGAAGGTGTTTTCTCCAATGGTATTTTAGGGTTTACCCCTTCATGGTTGAGCTACCTTTAGAGCTATCAACTAATGAGTTATTTGTTTTGCTTGGAAATTCAAGAAACGAGGGATACACATGTCTCTATGGATGGTGGGAGATCTTCTTGTGTGTGTGCTTGTATTTTATTAATGGTTTAAGGCCATGGACACTTGGAAAGATACTAGAACTTCAACGTTTTCTTTTTCTTTATCTTAAAGTTTCATATACTTATCCCTAAGCACCAAAATGATCCATTTTATCTCCACCACTTCCCTCCTTATATGAACCTCGTCCTCCTTCTGTGCTTCTACGAATTTCCTATCCAAGGAAGAAGAAAGAGGGGAGCTTCTTGGAAAAAGAATCTAAGGTTGCAATTGACTTCCTTTTTAGGTTTAAAAAGCTTCCTTCTAGTGATCTTGACCTAAAAGAGTAAGAATCCCCTTCTTTCCTCCGTTTATTTCTTTTTTATCCTTCCTCCTACCTTTATCTAGTTCGGCACCTTGTTGTTCCATGGTAGAAATTTCTTTAAAGCTCTAAAACCCTACCTTTCTTGCTCCTTATGCTTAGGGTTTGCTCATTTGATGAAGAAAGGTTCTGGATGGATGAGTTCTCAGCTTATGATTGGATTTTCTACCCTACCTGCTCATGTTTTCTTATGTGTGGGAGTTTATATTCTCATTATAGGCAAGTTTTATAACTTGATCCACATTTATTGCTTACCATAAGCTTGCTAGGTCATGTTCTTGCTTGAAAATGATGATTCATGCACTAAAAAACTATGCTCGACTTGGATTTTGCTTTTTTATAATGTTCTCTGTTCTGATTTCAGTTCTAGATGAACCTATGATCATGTGTACGTTATTAATAAGGTATAATATTACTTTGATCAGGTTGGTTTGACAACCTATGGTGCTAAGCACCTATCAACCAATGGTCAATTTTAGGGTTTAAAGTTGATTTCTTCTATAAACCCATGACCCGATGATGGTACCATTGCAACAACCCTATGGTGTTGTCTTCATGATAATTTATGGTCGAGATAAAAGGTGTCAGATGATGGTGACAACCTATGGTCACCCCCTTAGGTCAGGTTTTGGATCAATTAGAATTTTAAGGTTCAACCATTAAGTACCATAATGATGTTATCAATCAATGATGACATTAGCTTAATATTTGATGTTGATGAATGAATATAGTGTTGATATAACAACCTATGGTGATTTAATGGTCACTAATGATGGTGGATCAGGTCTCTACAACCTATGTTGAGTTAAGCATTGTAGTTGTAGCATCAATTAAGCCTTAGACCAATGGTTTCTGGGGTCACTTGATGCAATGGTCGGACCTATACTGTAATTGATGGTTTTAACATATGAACTTGACCCGATGGTCAAGATCTAATGTTTATTCTTCCAATAAATTGGAATTATGGATAATGTAATATTTTGGTCCTAATAATGTGATTTATATGGTTTCCTTTATATGATCAACTTAAGGAGCTTACTTGTTGACAATGGATGGCTTATTTTAAATGAACACTCGATTGTGGGTTTTACCCTACTCTCAACATAACCCTTATTGTTGTTAACCAAAGGATTTCTAGGGTTAAATGATGACTTTTATAGATCACAACTCAATAACATCATATATAATTCATTGAAGGTGTTTACTTATGTAAACAACCAATGGTCTTACCTTTTAAACATCCAATGGTTCTAGGTGACATTGTGGTATGGTGATATGGGTTGAATGATGATGGAACAAATGGAGGGTTACCCTTAATAAGGTAGTCTTAGCTATTCACTCATATGAATAGAAGGGATGGTAACCATCTTGTGTTGATTTGTAACCCTAATGAGGTATAGCTTGTTATGCCTAGCTTTAATATAACTAAATGATGGTAATTGGGTATGAATAGTCCTTGAATGACTAATACAATCATGGAGTACTCTGTTACTATTTTTGAAACCCTAGTATGCTATAACTCGATGGTTACACCATGATTTATGTATGGGTTCATACTTGAGAATGGTATGGAATGTGATAGTTATGCTTCACCTTATGCATCCATGATCCAATGGGGATGTCGTGAGTTAGGGTTTGGGTATGAGTGCTGATTAGTAACATTAATATAATTTATCTTGTGAACCTAACTCTAATGCAAATAGATAAAGATCAGTATTCATGTTTAACAATCTTATATGATGGAATGATGGTGGAATAACCTCCTTAATATGATCATAACCTTGATATGTTAATTAGTGGTTATCATAGCCACATGGTTGCTACTTTCTTATGCTAAACATGTGCATTATGAATATGATGAGGGTTAATCATATCTAGATTCCTTGCATGTTGATGTAATAAAGGAATGTTCTTAATGTTAATATAACCCTTCTATGATTGTTTATGAATATCTCCTAGCTCATTAATGCAATATTGTGTTGATCTGGTGTATTATACGTAAGTGATGTTGTTGAGCCTTGTTATAAGGCATGCAAAGATAATGATGATCTTACAGGGAATAGTATGATGGTCTTAATGACCTTTGGGCATGGTTGAGCCCTAAATGAGGTGTAATACTCTTATGTTTATAAGGATTGATACCTTGTGATATTGTGAAAAGGATTTTATATCCTGTGATAGTATGATGGTCTTAATGACCTTTGGGCATGGTTGAGCCCTGAATGAGGTATAATCCTCTTGTGTTGATAAGGGTTGATATCCTATGATATTGTGAAAAGTATTTATATCTTGTGATAGTATGATGACTAGTGTAGCCTCATGAATGGTAAGTGAATAGTACCATGTGATGATGAGATGAGAAGTTATGCTTCACACATTTTATATCTTTTGAAGTTGTGATATTTATATGCTTGCTAGAAGTGAATTAGGGTTTGTATGTCCACTTGTTTGATGCATCCTTAATTCACCCAATTGGCATAACTAATCAAGTGAAACTCTAATCATGCAGTGCCATGTGCCATATATCTATCTAAGTGTCAGAACTTTCCAGATGGTGAAATGAGTATTCCTAAGGGAAACTCGGAGCGCATACTGATGAGTATGTCGGGTGCCTGTCATCCTGAATTCAAGTGTTTAGGGAGGATGACTGTGGTCATACCTAGCCCTTAGTTTAAGAACGGTTGCGGTCATGTCTTGGTGATTATATATGTGATGAGATTGGAGGACAACTGTGGTTGTACCTCGGATGGTAGGGTATGTGTACCCACCTCCTTTCACTAGTGTCGTGACATGTACCAAGGATGGACTAGGCTGTTAGCATCTTGACCTTATGTGTCACTGTGGTGGACCCATAATGACCGGGGGCAGAGAAGATTTTAGGAGTCCGACTCTTCCTAGATCTTATGTGGCACTGATTTCGACTTAGCAGTGGTCAGTTGGATTTTGAGTGGTATCCTCAATTTCCTCAGGGCATAATAAAAGATGTAAGACAGCCATGTAGCATATCTGTTTAGGGTTATACACAACGATTCATATTGGATGATAACCCTTGTTTGCTTTCTTTTCACTGAGATCATGTATAGTACAATAAGAGATAATGGATATGTGTATGCTTTAGTTATGCTCATGATGTAAACATGCTTATGTTGTTAAATATACTAACACTAATGGTTAAGATGTTGCTGCTAGCTATGTTTAATATTGCTAGCCATGCCTATGTAATTATAAATGCTTAAACTGCTAATCATGCCTATATAGTTCATTGTGTTATGATCTTAGTTATACCTATGATATAGATCCGTTCCCTTTATTTGAGATGTCAATATTGATAGCCATGTTATGTTACTAGACATATTCATGATGTCAGGGATGCTTATGCTACTAGATTGCTTGTGTTGTTAGCAAGGAATATGATGATAGTTCCCAAAGTTTTCATTCTAAATTTTTGCTATCTAGTTGTAATATTTAGTTATTATTTACATTCTTTCAATGAGAATTCTTGTATGGTTATGTTCTTCTTATTCTTTAATAAAGTGTTGATTTCAATCTCTTCTTAATACTCTTGTGCTTGGACAAGAGTTTAAGAGGTGCACCCATTAAATTGAAACTAGATCGAAGTCTTCCGAGATTCTTTATTTATTACTAGTTTATGGCTTCATGTCTTTCTCTCTTTGTTCCTTTTCTAGTTACATGGATCATGAGTCATTCTTTAATATCGGGTATGGGGAGTAGCCCCCTAGCCATAATTACTTGATTGAGAGGATTTCTAAATTACAACAATCTGATAGTGTTTTCTTTGATCTAACACCAATTTAAACAAACTAATCTCTTGGTTGCATGGCTTGTTAGTCTTGGGCTATGATATCTTCGACCCCAAGACTTAAAATACCCAAAAAAAATGCATTGAACTCTGGACGTGATTGCAGAAGGAGTTCTTTTGGGATGTTGAACAAGGATCTGCAAATGCCAGGATCAATAGGTTTGCAGGAAGTTCAACTTTGTGAAATGTGTTTGTACATTATTTTTAGCCCCTTAACTATATAATTATTTTTTCAAAATCTTATCGATCAATGTTTGACACAGAATGTGGGTGCAAATCCCATACTAGATACCCTTTATAAATCGACTGAATCAGTTTTCAACAGCTTCCCAATCTTTTCGAAATCTCTTCTTTCACATTTAAATTCTGCAATTGGTGTAAGTTTTAATTCTTGTTCTCAAATTGTATTTTTATTTTGTACACTTTGTGTAATCTTTTATTTTCTATTCTAGTGTAATATTTTAATTATTGTCTATAGTGTAACTTTCCTTCTTGTTATTTCTTTTTGTTCTAGTGTAAACCAAACCTTCAACCAACTAATTTTTCAATTTTGCATCCAAATAAGATTTGTACAAACAAGCCGATTTGAATTCAAATATGAAATAATTTCCATGTGGGATCGACCCTTTATATACTAATAAACTAACTTTAATAGGGTTTCTTTTGTAAACAAAAGGTTAAACTCTAGGAATCAACTCCTAGTGAATTGGTGTGTAAACGACGCATATCACTAATCAATAACAGAACAAGGAATGCCACATTTTTAGTGTGGACTCTACACACACCCTATATAAGTAGCTACTATATATATATATATATATATATATATATATATATGTATATATATGTATATATATACATATACATACATACATATATATACATATATATAACATTAATATAAAAAATAGATCAACATATATAGAACAAGGTATATTTAGTCATAAGATCTCACCATATCCAAAGTTCTATGATAGTTGTATTCAACCAAGTATAAGTAAACAACTCCACAATATCTTGCAAGAATATACCAATGTGATGAGCTTGACCTGTAGCATCCTCCTTAATATGGACCATCATAGTCGACCCTTCTTCTAAGTCGCTTAGCCATAGTGGAAACTCCCTGCACTTAGGACCTAGCGAGTTGAATAGGTGATAGGTCCTTTGCAATCCAAGCAGGTAATTGAATATCTAAAGGAGGAAGTGGAGGATGAACTGTAGGGGATTTCTTAGGTGTATGACCTACATATATATTCTCATATTGATTTCCAATTATATACAAAAGTAGAAAAGAATCACAAATACAAACAAAATTAAAATTTAGCATACATTGTTATATAAAACTCCCACTTTTGGTCACACAAACACACTGTCTTATGCATCACCTATTGCATCGTGGTCGTGGTGGGCATGTAGTAGTGGTATTTGTTTCCAAGCACCATAGACAAGCCTGATAGACACACAAACCACATTGGTGGAAAATGGAACACCATGAATCATGTCACTTGGAAGGGATGTGTAAGTCTCTCCCAGTGCATCGACATATTCTTCTAGTAAAAGATGGCATGATCTCAACCCCTACAAGTTAGTATCTAATGTTATATTACTATACACCTAAACACAAACATATTCACTTGAAAGACTATTATATCACAAAAAGACTTACATCGAGCATGTCAGTTGGTGGGTCCATGGGATTACTCCCAACCACCTATGTCATAGGGAGGGTCCACCTCGTACAAAGATAGGGGTGGCATATGTATCATTTGAGGAGGTTGATACTCAGAAGCCTGATACTATCTCATTGCATCCTCTATTCCCTTTGCGATCTTGTCTTGCATCTGCTTTAGTGACCAGACTCCTTTCTTGATAGATTTGCACTTCTTATATGATCCAAAAAAGGATCTTGTACCGACAATAGCCCCAATGGCCCTAACATAGAAAGGATGATCTAGAGTACCCAGAGAAACTATCAATTCAGCATTTGGGGCCTCAGGGATGAACTTTCCTTCTTTTTTGTTTCTGGTAGAGCTCTTGCTAATCATCATCAATAGTAATTGTCTCGTAAAACATAACAATCAAGGTAAAAAAATGAACATGCACTCTGAGAGTTGGATTTTGCCATTTTTGCAACCACCTCAAGAGTTGCATGATTGGGTATTTCTCCATATTAGTTTGTCCTTGCAGCTATCCACTCCTCAAGGCAAAGTAAAGGTGCAGTAGTAGTACAGGACTCAGTAGACCCATGAGTTGGCTTCTTAGAAGAAGAGACTTCCAATCACTTTTGCCTCTGCATAGCGTAATCACTTGGACCCAAGTTGTGGTCGTGCACATTCTTTGCATGCCTTTTTTTTAGCAATGTGTAAAGACTGGTCAATACAAACCATATGTTGAATATATAATACATTCAACCATAAGAATGTATTTTAATTTTGTTATACATTACATAATAAATCGAATTCAGTTGATTAGTCATACAAATATATGTATAAAAAAGGAAGCTTAATACCTTGAATTCATCTATTTGTCTTGAAGAAACAAATGCTTCCCACACCTTCAGGACAAGATAGGCCAATTGCTCAATGCAAACGTCTTCTTCTTATTGCTCATTATGTATTTTCTTGTCATATTTGCCCTATGATTCCTTAATATCCTCCCACAACATTGCATCACTGCTTTATAATGTAGTTTTTCATCAAGGTCAAAGATTTTCAACAAGATTTCATATACGTAATGGCATATTTATAAAAATAGAATTGTGAATATCTTTGAAAATCCGAATATCTTACACATAAGTCCTTCTATATGTAGTCTTTCTTGGAAGGATAAAATTTATGTCAAGATTCTATTGTTACATCCAATTTGCTATGAGTGAGAACCCCTAGAAATTACACATAAGTATTTTAATTCTTTACAATAGGATTTCTTGCACCATTAAAGTCAACAACTAGCTTTGATCCTTTACCCTTTGTGCTACTAACTTGTTTATCAAGGTGATGCCTCTTCTACGTGCATGATCACATTGTTACTCCACAAAGAAACAAGATCCTCAGGGTGCATATCCTCAAGATGTTCATCCTAAAATTGTCAAGAAACACATATAAGTGATAGAGAATGTAAAATGCACATATATATAATAGTTGTGATAGAGAATGTAAAATGCGCATGTATGTAATAAAACAATACATCTTACACCATCATGGTTCTCATCCTCATAGTTCACATCATCATGGTACTCATCCTCACAGTCAGATGCCATCTAAAAATGTCATATTAAAAATAGTCAAAGAATGATATATAAGTGATACATAATGTAAAATGTACATGTCGCATATGAAACATATATAATTGTAATAAAGAATCTAAAATGCACATCTTGCATTTAAAAATTAAATGCATGCCGCTAGTATCGGTCAGATATTTGATCAATTAATATTCCTTCTATGTGATCTCCATGTAGATATAAGTCAGTGTTAGCTTCAACATTTGGAATTGGCAAGCCAACTGATAATGGACTAGAGTCATCATACTTGATCAGTTGACAAATAAAATATCACTTCTAGAAACACTCATGTATTGTACCAAAGCATACATCTAATGCAAGAAAATCAGATGCAACATTTTCACTTCCCTAGCCAAATGGACAACAAGATGCACCATGATATCAAAGAATGAAGGAGGAAAACACATCTTAAGTTGGAACATGGTAACAACCACTTCTCTTTACAACTTATCAAGATTCTCAAGATCAATAACTGTGATACATTAAGTGTTGAATAAGAAACAAAGCCTGGTGACTACAGACCTTACATGCTTCGACGGTATAGATCGAATAGCCTCATGAAATATTTTTTCATTATAGTGTCATAATCATGATATTTAGACATATCAACTTCAATTCTTCATTGATACCAATCTATGGATATTGGAAGAGCATCCTTGTCATACCTTAACAATAAGAAAGCACTCACAAAAAGTTCTCCTCTTGTCTATATAACATGTAACAAGCAAGAGGTAACTATGTTTTTTATCGCTGCTAAATTTTTTTGTTAATTCTTTTCTTATACCCATTTCATGTAGGTCTGTTCTGGATTTGATGCCATCTTTTTTACTAAGTATATTAAATAGAGTATCAATGATGCTATCACAAATTTTTGTCTCAATGTGCTTGCCATTGATACAATGCTAACTGTCAAAGAACTTCACTAAGGAAGATCCCAAAATATTGACCTCTTCTTGAATAAAGATTTGTCATTTCATGCGGGAATAGTACATTTTAATGTCTTATCAAATGCATTGACAAAGTCTTTTGCTCTTTTTTAAACAACCTCCCCTAATATAGGTTTAGGGGCACTCCATTCCTCATTTGATACATCGAATGCTTTGGATAACCTTCGATAAGGATGCACTTTTAGAAGAAAATGGTGATGATCAAGGTATACAATCTTGTTGCCATGTTTTGATTGTATTGATTTAGTGTTCTCCTCACATATAGGGCATGGTTTGGATCCTTTTATATTGTGTCCAAACAACTTCTCATATGTTGGAAATTCATTAATAGTGCAAAACAACATAGCATGCAAAATGAAATTTCTCCTTACGTGAATCATCATAAGTCATCACACCTTCTCCCCAAAGTTTCTTTAAGTCATCCATCAGAGGTTCTAGGAAAACAACAATATCATTGCGAGGTTGTTTGGGGGCCCATATCAACAAGGAGAACATGAAATAATTATTTTTCATACACAACTAGGAAGGAATATTGTATATATCAATCATAATAGGCCATGTGCTATGTTTGTTGCTTAACGTTTCTATGGATCCATCCCATCAGTACAAAGTCCAAGTCTTAGATTCATGAATTCTTCACCAAATTTAGGGTACAATAAATCAATTTTCTTCCATTTTGGGGAATCATATGCATGTTTTAGGATCCATCATTATTTTTCTTTATCTCTACATGCCAAGATAAATTCTGTGCATCCATGATATTGGCAAACAAGCATTGAATCCATGGTATTATAGGTAGATACCACATCATCTTGGCAGGAGAGTTAGTTTTGGACTTGCCCAAAGTTATCATTTTGTACCTTCACGCCCCATGTTTTAGACGATCTTTCAAATTGATATTGTCCTTTTGAAATAATACAGTCATTTGGGCATGCATGTATCTTATTAGCCTTCACTCCCATTGGGAACAACATTTTCTTTAATTTTTATGTTGACATTGGAAGCCCTTTGCCTTCAGTAAGAATTTCTTTCAACAAAGACAATAGAGACGTGAAGCTTTCACCCCTCCATCTATTGTTAGTTCGGAGTATACAATCTCAGCACAGCGCTAAGTTTGTAAACTTAGCACAACCTAAGTATAATGGTCTCTCAGCATCATATGCAATGTTTCTAAATAAGGAAGGTGGATCGGTAAGATTTACCCCCCATAAGTATCTAGCATCGCATCAACCATGTCTATTAGAATTGGTCCGTTCACATCTACATCATTGTTGGCAATTTCTTCTTAAAAACAAGTATTGCTATTGACATTTACTGGTCTTATAGTAGGAATCTCTCCATGACATTACCATTATGTATAGCCCTCTATAATCCCATTTTACATGACATGAATTTTCATTTTGTCAACCATGTCAAATTTGAAGTTGTTAGTACAATTCCTACACGAACAAAAGAACCTATCTCCAGGTTGTTTCCTATGTTCCTTTACAAATCTTATAAGCTGGTCCAGACCAGTAATAAACTTTGGAGTTTATCAATTTCAAATGGAAATCCATGATCGATCCATTCTATGCTTACAATGAAATGAGTTTTGAATCTAGTATTTGGAGATTAGGATTTAGATATTAGGGTTTAAAGATTAGGGTTTATCATTTAGGGTTTACATATTTAATGATTAGGGTTTACAAACAAGGGTTTAGGGTTTATTAATGAATGTGTACCACATATCCCATTCTTGAACACCTAATCTCACTAGTAAGTGTATAATGTATATTCAGTTTTCAAAAATATTTTGGAAATATTTGCTCAAAGTTCTCCAAGTACAGTGATGTAAAGGGGAAAATACCAACCTACATATGTACTTACAAAACAAATAGGGAAGTTATAATGAAACATCTTGAAAACTGAATACACATTATACAAGTACATCGTAAGTGAGTTTAAGTGTTCAAGAACAGTCCCAAACTGGGGATAGTCCAAGATTTACTCCTAATGAGTAAATCTTAAATGGGTTTCTAGGCCAATAGATAATGTTGTCATACCTACGATCTTAGTGTCATCATTTATTTCATAGGTGGAAAAAATACTCATTAATATAGGTTTAAAATAATACATGCATTTTCAAGGAAGTGTGGTCCAAGTTTCATGTAATATTGGTGTTCCATCCTCTTTATATGATTATTACAATATTTATGTCAATTATTCATAAAGAAGGTTAAGGTTCATCAAGACATGAGAATTAGACTAGTTATGAGTGGATAAGAGCCACAAACCTCCTTATATCAGGGTTAATGGTTTATATATATATATATATATATATATATATATATATATATATATATCTGTGTGTGTGTGTGTGTGTAGTTCTATAAAAAGAGATAAAAATGATCTAATAAAGTCAACAACTAGATATAGAAATATAATGATTTCATTTCCTAATTTATATAGCAAATGCAAACAAATACCATCAATGCACATAACATGCATTTTTTTGCATATTCATTTGAACACATAATGCAAACACCAAAATTAAACGATATGATGGAATGAACTAGAATGTGTAATGAGAAGGGGAGTAAGAGGATCACCTCACTAGAGTAATGGAATTGGTAGCACAACACATGCAGAGGCATGGAGTGACAAGCAACATCAGCTAGTAGTGCCAATAGAGCATCAACATCAAAATTGGTGGCTGGCGGTGCAAGAAAATTTAGTGGTAATGGTATAGAAGGAATGTGATGATATTAGAGGAGTGTGATGATTTCCAACAACAGTGATGTCATAGAAACATCATCACAACATCAGCAGTAGAGAAGAATCAGCGACGAGCACAACGACGACGATGACAATGGTGATGACAGCTCGAGCGGCGATGGCGGTGGCGGTCAGCACAAGTCGCGATGGCATTAGTAGAGCATGAGATCGCTAGAGAAAAGAGGGAATTGGTTGATGAAATATAGAATGGAAAAATAAAAATTTCACGGGTGTTACAAAGTGAACTTCGTTGATTGTTGTTGCAAAAAAATGACAACTAAGACATTAGTCATCAATTGTAGTGAAAATCGTTGCCTTAGGTCAACCTATGTCGTCGGTTACCCACCAAAAAATAGATGACATGCATACTTATCCCTAATAAAATAGGGCAACCTCACTAAGACTTTAGTTGACGGTTGTAGGGTGGCAATCAGGTCAGGGTTGAGCAGGTCCTATTTTAGGTCAGCCCAAAAATGCTCGAGCTGAACCCAACCTAAAAATTATTTTGGGCCACGCCTGCTCAACCTGACCCAAAATTCATATTTGTGGGTGTTGGTAAGTATGCCCTGAGGTCCAATCCTATGATTATTGTGAAGGCATATTACATAAAGGATTAGATTAATAACAACAAAGGCTAGCTTCCAATTCATTTCATTTCACTCAATTATGAGATGATGGGGAAACATTATGAATGTCTAAAGAATGACAATACTCAATGACATATGTCTTCAAGTATGTGATTTGGAGAATGAGATCAAACAAATGCTAAGAGTGTGTACATTCTTATTATGTACCTAGTTGGTTGTTACTGTGGAAGGTAGATAGACACCAACAACACATAAGACTGGAGTGTGGGTTGGTTGATGACTAAATCTCATTAGTCATGATATGGCATATCAAACCAAACACATAACTACATTTTAAGGTATTGTGTATTAGACAGACCCACCTTGAGAGTGACACATGGAAACCATCATTGATGGTCATAGTCATCTCTCATGGTGAAGGTGGTGATTGTGATTCTTAGACCTAAAATCACTGCACTCATCACATGTTGTTGGGTACACTTTGACATCATCAAATGTAATCCTAAAATACAGGCTTCCATAAAGGTGATGATTGGGTAGCTTTGACACATTGGGATAGAATGTGAGTGATAGAGATGGGATTTGTCCCTCCTACTAGAGTTTGATATCCTAGCCACTTGATATGCAACACTAAGAAATGAATGTGCATGCACATGTGAATCAATATATGATATTGAGGTCACATTATAAAAGATAATCTGCTCTAGGCTCAAGGAACATGGGTTGAACGTTCAGAGGATGACGATTCCATGCCTCAGGTTCACTAGATATTAGACACAAAGGAATTATACAATCACTACAACACCTTACAAAGATTGTAGGTTAAAGTTGTTCTCTAACTTTCCATTCGCTCAAGTAGCACTAATGTGCGACTAGGCACTGCTCTTTGCTTGTGATGTCATAAGTTAGTTATGGACAATCACCGCCAATGTGATATGGGGCCTATAGGGTCACACACAAAGGAACTTATCTAGAAGAGGGGTTTAATGTTAAATAATGATTGGATTGATCACTAAAGTGTTTAGGTATTCAATTCACACAGCATATTGGTTGACTGCACTACCAAACAATCGACTCACATGGTGAGATGGTCGTTTGGAGTGTTAGATGATTGGCTTAAAGGTTGAGACATCTGTTTGGATTGTTAGACTGATTAGAAATTGAATTGGCTAAGTTCTGTCCAAATTGAGGTGTGAACCCATCGGTTCATTCTGTTGAACCAATTGGCTCAGCTCGGCTCACCAGACAATCATTAGGGTGAGCAATATGACAGTCTCACATGTCAGAGAATGCTTAGTTTGTGGGGAAATTTGATTGCATCAAGGATTAATGTTGACATCATGTCGTGTGTTAATTGGATTCAAATTGCCAAATTCATATGTGATTGGGAAACATGACAAAATGACCATTTGGATGTACCAAAAGACCGTCTCACATGGGAGACAATCGTTTCGCATGTGAAATGACCATTTTGAATGTTGCGGGTTGTGAAAATTCAAGATCTTTCGGTCCCTTCCACTCCCACATAGATCTCAAACTGACTGAGAACCCTGGCACTAACCTGCCTATAAATAGAGGGGTAATGGGGGATTCCCAGAGCACAACACAAACAATTGAGAATCGGTTGCTCTGACAATTTTTGTCCTCTATAATTGTAGTAACCAAGAGAGCCCAAGTAAGTCCTACCTGACTAGGGGGGATAATGATAGGAGAGAACAACTAAGAATCAAATTTGTGGGAGAGCAAGTTGGTGACTAGTATGCCAATGGGAGAGATAATTCCTTCATGTTCATTCTAACAAGATGAAAGGAGTTCTAGTTGGTCCATGTGGACTACTCTAGAGGTAGGAGTCCTTTGATTACTGCTAGGAGGACAATGTCAATCTACAGTCTATTGCGAGACCACATGAGTCGCTGCAAAAGTTGTCCAGTCAGTCGTTCTTGGAGAATACTAGGAGCTACACATGCATCTTCCAAGAGCATCTAGAAGATAGTTGCACTACAATGAGTTGTTGTCATTGAACTTGCTCTAGGACCAGGTATAAACTCATTAAATCATCCTTACTATTTCACAGTAGTTGATGCAATCTTGTTGTTATGGGGAGTACAAATAGATAAAATTGTGTTTCTGCTGCCATACTTTGTGCCCATATTTTCCAACAATGGTATTAGAGCCACATCAATTTACTATGTTTTAGGATAATCGATATGATTGGATTTTTTATTTATTGTTTATTTATTGCATATGATGTGAATATTTAAACTGTCCATATGTGTATTTGATCAAAGACCACATAATCCCAAACAAATATGTATATATATGATATGATATATATGCAATTTACACACGTCGCCCTAAAAGTGATTTTGATGGTGGATGTGTAGCATGGTTATGGCCAATAACCCAATATATGTGTGTGGTTGGATGGTTTGATTTTATTACTATTTCTCTTAGTTTACGTACCAAACCTCTACCTCCTTATTCCCAATGTAAAGTTCATTATTTCCTACCTTTTCTCCTCTCGAATGTAACTCAAGGTTTCTCTTTACAATGTAATAAAGTAGCAATATGATAGTTTCCTTTCGTGCAGTGATGAAGAAGATGATCATTGCTAGACAACACAGTTTGTGAGACAAGATGACCATCTGAAGGACCTTGAAGGATAGAACGTAGTAGGTCAAATGACCGCCTGACGGACCCAATCGACCATTTGAAAGGAGTCCAATTAGTTGGACAAGTGGCCAGACAACCGGCCGGTGGTTCCAACCAACTGTTTGGAAGGTGTCCAGACATTGGTTGGACAGACGACCATTCCAGACGACCAACTGATCGGCCAAGAGGCAGGACGAATAGTTCAAGGGTTGAACTGATCTACCCAGATTGGCAAGCACAGATCTACACCAACAATAGGTTCATACATATAATGTGATGATTGACTAGGTTGTAGTAATTCCTTGTGGCTCCAAGGAATTACAATAGACATGGTCAAAACCATCACTTATTGTTTTATATTGTATGTTTATGTTGTGGGATATAGCATTTATATGATATGTACTATAGATGTGGTGATTGACAATATATGTATATATATTATATATATAAATTCCTCAAATAAAATATATTAAGATGCTTTCCATTAGCAACAAACATGAAAAGCGTATTTGACTAAGCGCAGGTTATGCCCTTGTGTGGTTTTCCCGACTACCTCGTTGAGATGTGATGGTAGATATGTAGGTTCTACATTTGTATGGTGCATATCTATTGTTTTGGCTATTGGGCCAGGCTTAAACTGGTGATTCTTAGAGTGTCTAAGCAAGGAGTTGTGCAAATCATTTATCAAGAATTGCATATGACGCAATTGGCAAATAGTCTACCTTAATGGTTGATTATTTATTGCGGCATTGGTCGGGTGATAATCGAATCATTTTGGATCTTACTCATTAGAAAATTGATTCGTTGTAATTTTCCGAATTGATACTTGAGGGTTATTAATTTGAACTAAATAATGAGAGTGATAGTTAATTAAATACGTAATTAATATTGTCAAAATTTTAATCAAATCAACACAAATCAAAATGAGTTTTTGACAAAATTCCAAATTCGTTTGTAGAATCAAATGGAAACAAACAACAATTGCTTTTTTGATGATCAGTCCTTAAGAAGGACAAGCTAAATGGGAACAACTTTCACAACTAGTTTTGGACAGTGAGAATCGTTCTCACACAGGAGCGCAAGCTCTATATCATGGATACACGAGAACCAGATGAACCCCTTCCAACTGCATCATAGGCTGACAGGGATGCTTATAAGAAGCATACTGAACATCATGGATGTCAAGTGTATATCCTTAAGGTGTGTAGGTGACCGGCCTAAATCGCACGTCCGAAAAGTGGAGGCGGATTTGAATTAGTCGGACTTTTAAATTTATAACCCGAAACCTTCTAGGCCCCTGCAACTTTGTTTACGGGGTCGAACACAGGGATAAGGGTGGTAGTGTTGAGAATGTCGAATCGACACGTTACACTCTGACAAGGTTAAAGAGATGGTAAAGTTCCCAAATGGAATAGCAGGATAAGACCGATAAAACAAAAGAAATCTATCTCCAACTGGAGCTACGAGGAAAAATTAGGTTTTAAGCATTTGTCAGTTTTTAGGGTTTTCGTGTAATGGAAACAGAGAGATAATACTATTGCATTAGTAAGGAATGAAGGAGAAAGCTTTGGTAAAACAAGCGGCAGCAGAAACATCATGTACCCCTCCTCTCGAAGTGGGTACCTCTAACTAAGCATCAACACCCCTCTCGAGGTTGCTAGACTTAAGTTAGAGTGGAAAGGTTACTAAAGCAACTCTGATCCTGGGCACTCTCGTACTCCAGTATCGGACCAAACACTAGAGCCACAACACCTCTCTCGAGGTTGTTGCAATGGAAAAATACGATTCGGTAGCTAATCGAAATGTGATCCAAGCGTACAAGCTAGAGTTCAGATGTCAAACATAGCAATCATCCAACAAGGGTACCAAACATAAAGCAGCAGATAATTAAAACTCTTCTATTTCTATTAACATATAAGGGTCTGATTACATTGCATAAGTAAAAGAAGTAAATGACTGAAATAATAAAGATAAATGTGGCCTTCTTGATTTAGAAGGACGACAGACAGCAGCGAACTCTTCATCCCGATACTGGGCGGGGGCCTTGCCCGATACGACCGTGTCGGACGGCACACCCTCTCGGGCGACACGCTAATGACGGGTGGATTGTATCGTGCGAGGCGCCCTTGCCCGGTATGATCATGTCGGGCGGAACCCTCTCGGGTTACACGCCATGACTGATGATGCGTATCGAGGTTCGGTATCGTGTCGGGCTAAAGTGTTGCTTCCAGTATTAGTCACTTGTATCGGGTATCCTTGTTGACAGATATCGGCCTGTAGTGGTGTCCGGGATGACCCTAAGTGAACCATTCCCTCCCTCTCGGGATGGGAAGTGCTCACCTAGAATCTCCCAGCACAACCTCTGAGGTACGATACGCTAGCTCTCGAAGATTTCTTGAGTTGGCTTGCGTAGGGTTCTGACCCGTCCCATCGGAGTCATGTAGTTGCTATTTATAGGCAGCGGTTGGAGGAAGTTATGGTGCTCTGGACGCCACGTGCCCTCTTTTAGCTCCATTATTGTGGCTTCAGGGATGCCCGATATGCATGTCGCCCGGCATAAGGATGTCGGGTTGTTGGTCATCGTGATGAGTGGCGCCTGCCGGTGGGTGGCCCGTGTCGCCCGACACGCTTCGGCAGTCGTGGCGGGTCCGGCTCCCTGTCGGGTAAACGGTGTATCGCTCGTCCACTTCCTCTTATGTGGCACCCTCTCATCGTGCGGTAGTGTATCATACTGCCCTGTCAGGCAGTGAGTGTATCGGCCGATTGGTTGGTAGGAAGACCGATGCATGTGGAACACATTTGTGGGTCGGGATAGGCCTTTTAGCTGATAAATGAGTTAGAAATCGGGGAAAACTCTACAAAAGATGATAAAATTGAGTTAAGAGCATAGTGAGGCCTGTTTATTCAAAAATATGGCAAAAAGAGAGGAAAACGGTTTAAAAGGGCAGTTTTGATAACAAAATAAGGGCCAAAAACATCACAAAATTTGGTGTTATCAACTCCCCCAAACTTAGCATTTTGATTGTCCTCAATCAATCTTTAAACTTTGTTTTGTGATGCTTCTTCTTGACCGGTATAGCTTTTAAGCTAAGGTTTTTAAGCGAGCATTGAGATGTCTTACTGACAATACAACTCGACCATGAACAACAGACTTTATTTCTCCTGCCTTATATAAGCAAAAATTTTCTCTACAGCTTCAGCGAGACTTTGGTGCATGATTTTGAAGTTAGCTTTCACACCAAACATCTTTTGGGGGCAGAAAGTTGTGTGCTTGGGTAGGCTTAGGGCTTTTGGGGTTTTTCTTGTTTCCCATCAGTCCATCCAGGTAAGGGTCCATTAGCGGGCAAGTGGTCCCTGCAGTCCAAGCCAGTTGGCTTTAGAGCAGTGATTTCACATCCTACGTACCACTACCCCGGATCTACCATGCCTAAAGATGGGAACTTTTGGAAAACAAGTGTGTATGTATTTTTTTCTTTCTTTTCATTTGGCACAACTCTCATGCTTTTATTCACTCTCATAAGGCTATTCTCTCTTTTTGGGATTTTGTTGGGTAAGGGAAAACAAGAGAAATTTTTGCTGTTTGGGCAGCTTTTTCCTTCTGCATACACGTCTCTTAGCTGTTGCAAGATTATTTTTCAAAATTTTTGGCGTGGAAAGTCATAGTCTTTTGTCATTTGAGGCTGTGTTATCAGAGAGACATAAAAAATTTTGCATCTCCTTAGGCACATAGAAAATAAACTGGCAAGAAGTCATATCTGATTTTTACTATATAGCGTCTTTGTACATATGCATGGAGACAAAATAAGCAAAAAAATTCAAAAATTTTCATGATATAGAAGAAGAACAAGAAGAACAAAAGGGGTGGAGATTTGCATAAAAAATGTATACCTCTCTCACTGGTACATGGTACCCCCCCAAACTTACTCCACACTCTGTCCCAGAGTTGTGAAGTAGATAAGGTAGGGTAATGTTACCCCAGTGAGGGTTAGCTGGTGAGCGCGCATGCACCAGTATTCGGCGTGGTGGAGTTGGTAGGCTTCTCTTTATTTGATATCCATTCTAGGATGAAGATGTTGTGGTCAGCTGTACCAAAAGGCAAATGTGCGTTCAGGATTACAAGATTCAATGAGATCAGTCATGCGCTTTTGCTGAGGAAGAAGTTCCAAAACTATTAGGCATTTCCTTAAACCAGGTAGACTTTTTAAGATACTTCCATTGTGAACATGAACAAAAGGACTGATCATCAACCTCAGTTTCTTTAAACTTTCATCATCTATTGAACTAGTCAGAGAAGTCCACTTATCTCCTCCAATTCTTTTCCTTGATTTGGTAGCCCCAAGAGAGGTCCATTTCCTTATCATAGTCTGTCTTCTGTGGTGGTTTAGGACCATCTCCAAAAGAGAAAATCAGTGGAAGTCTTTCTCCAGTGGCTTCTGGATTGAATGTGGGTATTTTAGGTTTATCAGTCATGCAGCCACCTTCTTCACGGGGAGTATCTTCTTTGGATATAGTATCCACAAGTGTTTTCAAGAGCTCTCTGTCTGCCATACGCCGGTTATCATCGTCATAATCTGCACGAACCTTGTGTTTCCTTCTTGAGAGCTTTGCACTTGTTCTGGCTGCATCCTCTGGGAAAGAAAATGGACTCGTTACTTCTTCCGTCCTTGCTCTCTTCTCGGCGGTTGAGGGCTCAGCTGCCTGGGGATCTGCCTCGGGATTCTGGCATTTCTGTCTGACTGTTGTTGCTTCAGTTGCTGCCTCAGTGTCGATTCTCTTGCCGTGTTTGTCAATCCGAAGGGCGGTTTGCTTTGTACGGGCCATATTTGTTATCATTAATCAAGTTCATTGATCATTTGAATGTTAGGTAGGCAAGAAAAACTGATGCACAATAAGATTCGGCCCGTTACAAAGTCCGGGTATCGCCCATCAAAAGAACATTCTTAGGCGATACAAAGCTGGACGATACAGAGGAAAGCTGTGTGTTAAACACGTTGCCTGACACGGGTGTATCGGGCGATATGGTTGCGTAAAACAAACAGCCTGATAGGAACTTCCGATAGGACAACGCGTTGCCCGATAGCAAAGATAAGTGGGGTGGCACCAGGATGAGCGACAAGGTTATCGCCCGATATGGCGTATCGAGCAAACACGTATGTATCACGCGGCACACATATCGGGAAACACAAAGAAAATCAACTAAAGTCGTCCACCCGGTACGCTGCGCGCGGTATGAAGCTCGCGTCGGGCAAGCAGGCTGTCGATCAATACCTTTGCTATCAGAGGCTACCCTGGATGACACAAGAGTAGAGGGAGAAATTACTACATGATACGGGTAGCTCGAAGAGCAAAAGTAGTAGCCTGACACGGTAAAAACCTCTGTACTACATATAGCAATCTCAACCGGGGGTAAATAGGGTAAATCTGGGACGCGTGTCGGTCGTTGAGACAAGTCATCCCCGAGACGAGTGGTCTCATCTGTCTAATCAAGGGCAATTACTCATCTTTCCCGATACGGGTGCTCACCGCCCGGGTGTATCGCCCATCACGGTCTACGCAATCCCTGATACACCGTTGCTCGATACCAGTGCATTCTTCACGCCGGCTGAGTTGCCGCCCGATACGATCAGGAAAAGGAGATACTTGCCTGATACGCTGCCTTCAGAGCAAGAGCCAAATCTAGATGAAAAACTAAAACAAAGCGAAGGAAAAAGCGACTGATGGGTAAAACACCATTGGCCTAAGGTTAAGTCCCCGACCTCAGATAGTATTACCCCTCAATGCTTCATAAAACAGAATGATGGCCCATAAAATAGAAGAGTCAGCGCACGTGGCACATGCACTGACTCGGGCCTTATTACAGTCCATAATGTTTGTCTTGCGAGAAAGAAAATATCCTCCTATTCTAGGAAAAATAAAAGCTCGGGCTGCCTCCTGAGGAGCGTTGAAGTTTTTGTTACCAGCTCGATCGGTTTAGGTCCTTCACTTTTAGCTTTCAACAGCATCCATGTCTTGCAAGTTGATCTCTGCCCTCCTAACAAAAGCTTCGTCTTCATAGTACCTCTTCACCCTGTGCCCGTTTACTTGAAAGACCTTGGTCAGATCATCTTTGTCGTATAGCTCCATCATTCCTAATGGGTATATCTTTGATACAGTGAACGGTCCCGACCATCTCGTTTGTAACTTTTTTAGAAAAAGACGAATGGAGGATTTAAATAATAAAACTTTATCACCTTCACTTGTGTCCTTCCTCTTTAGGTGGGCATAATGCCACACCTTTGTCCTTTGTTTATAGATCCTTGAGTTCTCATAAGCATGCATCCTTAGTTCTTCAAGCTCTTGTAACTGCAAATATCTCTTTTCACCTGCTTTCTCTAGATCCATATTCAAAAATTTAATTGCCCAAAGGGCCTTGTGTTCCAGTTCAAGCGGTAGATGACAGGATTTTCCGTAGATCAACTTGTAGGGTGTGGTTCCAATGGGCATTTTATAGGCAGTCTTGTAGGCCCAAAGTGCGTCGTCAAGCTTTATTGACCAATCCTTCCTCGTCCGGCTGACAGTCTTTTCCAGAATCTACTTGATTTGTCTATTCAAGACCTCTACCTACCCGGAAGTCTATGGTTGGTAGGGTGTGGCGATCTTGTGCTTAACTCCATACTTTCATAGGAGTGCTTCGAACTGTCTTTCTCCAAAATGCGACCCTCGTCGCTTATTACAGTGTGTGGTACACCGAACCGAGGGAAAATCATTTTCTCGAACAACTTGATCACTGATTTGGCATCGCACGTTTGGGTTGCCACAACTTCTACCCACTTTGATACATAATCTACTGCCACTAGAATGTATTGATACCCCCTTCATGGGGGAAATGGTCCCATGTAATCAATCCCCCATACATTGAAGATCTCTACTTCAATCCAGTTTGCCATTGGCATCTCGTTCCTTCGCCCGATATTGCCCATCGACTGGCATTCTTTGCAGACATTTACAAACTGTGTGGCATCTTTGAATAAAGAGGGCCAATAAAAACATGATTGTAGCACTTTGGCAGCACTCCTTTCGCTGCCCAGATGGCCTCCATAAGGGGAGGCATGGCATTCCTTCAGAATGTTTGGGGTTTCTGTTTCGGGAATGCATCTCCGGTACAAGTTATCAGCACATCTTCTGAAGAGGAGAGGATCGTCCCAATAGTAATTTTTCACATCCACGAACAGCTTCTTCTTCTGGTTATAGGTGATGTCAGGGGGCATTTCTCCACAGGCAAGATAGTTACAGATATCTGCGAACCAGGGTAAGTCTTCTTCCTTGGTTTCAACCAACATTAAAGCTTCGTCGGCATAGTTGTCATTGATGGGAGGTTCCCCTGTTCTTCGGCCACGATCCTTGATAAGTAGTGAACGACCACATTTTCTGCACCCTTCTTATCGATAATCTCATGGTCGAACTCTTGTAGCAATAAGGCCCACCTCAACAGTCTGGGCTTTGTATCTTTCTTTTGCATTAGGTATCTTATGGCCCTGTGATCTGTGTATACTTTGACCTTTGCTCCAATGAGGTACGACCTGAACTTATCGAAAGCGAAGACGGTCGCAAGCATCTCTTTTTCCGTAGTTGTATAATTTACCTGAACTTCGTCCAACGTGCGACTAGCGTAGCAGATCATGTGGTGCTTTTTATCCTTTTTCTGCCCCAGGACCGCTCCTACTGCATAGTCACTGGTGTCGCACATAAGCTCGAACGGTAAATCCCATTCTGGAGCTTGGAGGATGGGTGGTGAGACAAGAGCATTCTTCAAGGCCTGAAAAGCAGTTAGACAGTCATCAGAGAAAACAAATTCAACATATTTTACCAGCAGATTGGACAATGGTTTTAAAATCTTTGATAAGTCCTTTATGAATCTTCGATAATAGCCGGTGTGTCCAAGGAAGCTCTTCACTCCAGTCACGGACTTCGGTGGATGAAGCTTGGATATGGCTTCAACCTTGCTAATGTCCACCTCGATGCCACGCCTTGAAACTTTATGTCCCAGAACGATGTCTTCTCGTACCATAAAATGGCACTTTTCCCAGTTTAAAACTAGACTGTTCTCCTCGCATCTTTGTAGAACCAAAGATAGGTTTTCAAGAAGGTATCGAAGTCCTTCCCATAGACTGAAAAATCATCCATGAAAACTTCCACGATATCTTCCAGAAAATCCGAAAACATTGATATCATGCATCGTTGAAACGTAGCAGGAGCATTGCAGAGGCCGAAGGGCATCCTTCTGAAGGCATAGGTGCCATAGAGGCAGGTAAAGGTTGTCTTCTCTTGGTTGTCTGGCAGGATGAGGACCTGATAAAATCCTAAAAATCATCCAAAAAACAGAAAAAGTCATGATTCGCTAATCTTTCAAGAACTTGATCAATAAAAGGTAGTAGAAAATGATCCTTTTTTGTAGCTTGGTTTAGCTTCCTGTAATTAATGCACATTCTCCATCCTGTGACGGTCCTAACCGCCACCTCATCACCCTTATCTCCTTTTACCACTGTCATAACGCCCTTCTTGGGTACTACATGGATCGGGCTTACCCAGTTACTATCGTTGATCGGGTAAATGATCCCCGCATCCCTTAACTTGATTACCTCTTTCTTGACGACTTCTTTCAGCATCTAATTCAACTTTCTCTGGGGTTGGGCCAGAGGTTTGGCAGATTCTTCCAGATTGATGTGATGCATACATAAAGCGAGGCTAAGGCCTTTGATGTCTTCCACTGAGTATCCTATAGCCCACCGATGGAGTCTTAACTCCTCAAGAAGTCTGTCTAGATGGTTCTTTGAAAGATTGGCGTTGACGATGACAGGGTTCCTTTCTTCTTGATCTAGGAATTCATATTTCAACCCTTCAGGTAACGGCTTCAATTCAGGCTTGGCCCTGGATGTCTTTTCTTGTGGCTCCCCCTCAAGAGAGGCATACTTGACAGATTCCACCACCTCATCCTCGTTGCTCAAATCTTCATCAGAGAGGTTAAGAAGGCTGAGACACTCCACAACTTCTGGACTATCAAAGTCAGAATCCTGATTGCTTATCGCCCTTGCAAGGGGGTCTACCATTCGGATGTCTTCTTCTATCTCCTCGTAGAACTGGTCGTAGTTGTCCAAAAAGCAAGCGGACTCAGACAGGAAAGGTCCCCTCATCGCATCCTTCACCTTGAAGTCTAAGTGGTCATTTCCGACCCTCAGAGTGATAATCCCTTCGGAAACATTGATCAACGCCCTACCCGTAGCCAGGAAAGGACGTCCAAAGATGACAGGGCAATGGGGGTCCTCCACGGTGTCTATGATAACTATATCACACGGGATGAAGAAATTACCCACCCGGATTGGCACATCTTCAACAACGTCGACTGGTCTTTTGAAGGTATGATCTGCTAGTTTGATTCTCATATTGGTTCTAACCATATCAGTTAAACCTAATCTCTGCGTGAAGCCTAGGGGCATAAGGTTGATGCTAGCCCCTAAGTCGGAAAGACCTCTCCGTTCGACGTTGTCTCCGATAGCGAAAGGAATTGTGAAAGCCTCAGGATCTTTCTTTTTGTTGGGCAGATCAGGTTTTACAAAAGCAGAGGACACAGCTACTAGATGCACAGTCTCAATCATTCCTCCTCTTCTCTTCTTCATAATTAGATCTTTGAGAAACTTAGCATAAGTTGGCATCTCTTCCAAGGCGTCCAGAAAGGGAACTTCAAGATGAAGTTTCTTGATTGATTCCATGAACTTTTTGTGGTGCTTCTTCAGGTTTGCCTTTATCAATTTGTATGGAAAAGGTAGCATGGGAGCGTAAGGGCTTCTTCCACCAGGTAGCTCCTCGAAGGATCTCTGTTCAGGCCCTCTGGCATCAGCTTGTCGACTTTCATCTTCTACGGGATTCGCACCCACAGTCCCTAATTCAGGTTCTGGTCTGGCCTCCCCTTCACGCTCCACTATCCTCCCGGATCTCAGTACTGCCATTCTGGTAGATTCAAGACTGGAGAGCATCTTTCTTGAAGGGTTTTTCATCAAACCGGCCATCTGGGCCAACTGTTGATCAATTTGACATTGGCGTGTCTGCATATTTGCCATCTGGAACTGCATGGAGTTTAGAACTCCTGGATGAGGAAGCGTACTTTACGCTAGCTGGTTTATGATTGTATCTTGTCTTTTTATAAAAGCGAACAACTGTCCAACCAAGTTTGGTTGGTTTGAAACCTCGTCTTGGCCTTGACTGGTGCCCGAGGGAGGTTTGGCTCTCCCTTGCCGTTCACCTTCTGAAAGGGGTTGTTCAACACAAGGTGGCATGTTGGATGGTGTCAGTGCTCAATTGAACAGAATGCCTTTCTTCTGAGTACCTGAGCATCGTGTAACAATCAAGTCAGAAAATCTGTTATCAATAATATGAATTATTCATTTCAGGCAAAGAATAATAATAATAATGCAAGGAAAAAGAGAGTGATGTCAAGCTTATTTCTAAGCTTGAGGCACTGGAGTGTAGTTAGTGGATTCCGGTTCGTCAACAGTACCATTTTGCCTTGTCCCCAGCAACGGCGCCAAAAAGTTGACCGGCCTAAATTGCGCATCTGAAAAGTGGAGGCGGATTTGAAGTAGTCAGACTTTTAAATTTATAACCCGAAACCTTCTAGACCCCCACAAATTTGTTTACGGGGTCGAAGTAGATATACGGGGTCGAACACAGGGACAAGGGTGGTAGTGTTGAGAACGCCGAATCGACATGTTACACTCCGACAAGGGTAAAGAGATGGTAAAGTTCCCAAAGGGAACAGCAGGATAAGATCGATAAAACAAAAGAAATCTATCTCCAATTGGAGCTACGAGGGAAAATTAGGTTTTAAGCATTTGTTAGTTTTTAGGGTTTTCGTGCAATGGAAACAGAGAGATAATACTATTGCATTCGTAAGGAATGAAGGAGAAAGCTTCGGTAAAACAAGCAGCACTAGAAACATCCTGTACCCCTCCTCTCGAAGCGGGTACCTCTAACGAAGCATCAACACCCCTCTCGAGGTTGTTGGACTTAAGTTAGAGTGGAAAGGTTACTAAAGCAACTCCGATCATGGGCACTCTCGTACTCCAGTATCGGACCAAACACTATAGCCACAACACCTCTCTCGAGGTTGTTGCAACGGGAAAACATGATTCGGTAGCTAATCAAAACGCGATCCAAGCGTACAAGCTAGAGTTCAGATGTCAAACATGGCAATCATCCAACAAGGGTACCAAACATAAAGCAGCAGATAATTGAAACTCTTCTATTTCCATTAACATATAAGGATCTGATTACATTGCATAAGTAAAAGAAGTAAATGACTGAAATAATAAAGATAAATGTGGCCTTCTTGATTTAGAAGGACGACAGACAGCAGCGGACTCTTCAGCCTGATACCGGGCGAGGGCCTTGCCCGATACGATCGTGTCGGGTGGCACACCCTCTTGAGTGACACGCTAATGACGGGTGGATTGTATCGTGCAAGGCGCCCTTGCCTGATACGATCATGTCGGGCGGCACCCTCTCGGGCGACACGCTGTGATTGACGATGCGTATCGGGGTTCGGTATCGTGTCGGGCTAAAGTGTTGCTTCCAGTATCGGTCACTTGTATTGGGTATCCTTGTTGACTGATATCGGCCTGCAGTGGTGTCCGGGACGACCCTAAGTGAACCATTCCCTCCCTCTCAGGATGGGGAAGTGCTCACCTAGAATCATCCGACACAACCTCTGAGGCACGATACGCTAGCTCTCAAAGCTTTTCTGAGTTGGCTTGCGTAGGGTTCCGACCCGTCCCATCGGAGTCGTGTAGCTACTATTTATAGGCAGCGGTTGGAGGAAGTTATGGAAGTTATGGTGCTCCGGACGCCACGTGCCCTCCTTCAGCTCCATTATTGCGGCTTCAGGGATGCCCGATATGCATGTCACCCGGCACAAGGATGTCGGGTTGTTGGTCATCGTGACGAGTGGCGCCTGCCGGTGGGTGGCCAGTGTCACCCGACAAGCTTCGACAGTCGTGGCGGGTTCGGCTCCCTGTCGGGTAAACGGCGTATCACTCGTCTGCTTCCTCTTGCGCGGAACCCTCTCGTCATGCGGCAGTGTATCGTGTTGCCCTGTCGGGCATTGAGCGTATCGGCCGATTGGTTGGTAGGAAGGCCGATGCAGGTGGAACACATTTGTGGGCCGGGACGGGCCTTTTAGCTGATAAATGAGTTAGAAATCGGGGAAAACTCTGCAAAATATGATAAAATTGAGTTAAGAGCATAGTGATGCCTGTTTATTCAAAAACATGGTAAAAAGAGAGGAAAACAGTTTAAAATGGCAGTTTTGATAACGAAATAAGGGCCAAAAACATCATAAAATTTGGTGTTATCAGTAGGATGTGACAAGGTAGACTTTTGGGCCTTTAGATACCTAATGACATAAGTGAATTCATGTATTTGTGGTATTTTAGAGTTTCAAGTGTTTTGATAAGATATGGACGTTACTTTGTGTTGATATCATGATTAACACCCCTAAGTATGTGAATTCTCGTATTAAATTGTGTACTAAGTAAATAGTGGTAGTTTGGAGTCAAACTTCAGTGCAACACTACTTGAGTGATGTTAGAGTTATGGCTAAAATTTCATGAAGATTGGAGGACCTTATAGGAAGTTATTTAAAATTGAAATTTTTGAAATAATGCACACATTTGATGTACATATGACCAAGGTTAGATATTGATTTAGACAAGCATGATGTTAACTATCATGAGTTTACTCAGAATATGGATTGAGTAGAAAAGCCACGGATAGGCTTTCTAGATAATGAACTAGAACCCTAGAATGACCTGATCTAATGGCTGGAATCTTGTATCAAGATAGTCGTAAAGTTGATGTTGTATGACAGATAGGTCACAAGTTCAAAGCCCCGTGGCAACGGGATGAACGAATTGCCATTTAAAAAAAAATAGTTTAGATGAGACGTCGTGGGTGCCTAGAGTGGCAACTTCCCATCACCACTTTCATGGCTGATCGTGGGCCTGAACACAATATCATGCGGCAAAATGGTTCCCTCTCATCTCCAGAAATGGGTTGACCATTCACTTAGGTCATTCCATGGTGAGAGGAGGGAGATCCACACCCTGTTTCTCATTGGTATCCACTGGCTTTTGTAGAGTGGGAGGAAGAAAGATACTAGAGACCCAAGAAGATGAAAATGAGCCTCTTCCACACCACTGTCTCTCCATCGCCAGCAGCAGTAAGATAAGAGAGGAAGGAACAAGAAGGAAAGTAGGGAAAAATGATGATAGACGCCTAAGGAGATGAGTTTGGGTACTTCGTGCCCTGCGATGGAAATGTGCAGGTCAGAGGTCTGAGAGGTCGGTGGCTTGAAGGGGGCTAATGTTGAATCTCTTGGCAGCGTTATAATTCAATGAGGAGGAGTGTCAGTACCTCGCCAGAGTTGTTCCTTGCGGAGGCCGTGAGAATAGAGCCCCGCTTGGGATTCAAACGCACGCGGGAAAGCACCGTGAAGGGGAGAATAGATCTATGATTAGGCGGCAATGTTCGAGACACGCGGGCGTTGAGATTGTTGTGCGGAGAAGCACCGGCTGTCGATCACTCGCCCTAGGAGCAGTGACGGCTACACCTGTCCATAGAAGAACGGGCGAGAACGTAAGGCAGAGGAGAACGGGACCTAGTGTTCGAGGGGAGGACACGACAACACACAGAGAGGAGTATCTGGAGACGCTCGCAAAATAAGCCCCGCAATGGCGGCTACTTGTGTCGGGAGACGCTTGCAAGCGTCTACTGCTCGCATTCTCACGAGAGGGGTGGGCGGTCTAGGCCAAAAAAGATTGTCTGGTTCACTGGCTCATGCTTTTGTTCAAGGTCAGAACCAGCAGTGAACCAAGAAGGAGCTTCGGTCCTCTGACATGCCACGTGGTGAAGCCGGATTGGCCATAAAAGATAAATAAGTGTTTAATTACACAGAAATGTACAGATCTTAGATAATTCATAGAAAATAGCATGTTTATCAGAAAAATACAAATAAGGCACTAAAATTCTCTAAAAAATGAGTAGAACAACATAGAATCATAATATCAGTTCTTTGATGCCAAAATCATAGTGATATCACATAAGATACGTAACACTTGTTTCATGGATAATAAATATCAAACGATGGCATAAAATTACGATAGTAAGTCAGTAAATCTGTATTCATGTTTATAATCTGTTTAAGGTCAGTGGTTATCATCTTGATGCATGAAATTATATAAATTTCTTAATATGTCTAATTAGGGCTAATAACCCTAATTAATATGCAATAATTACAAATATGCTCAAGAAATCCCAGAAATTTTAGAGTAAGCTCATATCAGCAGCTGGAAGATAATATGTAAATCTAAGATCAGTTTTATATATGAAATTCATGTTATATGAATATGACTTTTAATACATGGGTTGTAACCCTAATATGACTAATGAATGTGACATAAGGTTAATATGTGCACAAAATGATGTGAAATATAATCACCAATTAATGAACCCTAATCGGGAACATAATTGTAAATAAGATCAGTAATATAAATTCGAGTTCACAATACAAGCAGTGATGGGAATGTCCTACTGACTAAGAAAAACCCTAAAATAAGTCATAACTAGGGTTAATGATGATAAGAATCTGATGATATATGTGGTCTTGTCTTAATCAAGGTTGACCAAGGATATAGTTGACATGAGGGATATCTGATGATTAGGAATATCTTGGTTGAAGGTACGCCCTTACCTCTTACTTGGCCTACTACTTAATATGGTTGTATTATGCGTAGTAAAATACTTGGCATATGATATTGGATGAATGAATATTCTTTATGATATCTTGGTCGATTTTCCATAGTTATATGGCTATGAACATATGAAACATACGATATCTGATCCATTATATGATAGCACTAAATCTCTTTGGTAGAATAGTGTGTTGATGAAAGTACTAAATCTCTTTGGCAGAATAGTACATGTGAGCACTAACTCTCTTTGGAAGAATAGTAAATTTATGAAAGAACTAAATCCCTTGGGTAGAATAGTACATGTGAGCACTAAATCTCTTTGATAGAATGGTGAATGTGGTTGATCAATTTTACATATAATGGAAAATGTGCCTAAAATATGTGTTCTCTTTTATTAATGAACATCTTTGTGCAAGTATATGCTTTTTCTTATTTTTGTTTATTACTACCAAGTTCTAGTTTTATCTTATTGCCAAGTTTAGTAATGAGAGGTATATAAAAAGACATGTAGGCATACTTAGTATAATATTCTTGAATATTTTACTAACGTATACTACATGTAATCTTTTATTTAGGTTGTGGATATGTGTTCTTGAAGAATCATGGATAGTTGAGAGTTGTGTGGCGAGTTGATGTATAGGTGGACCTATTGTCTTAAGATCATGTTTACAAGGTAGTACATGTATATGTAAAAGTTTACTATTCAATGTATAATATCAAATGTTGTAACAATTCATTTTATAATTATATGTTGAATGGTGAACATGTGTTGTATGGTTGTATTATTGCTCATGTGCATGTGCTACTATTGTTTCCTTCTGACTCCCTTGATTTTTTTTCTTAGCCTAGTGTGTGGTGTTTAAATTGGTATGCTCACTGAGGTGAGGTTTCAATTTAGACGTCACACATCAGATTAAGTTTTAGAAAATTCGGGGACATCACAAAGTTGGTGACTAGTATGCCAGTAGGAGGGAAAACCCCTTCCTGTTAGGTCTAGCAAGATGATAGGAGTGCTAGGCGGTCTGTGTGGACTTCTCTAGAGGTGGGAGGTCATTGTCTGCTACTAGGAGGACATCATCAACCAACAGTCCATAACGAGAGGAGTTGTTATTGAAGATGATGCTCGAGTTTGGTGTCCTAGGAGGATCAGTCAGACGAGTCCTAGTGAAACTAGGAGTCAGAGTTGCACATCTATAATGATGAGGACTGTCATTGGATTTTCTCTAGGACCAGGTATATCCTCAAAACCATCCTTCATGTCTTATAGTCATTGATGTGATTCGTTGGTTATAAGAATATGGTAGATAATTTTTTTTGTTTCCGTTGCCTCCTCTGTAGCCATATTTTCCTACAGTGGTATCAGAGCCAACGTCAATTTACTATATTATGGGATAATTGATATGATTAGATTTTAGTTTTGTCATTTTATTACTGCATGTGATGCAAGTAAAATCTTGTCAAATCTAATACCACGATAATCCCAAACTAATATACAAACCATATATATATATATATATATATATATATATATATATATATATATATATATGTGTGTGTGTGTGTGTGTGAGTGTGTGTGTGTGTGTGTGTTTGTGTGTGTGTGCAATTTACATGTTTTGCCCTTAATACGATTTTGATGGTGGATGTGTATCATGGTTATGGCCAATAACCCCTAAATTTTGTGCATAGTTGTATGGTTGGTTTATTCGTTTATCTCGGTCTGTGTACCAATCCTCTATGTTATCTTCCCAATGTAAAGTTAATTCTTTCTTACCCTTGCTCCCCTCATATGTAACTTGAAGTTCTATATAATTATGTAAAAGTAGGATAGTTTTCTTTCATGTTATGACGAAGATGAAGATGTCCTGAAGACGAGCCGAAGGACCTTGGAGGACATAGTGGACAAGCCAGGTCAATCGCCTGGAGGACCTGACCCACCCTCTAGAGGATCCAGTAGAGGGTGGACTGATGGAACCAAATGACCGATGAGATGACCTAACAATTGGCCAAGAGGCCCTCCAATCAGTTCAAGGGTTGAACCAAACAACCCAGATTGGCAAGCATAGATCTTCACCAATAATAGGTTTCTCATGTGATGTAGACATAGATGATGTAATTCCTTGTGGTGCCAAGGGATTACATTAGGCTGGACATAACCATCGCTTTTGTTTATTGCATTTTCTCATTGTAGAATATAGCATGTATATGATACATACTATATATGTGGTGATCGGATAAAGTATATGTATTTATACAAACTCCATCAATTGTACTATATATGTGTGTAAATGCCTTCCATTAGCAATACACATAAAAAAACTTGATCGACCAAGCATAGATTTTCACAAAACATGGTGCACCGCCTATCACGTAGAAGTGTGATTGTAGATATCTTGATTTACACAAAGCATGGTGCATATATATCGTATTGGCTATTGGGTTAGGCTTAACTAGTAACTTGGAGAGCCTAAGCCTAGAGGCATGTATATGATTATGGAAAAGTGTTGAGCATATCATTTATCCAAGAGTTGTATATGATGCAATTGGCATGATGGCCTACCTAAATAGTCATGTTGTGGGCGATTGGTAAAAGTTGACTCATGACTTGATGAAATATGAATCTTTGCCCACTAGAATATTGTACACTACAATATTTTAGATTGATATTGAGGGATACCAATTCGAATAAAATAGTGGGAGTGATAATAATTAAAGACCTAACTAATATCGTCAAAATTTTCAAATCAAATCAAATCAACTATTTTTTTGATAAATGCAAATTTTCTCTTATAGAATCAAATGATGAACAAATCTGAATTGTGATTGGTCTTGAAGAAGGACAAACTTGACGGGAGAAATTTACACAACTGGTTTTGGACTTTGAGAAGGGTTCTCAATGAAGAGTGTAAGCTCTACATCCTTGACAAACCTGTGCCAAAAATACCTGCTCCTGATGCACCTAGGGCACAAGTGGATGCTTACTGGAAGCATGCCAATGATGCCTTAGAGATAAAGTACCTTATGCTAAGCTGCATGAACTATGAGTTGCATGAGTAATGTGAGGACATGAGTGTTCTTGAGATGGTAACAGATCTTAAGAAAGTGACACTTGGTCTTACAAAGCAAGAAAGGGATGATATCCTAAAGGTGTTGCTTGAGTCTAAGATGATAGAGGGAATCTCAGTAGAAGAACATGTGCTCAATATGATTGGACATGTGTATCATCTTGAAGAGTTGGAATTCACCTTGAGCCAAGATTTGGCCACTAATATGATTCTAAAGACAATGCCAGAATCATATAGTCACTTTATTGCATGCTATCATGTGAATAATATGGCTATACAGATGTCAGACTTGCTTGCCATGTTGATTCATACTGAAGCAAAATTGTAGAAGGACAAGCCTGTGATGGTGATCAGTGAGGCTGAGTCCAAGGATCAAATCAAGACTGAGAAAAGTTATGAGGTCAAGCCTAAATATACATCTTCAACACTCAAGATAATGAGAAAGAAAAGTGCAATAGGATCTCATCCTTTGTACTTGAAGGCATTCAGGAAGAAGAATATGGGGATGGTGATCTCCACTTCAGGTATATATGTTATTGAGATAAATCTATCCATTTCATCATCATGGGTACTAGATATCAGATGTGGATCTCACATATGTTCTCATATGTAGGATCTGAAAGGAAGTAGGACTTTGGTAAAAGGCGAGGTGGAACTGTGACTTGCTAATGGCGTAAGAGTTGCGTCCAGTGCAGTTGGAACTATAGTATATCTCTGACCACACTGTCCATAATAGAATTAAAAAACTACTATTATGTACCTACTATAAATAGAAACATCATTTTTGTATCTTGTATGGACAAGGATGCATTTGAACTCCATATTAAAAATGGTCGATGTTCTATTTTGAAAGATGGGATGTTTTATGGCAGTGCCCCAATGTATTATGGTCTTTACTTATTAGATCTAAAGACATATGTATATAACATTAATACCAAAAGACTAAAACTCAATAAATCAAATAAAACATACCTTTGGCATTGTCATCTAGGGCACATAAATGAAAATCCCATATCTAGACTCCATAAATATGGTTATCTAGACTCTTGATTTTGAATCAATAGAGATATGTGAATTTTGTTTATTGGGCAAGATGGCTAAGACCCCTTTTACTGGAAACAATGAGAGGGCTACTGATCTATTATGACTCATACATATTGATGTGTGTGGACCTTTTAGAACAACGTCTAGAGGTGGGTATCAGTACTTCATTACCTTCACTGATGACTTCAATAGGTATAGCTATGTTTATTTAATGAAACATAAGTCAAAAGCTCTTGAAAAGTTCAACGAGTTTATGAATGAAGGACAGAACCAACTTGGTAAAAGTATTAAGGCACTTCATTTTGATCGAGGTGGGGTATACTTAAAGTAAGAGTTTTGAGAACATTCTTAGAGCCCATGGGATTGTATCCCAGTGGACTCCACCTGGAATGCCTCAGCATAATGGTGTGTCAAAAAGAAGGAATCACACATTACTGGATATGGTGTGATTGATGATATGTTTAGTCAAGCTTACAACAACCTTCTGGGGGTATGCTCTACAAACCGTCGTGTTTAAACTAAACTGAGTACCATCTAATTCGGTTCAAAAGACACCATATGAGATATGGATTGGGAAGTGTCCCAAAATGTCTTTTATGAGGATTTGGGGTTGCGAAGCTTATGTCAAGAAAATGTTTCCTGAAAAGCTTGTCCCAAGATCTGATAAATGTTATTTTGTTGGATATCCCAAGGAAATTGTGGGATAATACTTTTATAATCCATCTAACAACAAAGTGTTTGTTGCTAGAGATATTACATTCCTAGAGAAGGAATTTATTTCCAAAGAAATTAGTGTGAGACAAGTGGAACTCGAAGAGGTTCGAGACCACACAAACTGTTAGATGTACAAGAGGAACCAAGAGATTCACAAGGTATTGTGGAATCTCAAATTCCTCAAGTAACACAAGAACCTCATAGATCTAATAGGACATGCCTTGAGACTGAACGATTTGTATATCTTGTAACTCGAGAAGGCAGTGAATTAGTCATAGATGATGAGCCAATTACCTAGAAAGATTCTATTGAGGGACCAGAGTCTGAGAAATGGCTTGAGGCCATGAGATCCAAGATGGAATCCATGTATGCCAATAAAGTATGGACTTTGGTGGATCCACCTGAAGGGGTAAAAGTCATAGGGTGCAAGTGGGTCTTCAAGAAGAAGACAGACATGGGTGGAAAGGTTCAAACCTATAAGGGTAGATTGGTTGCAAAGGGTTTCAGACAAGTTCAAGGTGTTGACTATGAGAAATCTTTTCTCTAGTGGCCATGGTTAAATCCATCATGATCATACTTGCTATTGCAGCTTATCATGACTCTGAGATTTGGCAGATGGATGTTAAAACAACATTCCTAAATGTGAATTTACTTGAGGATGTGTACATGACACAGTCTGAGGGTTTTATCAATTGAAAGGATGCCAATAAAGTTTGTAAGCTACAAAAGGTCAATCTATGGATTGAAGTAAGCATCTCGGAGTTGGAATCTTCATTTTTATGAGGCAGACAAAGGGCTTGGCTTTATTCAAAATGAAGATGAACCTTGTGTGTATAAGAAAGTTAGTGGGAGCGTATTAACATTCCTCATATTATATGTAGATGACATACTATTGATGGGGAATGACATACCTACTTTATAAAAGGTAAAGACATGGCTTGTAAATACATTCTCTTTGAAAGACTTGGGAGAAGCATCCTACATCTTGGGGATAAAGATCTATAGAGATAGATCCAGAAGGCTTCTTAAACTAAGTTAGAGCACATACATTGACAAAGTGTTGAAACGGTTCATCATGCAGAACTCAAAGAGAGGAAACTTGCATGTGTGTCATGTTGTACCCATCTCTAGAGCTCAATATCCCAATTCTTATGAAGAAAGGGAATACATGAGTGTGATTTCATATGCCTCAACAATTGGATCAATCATGTATGTTGTGACGACCCGACATCGAATCAAGCCAAATCACCACCAGTAATAATTGTGGAATAATCATAAGTAGCGGATTAATAAAATCACTAAAAATTAAAATCATTTTGCAAAGAGATCCATTTCCAGGAAAACTCTTAAAGAACCAAACTTTTAATATATCATGATTCACATTGTACATACTTTATACCATCTCATCTTGAAGATAACATATAACAGTTGCTTTTCCAGAACCTATACATAAGCAACATAAAACCCTTGAGACAATCAAGTCAAAATCTCATATCATTCATAAAACCATCACGTACTAAATCCAAGGACCTGAGAGTATAGAGACGACACATAGGACTTCTATCTAGAAGACATGATAGACAGTACACTCAACCTGAGTTGTTACTACTATCTCTACTGTTGTTGTCCTTCCTCTGTAGAATGGTCCCTACCTCCTCGTGCACGTCCACCTAAAAATTATGGATCCCACGGGGTGAGACAATTGTCCAAGCAAGAGATATAACTCTCCGCCAACAATGTTATTATCACATGTAAATAGTATAAAACTGAGCAGAGGTTCTTTTATATTGATAAGCAAGATTAATCACTGTTGATAAGCAGATTAGAACATTCTCATTTTTAAAATCATTGCAACTGTCTATGATAGAGCGGTAAATCATTTATTCACTTTATAAGGAATATGAAAGACATGTATAACATTTAACCTTCATATTTTACCAACATCTCAAGCTTAGCTTGTGATAATATTCTCATGGTATGATATCCATCAATCATTCTCATTTCTAGTTGTTGTCCACAACCAATCTACTAGCCAGATATTGGTTTCTACCAATCTGGTGAATATACATCATTATGTTACAGCCAGGTATTAGATTATACCAATCTTGTAAGAGTACATCCAAGTATTGGATTGTATCAATCATGTGAGATTACAACTAGGTATTGGATTGTACTAATCATGTGAGATTACATCCAGGTATTGGATTGTACCAATCCTGTGAGATTATAGTCAGGTATTGGATTGTACCAATCCTGTGAGATCATAGTGAGAGTACAGTCAGGCATTGGATTATACCAATCCTATGTGATTATATCCATGTATTGGATTGTACCAATCATTTGAGAGTACAGCCAGGTATTGGATTATACCAATCTTGTGAGATTACAGCCAAGTATTGGATTATACCAATCCTGTGAGATCATGGCCATATTGCTAAGGATTCCATAGTAGTCGGAATACCTTTATTTTTCCCTTTCACTTTCATTATGGGTGTCAATCCCTTAAACTCATCATTGAATACAAAATCACCTTTACTAGGCATTATACCTTGGTCAAGCCATCATACCCATTCACATCCCTTATGTGATTCAAGTATTCCTCATATCTCATTTAAGCATATTCAAAACACTATAGCCCTTATTTTGCTATAACCATAAAGCATGTATGACTAAGATTTCATTATTATTATTATAACCATTTATTATTATTATTATAATACGGGGTTCCCATTTCCCTAGTTCATTTTGAACATTGCCATCTCTTACATCAATCTCTAGATCATGAAACTTTATAAACATCTTGTTACCTCTCACTAGGCAACATCCATCTCTAGGTCATAAAACCTATATAAACATCTCGTTACCTCTCACTAAGAAACATCCATCTCTAGGTCATAAGACCTATATAAACATCTTGTTACCTCTCACTAGGCAACATCCATCTCTAGGTCATAAGACCTATATAAACATCTTGATACTTCTCACTAGGCAACATCCATCTCTAGGTCATAAGACCTATATATACATCTTGTTACCTCTCACTAGGCAACATCCATCTCTAGGTCATAAGAACTATATCAACATTATACTTGTTGTACAAGTATTCACATGACTTACAAAACCCATATAATCTTTTTTATATGAAACATCATAGCTCATACTTAGCTATGCTCATTATCTCATGATACCAGCATGGTTAGTATTTCACAATAACAAAAATATCAAATAAATATCATTACCATGCAATACAAGAGAAATGCCATCTTCCCATCATTAGGGTTAAGTTTTCCCTTTCTTACCGATTAGGGTTTCGAGTCATATCAACATCCTTTATTAGGGTTAGGGTTTCCATCTATTAACCGATTAGGGTCTCTAGTATGTTCATCAACAATCATACTCCACACATATTAGGAGTATCAATGTATACTCATTATATGAATATTATACAAGTATAAGTTTATCTTTCACCCTTACTAAGATGTTGATTACATCATACTCCATTAGGTTGGCTCAATCCTTCTCTCAAGGTACATTGGCCCATATTTATCAAAATGCATTAAACTCTTTATGTCTCAATGTATCATTTTCCATAGCACACTACCTATGTCACTCAATCAAGTGTATTATATTGAGGTGCTTCCTCCATATCGGGTATAGAGGTGTATCCTCATCACCATATCATACATCCATATCGGGTTACTCACCCTTTAGGGTTTGCATATCGGGTTTGACCCTTATGCTCATATCTCATCACAACCTTCATGGTATCATCCCACCCTTCATCATGTGATGAGAAATAGGCTAGACAACTTATTAGTCTCAACTAACTCATGTACAAACTGATAGGGGTGTGGGGTTCCAATGCATATCAGATTTCACAACACCATATTGGGTTCCACATCATATTGGGTTAAGGTGTATACTCAACACCATATCATGAATAAGGTGTGTGCATGATCCCATATCGTGCACAAGATGTGTGTATGTGTTAGTCATATAGTCCATGAGGTATACATTCGTCACTATATCGTGCTAGTGGTGTATTCATATCACCATATCGGGTTAGTCATCATCTAGGGTTTGTCATATTGGGTTTGAGTATATACTTCACTCCATGTCATGTATAAAGTGTATACTTGATCTCATATCGTGCACATGGAGTATGCTTGACACCATATCATGCACAAGATGTATACTTCATTATCATATCGTGTACAAGGTGTATGCATCCTCATTGTATCATTTTAGTGATATGTTTACTTCACCATATCGGGTTATAGGTGCTTCAACCCAATATTGGGTTGAACCATGATTATGTCATCATAATAAACCTCTATACTCTTGTTCTTACTATTATAAATCATGGATAACAGTCCTATGTCAATAATATAACTCATGGATTCATCAACTATACAATAAAATTTGAATTGAAAGCAGGTCATCAACTATGGCAAGATTGATGGTAAATAATAATGTAATTGAGTTCAAGTTATAGAACCCAGATCAAGAGAAACTTCAAAGCTACAAGCTCCGAAACCTCACATTCCCAAGGTTTAAGATGAGCTTATCAAAGGTCCAAGACTTGAGCTCCTCAGCACTATGCACGATACTTCACCACTTGTGGCCGATATCCTTCACTTGTGGTTGATATCCCTTCACTTGGTAGATATCACTTTGCTATGGGCAATACAAGGCTCTATGCATGATACCCCTCTTAATATGCATGATATATAAGAGTAAGAGGGTGGTAAGATTCGAAAAGTTTCACTAATAGGTGAAAGGAGTGGTATATATAGTTGACGTTCATGAAAAAGAGTGTATATGAGGTGTCATCATTGTAACGTGTTCATGCATGGTTGACACATGTACATGCATGAAATCATATTTTTCTTGACATGAAAAACACTTGAGTATATTCTAGAGATAATATCTTGGCTATCACTTATCTCTTTGGATAAGATATATCAATTCAATTACCTCTTTATTCACAACCTGATACAACTTTCTCAAGGAAGTTGTAAACCAATACACTTCACCTCCTTGAGGTGCTTAGGCCGTCATGGACAAGGTCAAGAGTTCAAAAACCTATATTAGACTCCCTCTATGGCTCCTTGGCCGATAGGAACTCTCATATGGACTCTACAACCTGATACAACTCATGCAAGGGCTTCAACTATACATCATCTCTTGGTCTTTTCATCACCAAGAGTACTATCATTCAAATATGAATCAAACATGGTGTCTCCTTCTTTATCCCTCCTCTAAATGATACATAGAGGGAGTAGGGACACTCTAGAGGTGGTAATTTTCATATCAACCCTACATTTTGGGTAAATTACAATTTGTACCAAAATTGGTGCACAAGGCATTAGCATTATTCAACAAGTTCAAACTTGGAATTTTAGGCTTTCCACAAGCCACCACTTAGCATCATTCTCTCTCTTATGATGCTAAAACACTTAAGTCACATTCAACATGTGACATATTGTAATATAGCTCCTCATCTTGGGTAAATTGCATTTTGGTCCAAAACAAGATAGCATTGCTCAAACATCATTCAAATAGGACCAAACTTAAAACATAAGTTTGTCACCTGATAACAAAACACTTTAGAGAATTATATTAAAGTTCTAAGCAACTTACTTAATCCAAACAAATAGGGTTGGGCCTAAACCTAGATCAGGGATGTCACAATTATAAACCCCTAACAAGGATTTCATCCCCAAAATCTCAGGTGAAGGGAGACAATTGTTATTCATGCATTACATCCTCAAGCCTCCATGTAACATCTTAATGTCATGGAGATGCCATAGAACTTTGACCAGTACAAATTCCTTCCAATCAGGGTCATCATAAAATCTCTATTATACAGGATACATACTCAACTGTCCTTTTTATCACTGACTGCATAATCAATTTTTTGTCAGGTAACACTTTCTTAGTCAGAGGAGTATTATACATACTTTGCATAACTTGGGTGTCAAACCTCATTGATTTGTCATCTTCTCAACTTACAGCTTTATGTAATAAGATTCTTGATCTTGGGAATTTCCCCATACCCCTCACTTAGTTTAGCATTTCTCCTCCAAGGAAAGATTAGAGTTACATTTTGTCATCCATTTGGGACTAAAAGTCTTATCATACTTCTGTTGTGCCACTCTAATCTATTGACACAACTTTAAACTTACTTATGACTTATACCAAACATCTTGTTAGCTGTTATTTTCTTGTCATAAGAAGAGGCTATTATAAAAGAAAAACTATCTCAGAGATGACTCTAGATGTTATATGTATAAGTTGCCTTAATAGATCTAGATAAGGATATTTTAAGGAATTATATTTAGCTTGATAAGATTTTCCCAAGATGATTCTACAATTGTCCCTTCAATTAATACATCCTTATCGATGTTATGTTTATGCAGAGCATAAACCCCTAACATATGATGTACATACTATCATATGTAACTAAACTAATCTAAAAGTTAGCCTTTCTAGGTAACCAACATTAATCATTGCATTAGGAGTCATGTCCTCATTATCTCATACCTTAAAAAATTCTTGGATACTAGAATTCCTTACCTTGGTATTCATTATATATACCAAAATCACATCACAACCTTATCATTTCCATTCTCTATTGTTATTACCAAATCCAAACATATAATAAGACCTTTCTTTCATCTTGAAACATTTAATTATCACATATACTTTGTCTTGGAACCATAATCCAAGACTAGTTGATACTTTTCAAAGTATCCTTCTTATAGATTACTTCTAATCCATGCACATCAAGTGTCATAAGACTTACTTGATTGTCATATCCCTAAAAGGAAAAAAGCATAAGGAAACATAGTCCTTTTTATCACCCCATCATTATCTAGGGTTGTTTATTAAAGAAAAGATATTATCACCTTCTTTAATTATTGCATGAACTTTCAACTGTTCATGTCACTCAATCTTGTTTCCTCCTGGTTCCTTGCCATCAGCATAGGAATTATAAGGATGAGAACATGTTATCATCCCTTAGCTTTATCATCATCATGATTACTAGATATGGGTATTCAAACCCATAGTTCATCACTGAACATTGTCACATCTCATCAGGTAACTGTTACCTCTAAGTCCTAAGACCAAGGTATACATTATACTAAACATCTTCTTTTGTTTATAAGTTGATATGTGATTAACTCAGATTCCTTCGTATAACAATTAGGATGTGATAGAAATATTTTTGCCACATCTCCTACTTCATTATGCTCTTTAGATTGTCTCAAAATGACTACTTGATCAAAGTAATCAGAAAGATAGCAATCTAAGAGTATCATACTTACCTTGACTTCAATAGTTGAATACTTGTACAGGGTATTCAAGAACTGAAATTAGGTAGTATGCATTTGTTTTATATTATGTTTCTTACTTTTAACATCTCTTTAGATTTTTACTACTTAGTATCTCTAATTTTCTCTAGGTGTTTCTTTTACATCTCTTCCATTTCTACATGAAGAGAGAAATTTCAAAACATATAAGAGAATATTGGACTGAATATAGGTTCTCATCTTTTTTATCTCTTCCTCGTGTCCTCATAGGACTAATCAAAGGAAGCTCAACAATAACTACCTTTCTTATAATTAGTAGGTAGAGACAAGAGAAAGGAAAGATAATTTAGAATGAAAAGTTCTATCTAACATGTTACTTCATACGGGTTATCTAGTGTTTTGACTGTTGGGTCACCTTATTATTTCTTCTTGGACACTGCCACCTCAGATATCCTATCTGTCCACATTTATGGCGAGCTCAGACCCCACTTGGTGACCACTTCATTGGTGTACTATATTGTGGTTGAATCGGTGATACTGAAGATTTTGGTTGTTTAGTACCACAATCAACTATTCCTATAACTGTGTAGACCTCCTTTTGAGGTTTGCCTCATGTTTCTTTGTCACAGACCTTTCTATCCTTCGGACATATTCCACAAATGTGGTGAATCTCTCTCTACTTTCTAACATGGCTGTCGAGATAGACACCTCAGCATTCAGTCCTTTCACAAAATGTCGAATCTTCTCTTGCTCATTAGTAGCCATTTGAGGACAAAACCGTAAAAGTTCAATAAACCTAGCCTCATATTCATTAATTGACATGGTTCCCTACCGAACCTTCTCAAGTTGTGAGATCTTTTTGTTTAAGTATGTTTGTGGAAAATACTTATTGATGAATTCTTGACGAAATTCCTCCCAACCAACCTCTTCATCATTCCTTTTTACCTCTTCTATGGCCCACCAGTGGCCAGCAATACCCTTCAAAAGGTATACAGCATGTTTGACTTTGTCAGAATTTGGGATACTAAGGATCTTAAAAGCTTTTTCTAACTCAGTGAGCCATAGATCAGCATCTACTGGGTTAGTTGTTCCAATATATTCTATAGATCCTACATGGCATAACCATTCAAAAGTCTTACTAGACCCATGTCCCTCATTGGGAATTGGTGCCTAGGTGCTGGTGTTGGTATCATGTCTGCTATATGCACTATTGTGGTCATGAATTTCCCAAAAAGAGAATGAAAGGTTGGGTTTTCTATCATAGCTTCCTCAAAATGGAGATTCTTAGGCATTGATTCCTCACTTGTCTGATCCCTTGCACCTCCTACTGGTGCAGCAACATTACTCTCAACAATGTGTTCTTCATGTTCTCCAGACATCTTTAAGCTATATCCCTTCTTCTGCATAAGCAGAAGTCACTATAAGATATACTGGAGTACACTAGAACAGACTCAACACCTTAGTCCTATGTCTCTGTAGACTCAGCAAACCTTAAGCTCTGATACCAAAACTTTGTGACGACTCGACATCAAATCAAGCCAAATTGCCACCAGTATTAATTGTGGAATAATCATAAGCAGCAGATTAACAAAATCACTAAAAATTAAAACCATTTTGCAAGAGATCCATTTCCAGAAAAACTCTTAAAGAACCAAACTTTATATATATCATGATTCACATTGTACATACTTTGTACTATCGCATCTCAAGGATAACATATAACAGTTGCTTTTCCAGAACCTATACATAGGAAACATAAAACCCTCGAGGCAATCAAGTCAAAATCTCATATTGTTCATAAAATCATCACGTACTAAATCCAAGGACCTGAGAGTATAGAGACGATACATAGGACTTCTATCTACAAGACACGACAGACATTACACTCAACATGAGTTGTTACTATTGTCCCTGTTGTTGTTGTCCTTCCTCTGTAGAATGGTCCCTACCTCCTCGTGCACATCCACCTAAAACTTGTGGATCCCATAGGGTGAGACAATTGTCCCATTAAGAGATATAACTCTCTACCAACAATGTTATTATCACATGTAAATAGTATAAAACTGAGCAGAGGTTCTTTTATATTGATAAGAAAGATTAATCAATGTTGATAAGTAGATTAGAACATTCTCATTTTTTAAAGCATTACAACTGTATATGATAGAGCAGTAAATCATCTATTCACTTTATAAGGAATATGAAAGATATGTATAAAGTTTAACCTTCATATTATACCAACATCTCAAGCTTATCTTGTGATAATATTCTCATGGTATGATATCCATCAATCATTCTCATTTATAATTGTTGGCCTCAGCCAATCTGCTAGCCAGATATTGGTTTCTTCCAATCTGGTGAATAGCCATCATTATGTTACAGCCAGGTATTGGATTATACCAATCTTGTGAGAGTACATCCAGGTATTGGATTGTGCCAATCCTATGAGATTACATCCACGTATTGGATTGTACCAATCATGTGAGATTACAGTCAGATATTGGATCATACCAATCCTATGATATTACAGGCAGGTATTGGATTGTACCAATCATGTGAGATCATAGTGAGAGTACAACCAAGTATTGGATTATACCAATCTTGTGAGATTATAGCCAGGTATTGGATTGTACCAATCCTATGAGAGTACATCCAGGTATTGGATTATACCAATCCTGTGATATTACAGCCAGATATTGGATTATACCAATCCTTTGAGATCATGGCCATATTGCTAAGGATTACATAGTAGTTGGAATACCTTTATGTTTCCCTTTCACTTTCATTATGGGATGTCAATCCCTTAAACTCATCCTTGAATACCACATCACCTTTAATAGGCATTATACCTCGGCCAAGGCATCATACCAATTCACATCCCTTATGTGATACAAGTATTCCTCATATCTCATTTAAGCATATTCAAAACACTATAGCCCTTATTTTGTTATAACCATAAAGCATGTATGACCAAGATTTCATTATTATTATAACCATTTATTATTAGTATGTTACGAGGTTCCCATTCCCCTAGTTCATTTTGAACATTGCCATCTCTTACATCAATCTCTAGATCATGAAACTTTTATAAACATCTTATTACCTCTCACTAGGAAACATCCATCTCTAGGTCATAAGACCTATATAAACATCTTGTTACCTCTCACTAGGCAACATCCATCTCTAGGTCATAAGACCTATATAAACATCTTGTTACCTCTCACTAGGCAACATCTATCTATAGGTCATAAGACCTATATAAACATTATACTTGTTGTACCAGTATTCACATGACTTATAAAACCCATATAATCTCTTTTATATGAAACGTCATAGCTCATACTTAGCTATGCTCATTATCTCATGATACCAACATGGTCAGTATTTCATGATAACAAAAATATCAAATACATATCATTACCATGCAATACAAGAGAAATGCCATCTTCCCGTCATTAGGGTTAAGTTTTCCCTTTCTTACCAATTAGGGTTTCGAGTCATATCAACATCCTTTATTAGGGTTAGGGTTTCCATATATTAACCAATTAGGGTCTCTAGTATGTTCATCAACAATCATACTCCACACATATTAGGAGTATTAATGTATACTCATTATATGAGTATTATACAAGTATAAGTTTCTCTTTCACCCTTACTAAGATGTTGATTACATCATACTCCATTAGGTTGGCTCAATCCTTCTCTCAAGGTACGTTGACCCATATTTATCAAAATGCATTAAACTCTTGATGTCTCCATGTATCATTTGACATAACACACTACATGTGTCACTCAATAAAGTGTATTAGATTGAGGTTCTTCCTCCATATCGGGTATAGAGTTGTATCCTCATCACCATATCGTGCATCTATATCGGGTTACTCATGCTTTAGGGTTTGCATATTGGGTTTGACCCTTATGCTCATATCTCATCACAACCTTCATGGTATCGTCCCACACTTCATCATGTGATGATTAATATGCTATACAATTGATTAGACTCAACTAACTCAAGTGTACAAATCGATAGGTGTGTCGGGTTCCAATGCATATCGGATTTCACAACACCATATTGGGTTCCAACATCATATCGGGTTAGGGTGTATACTCAACACCATATCGTGAATAAGGTGTGTTCTTGATCCCATATCATGCACAAGATGTGTATGTGTCATTCATATCGTCCATGAGGTATACATTCATCACTATATTGTGCTAGTGGTGTATTCATATCACCATATCAGGTTAGTCATCATCTAGGGTTTATCATATCGGGTTTGAGTATATACTTGACTCCATGTCGTGCATAAGGTGTATACTTGACCTCATATCATGCACATGGAGTATGCTTGACACCATATCATGCACAAGATGTATTATTCATTATCATATCATGTACAAGGTGTATAAATACTCATTGTATCATTTTAGTGATATGTTTACTTCACCATATCGGGTTATAGGTGGTTCAACCCAATATCGGGTTGAACCATGATGATGTCATCATAATCAACATCTAGACTCTTGTTCTTACTGTTCTAAATCATGGATAACAGTCCTATGTCACTAATAGAACTCATGGAGTCATCAACTATGCAAGAAAATTCGAATTGAAAGTAGATCATCAACTAAGCAAGATTGATGGTAAATAATAACATAATTGAGTTCAAGTTATATAACCCGCCTTAAGAGCAACTTCAAATCTCCAAGATCCAATTATTCACATTCCCAAGGTTGAATATGAGCTTATCAAAGGTCCAATACTCGATCTCCTCAACACTATGCATGATACTTCACCACTTGTGGCCGATATCCCTCACTTGTGGCTGATATCCCTTCACTTGGTTGATATCACTTTGCTATGGACAATACAAGTCTCTATGCATGATACCCCTCTTCCTATGCATGATACCAAGACTCTATGCATGATATATAAGATCAATAGGGTGGTAAGATTTGAAACATTTCACTAATAGGTGAAAGGAGTGGTATATATAGTTGAGGTTCATGAAAAAGAGTGTATATGAGGTGTCATCATTTTAAGCTACTAGGTGCCACGTGTCCATGCATGGCTGACACATGTACATGCATGCACTCATATTTATCTTGACATTCAAAACAATTTAGGATAATATAGATATAATATCTCAACCATCATTTATCTCTTTGGATATGACATATCAACTCAATCACCTCTTTATTCACAACCTGATACAACTTTCCCAAGGAAGTTGTAAATCAATACACTTCACCTCCTTGAGGTGATTAGGCCGTAATGGACAAGGACAAGAGTTCAAAAACTGATATGAGACTCCCTCTATGGCTCCTTGGCCGATAGGCACTCTCATATGGACTCTACAACCTGATACAACTCATGTAAGGGCTTCAACTATACATCATCTCTTGGTTTTTTCATCACCAAGAGTACTAGCATTCAAATATGATTCAAAAATGGTGTCTCCTTCTTTCTCCCTCCTCTAAATGATACATAGAGGGAGTAGGGACACTCTAGAGGTGGTAATTTGCATATCAACCCTACATTTTGGGTAAATTACAATTTTTACCAAAATTGGTGCACAAGGCATTAACATTATTCAACAAGTTCAAACTTGGAATTTTAGGCTTTCCACAAACCACCACTTAGCATAATTCTCTCTCTTATGATGCTAAAACACTTAAGGAACATTCAAAATGTGATATATTGTAATATAACCCCTGATCTTGGGTAAATTGCATTTTGGTCCAAAATAAGAGAACATTGCTCAAACATCATTCAAACAGGACCAAACTTGAAATATAAGTTTGTCACCTAATAACAAAACACTTTAGAGAATTATATTAAATTTCTAAGAAACTTACTTAAGCCAAACAAACAGGGTTAGCCCTAAACCCAGGTCAGGGATGTTACAAATGCAATGTTGTATATCTATCCAGATGTCTAGTATGCTTTGAGCATGACGAGCATATATCAGTCAGATCCAAGCAATGCTCACTAGATAGTCATAAAGAACATTTTGAAGTACTTGAGAAGGACTAAGGATTAGTTCTTGGTCTATAATGAAGAGGAAGAATTGGTGGTAAAGGGTTACATCGATGCAAGCTTGCAGACTGATCAAGATGATTACAAGTCACAATCAGGATTCATGTTTTGCCTCAACAATGATGATGTAAGATGGAAGAGTTCCAAGCAAGAGATAGTTGTCAATTCTACAATAGAGGCTGAGTATATTGTTGCATCAAGTGTAACAAAGGAGGTTGTATGGATCAAGAATTTCATCACAGTACTTGGGGTCGTTCCAAGCATCAGCGAGGCAATCGAGCTATATTGTGACAATAATGGAGCTATTGCACAAGCTAAGGAACCCAGATCACATCATCACTCAAAGAATATAAAAAGGTGGTTCCATCTCATACAAAATATTGTACAATGATGAGATGTAAAGATTTGCGAAGTACCAACTGAGAACAATGTTGATGATCCCTTAATAAAGGCACTTTCACAGCAGAAGCACGATGGTCATGTAAGATCACTTGGAATAAGACTTGTAGGTGAATGACTCTAAGTGAAAGTGGGATTCTTTTGGTTATGTGTGCCAAGAGATCCAATCATATAATGATTGTAATGGCATATCATGTAAAACAATTAGATTATTAATAAAAGGCAAGATTCCAATTTATTCTATTTAATTCAGTTATGAGATAATGATGTAACATTATAAATGTCTAGAGAATAATATTACTCAGTGACATATGTATTCAAGTATTATCCTTGTGAAATGATATGATATGAATGTTAAGATTATTTATACATATTCTCAATTTGTCCCTAATCGATTGTTATTGTGAAAGGTTGATAGACAACAATGACACATAAGATCGGAATGTGAGTTTATTAATGACTAAATCTCATTAGTCATGATATAGAGATATCAAACCAAGCACACAGATACATGTTAGAGAACAATATATCAAACAGACCCATTATACGACACACACATTGAAGACATCATCATGGAAGTCATAGTCAGATCTCATAGTGGTGGTGGTGGTTGTGGTTCTTAGACCTAAAATCATTGCACTCATCACAAGTTGTTGGGTACACTTTGACATCATCAAAGGCAGTCCTAAAACATGGGTTTTTATAACGGTGATGATTGGGTGACTTTGACACATGGGGATAGACTATGAATGATAGAAATGGGATTTGTCCCTCCTACTAGAGTGTGATGCCCTAAGCCTCTTGATTAGCAAAACTAAGAAATACATGGCCATGCACATGCAAGTCAATATGTGATATTGAGCTTACATATATCTCTACTCTTGGTTCAAGAAACAAGATTGAACAATAATGAGGGTGATTGATCCATGCATCTATCTCAATCTAGACATTAGTGGCAAAGGAACTATAGAATCACTACAACACCATACACAGGTTGTAGGTTGAAGTTGTTCCCCAACTTTCCATTTACTTGGGTAGCACTGATGTGTGACTAGGCACCACTCTTTGCTTGTGATGTCATAAGTTTTTATGGACATTCACTGCCAATGTAATATGGGACCTATAGGGTCACACGCATAGGTCTTAACCTAGAAGAGGAGTTCATATCTTGAATGGCAATCAAATTAATTAATAAAATGTTTAGGTATTTGATTCACGCAACAAATAGGATGAAAACACTGCCAAATTCCCATCTCAAGTGTTGAGACGGCCATTTGGAAGTGCCAAACGATCGTCTCAATTGTTGAGATGGGAGCCTGGGGAGTCAGGCCTATTATGAGTTCGAATTAGCTAAGGAAGTGAACTGACCATACATAGTGACTCAACTTGGGTCACCCAGCGACCGTCTGGGTGGTCATCTTGCATGGGTGAGATGGTCTGATTCGGCAAAAGGAAGGTTCTAGATATTCATTTGAGTTGCACATTACTTGTTGTACAAGGAAATTAATATGAGGAATTAATGGGAAATGAAATGCTAATTTCATGTACAGTTGGGAAATAGACAAAAAACCATCAGGGTTGTGCCAAATGACCATCTAGGTTGCCAAATGATCGTTTGGGATGTCTTAGGTTGAGAAAATTCTAGAATTGTTGTGAAAATTTGAGATCTTATGGTCCCTTCCACTCCTGCATTGACTAGGAACCTGGACCCAAACCCCGCCTATAAATAGAGAGGTACTTGGGGCTTCCCAAAACACAAAATAGATAATTGAGAAACATTTTCTCTAACAAATGTTGCCCTATCTATTTGTGGTAATCATGAGATCCTGAGCAAGTTCTATTTGACTAGGTAGGAACATCAAGGGAAAGTGAAATTGAGATCATTGTCGTGGGAGAGCAAGTTGGTGACAAGTACGCCAGCAAGAGGGACAACTCCTTCCTTATAACATCCCTGACCTGGGTTATGGCTTAACCCTAGAAGTTCTGCTTAATTAAGTTATTTACAAACTTTTTATAATCTTTTAAAAAGTAATTAAGACTCTTTGTGAAGTTTATTTTCAAGTGTGAGCTTAATTGCAAACTATTTATGCATTATATGATAGTCTGAGTGTAAAGTGAAATTTACCCAAGATGAGGGGTTACATTGAAATATGTCATAGGTTGAATGTGCCTTAAGTTTTTTAGTATCATCATAGATAGAATGATGCTAAGTGGTGGCTTTTGGAAAGCCTAAATACCAAGTTTGAGCTTGTTTGAATAATGTTAGTGCCTTATGCACCAATTTTGTACAAATTGTAATTTACCCAAAATGTAAGGTTGATATGCAAATTACCACCTCTAGAGTGTCCCTACTCCCTTTATGTATTATTTGGAGGAGAAAGAAAGAAGGAGACACCATGTTTGAATCATATATGAATGATGGTACTCTTGGTGATGAAAAGACCAAGAGATGGGTATAGTTGAAGCCCTTACTTGAGTTGTATCGAGTTGAAGACTTGATATGGGAGTCCCTTTCATACAAGGAGCCATAGAGAAGATCCCACATCGGTTTGTGGACTCTTGACAAATATCATGACGGCCTAATCACCTCAGGGAGGTAATCCATGATGATTTAGATGCTCATAGCAAAAAGTATATCGGTTTGCATAATTGTGAGATAAAGATGAGATATATTATCCAACAAGATAGGGGATGGCCAAAATATCATCTCTAGATTATCCTCTAGACTTTTGCATGACAAGATATACATGTGTGCATGCATGTACATGTGTCAAACATGCATGTCCACGTGTCACCTTGTAGCATATGGTGAAGACACCTCTTATACACTCTCTCTCATGAACCCCAAATATATATACCTCTCCTTCCACCTACCAATGGAAGTTTACGAACCCCACAACTCTCTTTCCTTGGGATATTGTGCATACCCTCTTAGATATCGTGCATAGTAGCTTAAGGAGCAAGGGGAGCTTGAACACCAAGCTTAAGGTAAGGCCATGGTCATCTTCAACCTTGGTTGAAGCATGATTTTCGGGTTAGAATTATTCCTCTCTTTTCTTCTTCACCAAGTTCTTAACTATGGTGATTCTTTGTATATGGAGGAGTTGAGAATGAGCCTTGGACCTTGGATAAGCTCATATTCAACCTTAGTAACATGAAGCTTTGGATCTTGGAGCTTTGAAGTTGTTCATAGGGTGGGTTATATAACTTGAACCCAACTATGTTATTATTCACCTTCAATATTATTGAACTTGTTGATCTACTTTCAATTTCGAATTCCTTTGATAAATTGATGATCCTTTGAGTTCCAAAAGTATCTTAGAACTGTTGTTCATAATCTAGAATAGTAAGAACAAGAATATAGAGGTTGATGATGATGACATCATCAAGGTCTAACCCGATATTGGGTTGAAGCTCCTCTAACTCGATATGATGGAGTGAACACATCAGTAACCCGATATGGTAATGAGTATGTATCGTTTGCACTTTATGATGATGAAGTGCACCCCTTGTGAACGATATGCTGTTAAGAATACATTATTGCACAATAGAAGGTCAAGTAGACACCATATGCATGACATGGAGTCAAGCATATATTCCAACCTGATATAGTAAACCCTAGAGGATAAGTAACCCAACATGTTGATATGAACATACCATAAACACGATATGGTGAGGAATGTATACCCCATGGGAAATATGAGTAATACATATGCAACCCTTGAGCATGATATGGGGTCATGTATTCATCTTATACAAGATATGGTGTTAGGTTTGTATCCTAACTCGATAATGGGTTGAAACCCAAGATGGTGGTATGAAACCCAATAATAGGTAACTCGATATAGTGGTAAGTGATACCACATGAACGATGTGATTAATATCTCATGGGCGATAGGAGTGCTACCTACATGCACCTTATACCTGACATAAGGTCAAGTTCATACCTCATACACGATATGGTACATTCTAAACCAATATGGTGTTGAAACCTTAGGTAAGGAAGTGAAACCCGACATGCTTTTGAACCCATACCCTTATCCTTTTGTGTAAAGGGTTCTCTATGAAATAGTTCAATCAGATATCTAGCTTGTCATTCAAATATATGATGAAAAGGTCCTTGGAAGGAATGAAAGGATATGAGAATAATAGTATACCCAATATGATAACTTGATATGTTACCCAACATGATAGCCTGATATGATAATCCAACATGGGAACCCGATATGGTATTGTGTATATACCACTTGAACGATACCATGATGAGGCATACACCCTATGCCTGATATGGCACACACCTTGTGCATGATATGGCAGCAAGTGTACCCTTATACCCGATATGAGGTCAAACTTTCAGCTCATTAATGATATGAGGACATATAACTCCAACTTGAGATAATAGAACCTAAGTGATAGACAATCCAATATGACTACACGATATGGTAGAGGGGATACAGCCTAAAACGCGATATGATGATGTGGTTACACCACATGCCCGATATGGATAAACGATATGATGATAGGTGCATCTTAAGAACGATATGATAGCATATATACACTTTGATACTCGATATAAGATGCAATGAGTTTAATGCAATTTGATAATGGTGAACTAATGTACCCTAAAAGGATAATTGAGCCAACTTAATAAAAAGTATGGTGCAATCAACATCCTAGTGAGGATGAAAGAGAAACTTATATTTGAATAACAATCATGTAATGAGTATATGTTGATATTCCTAGTATGAATGGAGTATGAATTAGGGTTTAATCTTTTATAATGTGATCTCAAAAATCTAAGTGGTTAATAAAGGTAAACCTTAAATGATGAGTGACAATATGATCTTGAATCCTTAATTTGTTGATAAGGGGAAAACCCTAACCTTAATGATGGGTGATGGCATGTACTTAAAACCCTATTTAGTTAGATTGAGAAAGCCTAACCCTAATTATGGGAAGGATGTATTTCTCTTACATCACATAGTGATGATGTGAACCTGAAACTCCATTCGGATAAAATGGGAAATCCTAACCCTAATAATGGGAAGGATGTATTTCTCTTAAATTGTGTATTGATGTCATATACTGTTAAGAGTTTTTATCATAAAGTGCAAACCATTCAAGAGTCATGAGATGATGAGCATAGACATGTGTGAGCTATGATGTTTATATGTTACAGATTTAAATGAGCCTTGTGAGTCATGTTAAATATTTGTACAACAAGTATAATGATTATATAGTCTTATATCTTAAAAGATAGTTGTTTCCAAGTGAGAGGTGACAAGATATTTAATGTATCATGTGAGCTATGTGAAATACTTGTACAACATGTGTGATGAATACCTTGGTCTGAGAACCTAGAGCCTGTTACAGGGGTAATAATGTTTAGTGATGATCTAAGGGTTTGAATACCCAAATCCAGTAATCATGATGATGATGATGTTAAGATGAGAATAACCAATAATGTGATAAGGGACTGAGATCGTGAGTGTTATGTATCTAAATGTGTTCCAAAGATTAGAAAAGTACTTGATAGATGTATTACACCTTTCTTTGTAGCATTTGTTTATGATTGATGCTTATAACTTGTTTGACACTAAAAGAATATTGTAATGCACTTAATATATCATTAGAAACTATAAAATGTAGTTGCCCTGACCATAGATCCATTAGCATCTGAATTTTCTTAAATGGTGAAATAGGTTTTTCCCATGGGATTACCTGGAGCGCATATTTTTGAATATGCAGGGGCGTGAGCTTGGATGTCCATATGTTGAGTGATCCCCTTACATCCATGGTCTTGGGGATTGTCTATATGTCATATCCTAACATGAGTGCGACTGCAGTCGTAGACTCAATAATAAACACGGTGAACTGGCCCGTGGCTCAGAGTATGGATATATGCCATGAGTCAATAATTTTATAACTGGGGAAGGTTGTTGGTCTATTTTCCCCTAAGAGAGTGCATGCTACGGCTGTAACTCTGAGCAAAGATGCCATATACCCTCGCATGCCCTTTTTGTAGTTTGACACGAGATGTCACTGCCAGTTGTCTCGTACTAATTGAGGCAGGAGAGGTCTTGGCAGCCGGCTCTGTCATTGACCTTGTATGGTAGTGAGAAGTATGTGATCCTTTTCTAAACACCTCTGTCTTTTGGAAATTCCTTGAATAACTCCCTTGGGTTCTACAGAGTTTGTAAAATTTAATAATTATTAAAGATTAAATGAGGAACTTATGCTTTGATACCAAATGTAACGGCCCCACCTCCCAGTAACCCCCAATTAAGGGAGACTAAGAGGTCAGAGCCGTTGTCCCAATTTCCAGATCAAAGGTTCAACAAATAATCAATAATAATTATCAAATTCTACTAAACTAGACTGAAAGGCTGTAATAAAATTAAAACTTTTTGCATACCTTTTAAAAACTTGGATTACTAATCTTCTATCCATATGAGAGAATATTCTAACTAATCCTCCTTGATTGTTAATCCTCATTTAATTCCATGTATGCCACTTTACTGTTTGTTCTTTTCACGTGTACCTAAAACGTCGACAAACAAAACGTCGGTCAGCATAAAGCTGGTATGTGGGGGAAAACATTAAACGTGAAATTAATATCAACATATTGCAATCAATTATAGTTTAACAAACAAATTTTCATTTTAAACATGACCGCTCAATCCATACATACCCTAGCCTCTGCGTTGTCCCTACAATGGACCTAGATACTAACATTCCTTATGGTAGATCCCTATTAAACCTCGCATGATCCTACCTAACAGGTAGATCAATATCTAGGGTTGATTCGCATGGCACTACCCATAGGTAGCCCAATCCCTAACTCATGGGGTGCTAAAGAATCGCATGGCACTACCCACAGGTAGCCCAATCCCTGACTCAAGGTGACTTGATGGACCTACCCCATTGGTAGCCATATACTAAGTCATCCAATGACCTGATGGACCTACCCCATAGGTAGCCATGTACTAGGTCAAACTATTATGCCATAGAGGAGGACCAGGATCTGGGCCAGTCATGTACTCATATTTATGTGATAATCATAGTCACTTTATAGTTGCATGAAATAAAAGTCATACCAGCAGTTATTTTTAGGAAACCGATAAAAACATTTGGAAATCACCGTGAAGCTAAGGAGATTATTCATAAGCATAACCACATACCTGTCAGGCATATTTGAGACATAATCAACCAAGAAGGGAAATCCAATCAAGCAAGTACAAGAATCCTAAAATCACATCCAATTCATTTTTATCAAAATCTATTCAAACCATCTTGCTACTTAAGGTTTCTATTCCTTTTAAGGATTTCTACCCCTTTTAGGGTTTACTTTGCAATTAGGGTTTTTTTACTCCATTTTACTCTTTTGAACCCTAATTTCTCCTCTACACTTTACGAAAGTTATTAAGGTTACCTTTTAACATCATATAACCTTAATTTTAGAAACAGCACAATTAATCATCAACTAAGTCTGTTAAGCCTCTTTTACATTAAAGCTACCATTTTTATCTTTTTAATCCATGACAAGATCATTATGCTCCTTTATCATCAATTCATAGTTCATTATGGTCTAATTCACATATGAACTCTATTTGTCATTAATCCTATCTTTATCCATTAGAAAAACCCTAATTACTACATTAAAGGGTATTTATCCACTTTTATATTAGAAATATCTTGAAATTATCATATCTCAACTTTATTCACAATTTTGAATAACTAAAACCATTATGAGTCACCTTTACTAATATTAGGGTTTCAAGGCCCATTAAAGCATATTTATGAACATGAACTCTCAAATAAACTAATTACGTGCAAAGTTCATCCTTTTTGTTATTAATGTACCTTTTTACAATTAACAGGTTAATATCAACTTTATTCATCTATTAAACCATACTAAACACATTAATTATCTCAAAATAGGGTTTCTTAATCATTAAAGTATTAAAGTTGATAACTTCCATTACTTTTCGTATTTCAAAAGAAATTAGCTTCTAAACATATTTTTAATGGATTCCTCTCATTTTTCTGAGCAAGTTTCATATTTTATACGTGCTAATTCGAGCTACAAATAATTAACTATGAATTTTACAAAATCCACTTACTTTGGCCAATGAGAGGATGCCACGTAGGCCTTGCCATGCAATGAACTTGGCTGGTTGAAAAACATAACTGAATGTCGGTTTTTCCCCTGCCTAAGTGGCCGGCTCTTTTACCCGCGGAGGGGTAAAACCGTCCAAAGCCCCGAGCTCCTTCTTCCTCCTCTCGACGGCGCACACTGCCACCCTAGCAGGGTCTTGCGTGCCTCTTTCTCCTCATCCCCGACCCCGATGACCCCCATGGTGGCTTCCTCTGCCTCCGTCGTGCCTCTGCACACGTGAGGATGTTGCTGGTTCGCAGCCAAGTCAGCTAGTTCAAGCTCCCTAGCTCTGCAACATGCGAACGATCTGCTAATCTCTTGCGGTCGTCGCACAAGAACCACAGCTCTAGAATGATGGCCGCGTCCTCGTGAGTTGTCGTGGGAGCATTGTGCTTCCCTCATACTTTTCTACTCGTTCCTCATTGCTCATTGATGCACTACTCCTCTCCCTTAGGGTTTGCGTACAAAGAAGGAGAATAAGAATATAGGAATACGTGAAACTTCCTTGAACTCGACCCTGGGCTCTACCCCTATATAGGGGAGGGCATCCATGCCCCAAGATGTTCATATAAGAGGGAAACAAGTCCCTTCCTAAAAGGAAACATCATCATCATCATCATCATCTAAGCCTCAATCCCAACTATGTTGGGGTCGGCTACATGGATCCTTCGTTTCCATTCAGCTCTATCATGGGTCATATTCTGATTGAGATGTAGAGATTCAAAATCTCTCTTTATAAGCTCATCCCATGTTAATTTAGGCCTTCCTCTTCTTCTATTTAGAGTGTTTGGCTCAATAGAATTGCTTCATATAGGCGCACTAGTAGGTCTGCGTTGCACATGTCCGTACCATCTGAGTCGGCCCTCACGCAACTTGTCCTCAATGCTCGCCACCCCCACTTTATTCCTGATATAGTCATTTCTCAAACGATCTTTTCTTGTCTTCCCACACATCCATCTCAGCATATGCATTTCGGCCATGTTCATCTTGTTGAGACCTTGTTTCTTCACCGCCCAACATTCACTCCCATAGAGCATGGCTGGTCGTATAGCTGTTCTATAAAACTTACTTTTTAACCTGAGAGGGATCTTCTGATCGCATAAAACTCCAGTTGCACTCCTCCATTTCAACCATCCTGCAGTGATCCGGTGACAAACATCACTTTGAACATCCCCATCTATTTGAATAATAGAACCTAAGTAACGAAATTTGTCACATTTTGGTATATCTACTCCGTCCAACTTGGCTCCATCATTCACACTGCGAGATTGGCTGAAATTGCAATGCATATACTCAGTTTTGCTCCTGCTAATCATCAATCCATTTGATTCCAATGCCTTTCTCCAACATTCAACTTTATCATTCAATCCATCTTTTGTTTCATCAATCAAAACAATATCATCAGCAAATAACATACACCAAGGAATATCATCCTGAATGTTCTTTGTTAACTCATCCATAACCAGAACGAATAGATATGGGCTGAGTGTGGATCCTTGGTGTACCCCAACTGTAATAGGAAAAGTTGGATTCTCTCCTCCAGGAGTCTTGACACTTGTAGTAGAGCTATCATACATGTCTTTGATCAAGTCAATGTATTGGATAGGCACACCCTTTTTCTCCAAAACCATCCATAACACTTCTCTGGGTACTCGATCATAAGCATTCTCTAGATCGATAAACACCATATGAAGATCTCTTTTGCTTTGTCTATACTTCTCCATAAGCCTCCTTATCAGAAAAATAGCCTCTGTTGTTGATCTTCCAGGCATGAAACCAAATTGGTTGTTTGATTCGTGTGTTATAGATCTTAACCTCTTCTCAATAATCCTCTCCCAAAGATTCATCGTGTGACTCATCAGCTTGATACCTCTATAGTTTGTACAACTCTGAACGTCACCTTTGTTCTTGTAGATTGGGACTATAATACTATTTCTCCACTCATCCGGCATCTTCTTGGTCTTCATAATCTTGTTAAAGAAATTTGTTAACCATGTAACTCCCTCATCCCCCATACTCTTCCATACATCAATGGGAATATTATCTGGTCCGCATGTCTTTCTCATTTTCATCTTTTTCAAAGCATTCTTGACCTCAAATGGTGAAACTCATCGTGTGTAAATGATATCTCTCGTATTCATGTCACACGAGTCGCTAACATTATATGCAGTATCTCCATTGAAAAGCTTATGGAAGTAATTTCTCCACTGGTTTTCGATATCATCGTCCTTCACCAATACTCTACCATCTTCATTCTTTATGCATTTTACTTGACTCAAGTCTCTTCCTTTCCTTTCTCTTATACGAGCCATTTTATATATATCTTTTCCCCTACTCTAGTGTCCAGCTTCTTATACATATCATCAAAGTATCTAGACCTTGCCTCCCGAACCACCTTTTTAGCTTCTTTCTTTGCTTGCTTATATCTTTGGAACGTTGCATCATCTCCAGATTTTGGCAAGCTCCTATAGATCTCCCTTTTCAATTTAATAGCCTTTTGTACTTCATCATTCCACCACCAAGTCTCCTTCTGTGGAGGTCCACAACCTTTAGACTCCCCCAAAACCTCTTTGGAAAAAAATTTTATGCAGGAGCTCACGTTATGCCGCATAGTGTTAACATCAGACTCCAAGTTCCAAGTTACCTCCTTGATGAGTTTATCATGAAAAGTCAATTTCTTTTCTGCTTTAAGATTCCACCACTTGATCCTACTATCTTGGTTTCCGTTATGTTTGCCTTTATTGATCTTCATGTTAATATCCAAAACTACCAACCTATGTTGGGTCGTGAGTTCTTCGCCAGGAATCACTTTACAATCCTTGCATATGTTACGATCCACCCACCTTGTAAGGAGGTAATCAATTTGGCTACAGTTGTGCCCACTCTTGAAAGTAATCTTATGAGATTCTCTTTTCTTGAAATGGGTGTTTGCCAAAATCATATCATATGCAACTGCAAAATCTAATATCCTCTCTCCTTCTCCGTTCATGTTGCCATATCCAAAACCACCATGAACTCTCTCAAATCCAGCATTACCACTCCCCACATGGCCATTTAAATCACTCCCAATAATAATCTTCTCCTCGATCGGTATTCCTTGCATCAATTCATCCATGTCATCCCAAAAATCCTTCTTCGCATCCTCGCTAAGGCCAACTTGGGGGGCATAAGCGCTAATCATGTTAAAAATATTTCCCCCAAGAACAACCTTGATAGCTATGATTCTATCACCTATCCTTGTAATCTTGACGACCTCATCCTTCAACATCTTATCAACGATAATACCTATGCCATTTCTATGTTTATCAATACTTGTATACCAGATTTTGTATCCTGTGTCTCCAATCTCTCTACAGCATTCCCATGTCCACTTGGTTTCCTGCAAGCAAGCTATATTGACTTTTCTTCTCATCATGGTATCCACTATCTCCAAAGATTTCCCTATCAAAGAGCCAATATTCCAAGATCCAACTCTAAACCATTTTTGTTGAACTTGCTTCTTTACTTGCCTTCGTCGAAAATGTTGCCCCTGCACATTTTTCACTGCATCTGGGCAATGATGCAGTGGGACTAGCTTCTTTACCCACACCCGTCCAAGATGTGGAAACCCTTGCACATTTTTCACTACATCCGGGCGATGATGCAGTGGGACTAGCTTCTTTACCCACACCCGTCCAAGATGTGGAAACCCTTGTTTATCCTTCAACACAACCGGGCGTTGTTGTGTCGAAACCCCTTGCATATTTATCACTGCACCCGGGTGCCGGTGCAGCGCGTCGCTAGGTAGGGACGCTCCAACGATATTCTTATAAGGATCCATGTCATAGAAAGAGTGACAAAGTTTTTATAGGCTGGCTGTCAACCTACCACCAACCCTCCTCCTTTACCCGGGCTTGGGACCGGCTACATTTACACACAAAAATGAAAACATAGGCGGAGTTCCCTTTCCTAATAGGAAATAACTTCCCTAAAAAAAAGCAAATATTCTCTTTCTTTATTATCCTTTTAATATCCTTTATTATTTAGATATTTAGAAATTCAAAAACATTTTACCTTATTCGCTTTATACTTTCCTTTTAATTCATTGATCACGAAATTAAGTTTTCCTTTAGTAGAAAATACCACTTCTTTAACAATTCCATGAAATTCATTAATTATGCATCATATTATCCTCTTATGTTCTATTATTGGAATTTTCTCTCTCTTTCTTTTTATTGGGACTCCTTGGATCCCAAGACACTCTATTATTTCGAAATCCTTTTTATTGGATACTCGTTATCCTTCTAGACGCATCTATTTCTATTATTTTCTCATCATCTTGTTTATTTCTTATTAAAATATCTCTTTTTGAGGATTTCTCTTTATCTTTCTTTTATTTTCCTCATTGGTATTTCTTTTAACATTAGGAATCCTTGGGATACGAAATTCCACCAAGGATAACTCAATTATACCTCTTTTCACTTATTTTCCACATTTTATCATTGTTTTCAATTTCTTTCTTAATAAAGAAATACTTAATTGATCTTTTCTTTTCTTATTGTATTTTCTTTGTAGCCTTGGACTCCTTGGGACCCAAGGAACCCAAGAGGCACGAAATCCACCTTTGTATTATCTTATTTTGCCTTCTAGAGGTTTCCACATCTCTCTTTTCTCAAAAACTCAATTATTCATTTATTAATTGAATTTCCTTGTTATTGGGCCCAATAGCCATTAAAGCCCACAACACAATCATCAAGGCTATTGTAAACGAAATACATTTATTCAAAACAAATTATATCATTATTTGTTCCAATATCTTTAATATGAGAAATTACATTTCTCTCCAAATGAACCCAAAAGTTGGGGTTGTAACATCCTTCCCCTCTTATAGGAATTTTGCCCTCAAAATTCCATCAAGCAAACAAACAATTCAGGATAAGACTTATCCATGTCCATCATTGACCCCAATGTGGATTTACCTTATCCATGGTGCTTCCAAAGAACCTTTATCATCACATATTCTTTTCTCTGAGATCTTTCACCTTGGCATCTATAAACCTCACATGTGACTCAGGTCATTTCAGCCTCCCTTGGGGCTCACTAGGTTCATTGCTCTGCATATGGTCCAGGTACCTCACATAGTGCTCTAAATTGGGCACATGGAACTCATCACACATCACATTATCCTGAGGGGTAAGGGAAAACTTAACCTTCTCCACCAAACCATGTCAAAAAACCCATTCATCGGGGACTCAACTCTCTTAGCTATAACTTAGAGGGGTCATATTTTCATGTTACATATTCCCCCACAGTGAACTGCATGTCAGTCTACTTTGCATCAGCGTACAACTCATGTCGTCTCTGGCTCCTTTCAGCCATTGCACGATCAAAGCGACTTCATTTGCACACACTGTGGTCCTTTCTTGACCTTCGCGAGGTCCCTTCACGAACATCATCTTTAACGAAGTGGTGACTGACACAGCCTCCCATGCAGAGATTCTTTACATCATGATACTGGCTATGGTGGTTATAATCACATCTTATAGAAGACAAGAACTATCTCCATGTATCACCCTGAACAAGCACACATGCTCTCATAAGACCCTCTAGTCTAGATCATACTAACCATAGTTAGGGGTGATAAGTGGTACTAACATCGAGTTCTTCATGTACCTACTTCCACCTTATGGAAGTGAACCTTTAGGTCATACTCAAGAACTTTTGAACTTGCATCATGGTGTAGCTAAACCATCTCTCTCTCTTATAAGTAGTTCAACCCGATCTGTCCCTTGATAGTACTCTTTCTTTTTCTTGTCATCTAGGTAAGGTGATCTACCATAACCCACATTGTATCTTAACCTTCCTTGGTCAAAAGGAGACTTACCACAACATCTATAGTGGTGAAATCCCATTCCCTCTCAGGGACTCTTTATCCTTTATATCAAGCACTGGGTTACTGGTGTTCATCCTTCACCCCCGGCTTGCATGGCCACATGCCACATGCAGCTTCATATCAAGCATCCAAAGTGCTACTATCACTTACTATCTTTGTAGTATCATGGTGTATGGTGATCTTAAAATCATGATCTCTTGTATGCCATGATTCTTTAAGATCAATTCCTCAGAAACCCTAAACCACTCTCATCAGGGTTTTATCACCTTCTTTTCCAAAGAATTGCATCTGAGGTACTACCACCATCCTTTCATTGCATCAAGGACTAGGCTGGCTAACCAAACAACCTTTAACTTGATCACCCAATATTGTTACATCTGAGTGTTAGCCAAACTTATCTCTTTTCCAACATGGGGTTATCTTATCAACCTCTTCTAGCCTCCATCTAAACTAGGCAGTTGTATATCATCCAGAGCATCCATTACCACTTCACATCCTTAGTCGTTAGGTAAAGTTGAAGACATACACCTCAATGTATTCCACTTATTATCTCATCTTATCTCTAGGTCTATTTTCATCAAGAAAACTCTGAGCTTATTCTCTTGGTTTTTCAAACTCAACCTTGTATGACTCATATCTCATGATAGAAACATCCTCATAATAATACTACCTTGTTTCCATCCATGTATCATTCACTCCACTAAAGTATGATATCATCCCTCTCCTCATACCTCATGGCATCGTTCCAACTCACATCATCTTTTCTCCTTGGTGTATGTCATGTGTATTGTCGTATCTCTCACTCCCATAACAAGAAGAAATAAGCATTTGGTTGTAGTCCAAATATAGAGTTCTTCTTGTTCCAAGAGTAGAGATGGTACATCCCACCTTGCCGATACACCTTTAAATCTAAGTTAAAACATGCAACTTGTGCCTCTACATCCCAAACATCTTGATATCAAAGTTACTTCCATGGAAACTGGTCTCCAACCTACTTGGGTCCACACACAATCCTTGGTCATCTCCTCTAGGTCTATAGGGTGTCGGTACTTTTGGGGTCATCCCTCTTACCTTATGCATCCAGAGAGTTCCCTACTCATCCCCCCTTTGGGTCCCATGAGTTCATGAAGGTGGTCAATCTCCTAACCCATGGCCCTCAGACAATGATAGTTGTTACCTCCCGACCCTATGGTCATGCGCAACTAGGGAATTAGGCAACTCCTACTTCCATCGGTCTTATCCCCACCTGACCCTAGGATAGACTCAGGATTCTATTATAGTACATGTCCAGCTTAGAACCTTACCCAAGCCTTCACCATCTCTCTCTGCACTCATGGGCTGACTTTCATCCTTTCATAGGGGTCATGGTGACTTGCCTACCTTGGTCAGGCCCCATACTGGTTACCTCCATGGTAACACATCCACATGCACTTAGAGATGGATATCTATGGGTCTTACAGGTTCATTCTCATACCATGTACTTTTCACTTAGCTTCTCAAGATCTTATGAGACTTCTATAGATTTCTACAAAACCCACAAACTGGTACACATCCTACCAAAGGGTTCCGCTCCCAGGATGGGAGGAAACTACAACTCTTGACAACAAGGTCACAAACATCCCTAGGGTTTATATTCACATGAGCATGCTTAACCCAGCAGCCACTAAGGCACAAGAAGTCCACCTACGAAACCATGATAGGTCATACTTGTTCTCATCCTCAACATTGGATCAAGATCATACCTTCCCATGTCATCAACTTAACTGTGGGGGGTTCATCAAACCTACCTTAAAATTAAGGGGTTTTCCCCTTCTTCTCAACATAAGAAGTACCATGCCAGCATCTATAGACACTCAACTCTCATCATGAGTATTAGGTACACTACTTCCCATCTTAGGCCTAGGAACCCTAGGTTCATTTCTTTATGCAACAGCTATCCAACTGCATGCTCAACCTTTAACCATGAACCAAGCATGTCCAAGGTATGTCATGTACTCCCATGATCCTTTTATTCGAGCAGCACCTTAGAGTTGAGTCTTCCTCAAGGACAATCAACAAGGTACAAGGCCTCACGACCTGTTACTAAACCTCTCCAGGTCTAAGGAACTCTTCTTCTCATCTATACCATAGGTACAGAGGTACCAGCAGACTCATCCTCTCTCTAGGGTTTGGTTCCTCTCATGGCAACTGAGTCATCACCAGCCTCCAGGGAGCATGCATGAGGCAACCACAAACATCCACTTAGGTCGCATCATCCTCAACTTCCCACCTCATATCTCAGAGTCTATGCTTCCCATCTTCCTGCTTGGGTCCTGCTCCCTCTCTCTAGAGCTAACTCCACAAACATCCTCACTACGAGAGGTCCTCTCTCCATGAAGATGGATTAAGCTCACAAACATACCTCTACGTGGGTGAAGACTAGGTTCAACTTATGTTTGCTCAGGATTATCTTTATGCTTATCTCATAATCTATCCATCATACTCTCCTGGCCAGGGTTTCCACCTACTGCTTGCACTACTAACGTATCATGGGTGCCTACTATGACATCCTCATATAAGCTCATGGGGTTTCTATAGGTCCTTCTCTGACCTCATTAATGAAGGAGGTATCCTTCATTCTAACATGCATGACCCTTCCAAGGGTTGGGTCGCCAAAGGTACTCGGTCATCTTCTCATGGCTCATATGGCATCCACGGCATGTCTATCCAAACACCTGGTCTACCATGACATCTGACTCGTCATGTCATCTCTCTCTTTAACCTTCACTTAGGGTTAACATCATCCTCAGAGGATGCGCTAGGTCTCTACTTGTAATGGAGATCTCTACCTCTAAGACTAACTCTCTTTACTCATCCACCTGACAAGAAGGTATAGCCTCAGGTCTCTCTTGAGGGCGTGACAACTTATGTCATACGACCTAAGCATGTATCTATTCCTTTATGCTTAATCTATTAAGCTTATGTGCATGACATCTTATTTACATGCTTTTTATTAATTTGGTGGAGGATTCCTTAAACCTTATCAACTTTACCCATACTTCAAGAGGGTGAGCAAAAGAGAGAAAACCCTAAACCTTAAGGTCCTTACTAGCATTTGAATTGAGAAGGGATGAACAAGATGAGAGAGTCCTAAAGGTATCTTATTTCGAGTCAAATCCTGAGACTTTGGCCAGGCAGTCACATTAATATGGGAGTCCTCATATTCCGACTAGCAGTGCGGAGGAAAATCTTGCCAGCCCCCAGACGTGATCTTTTTCTAGACACCTCTGTCTTTCAGAAATTCCTCTAATAACTCCCTTGGGTTCTATAGAGTTTGTAAAATTTAATAATTATTAAAGATTAAATGAGGAACCTATGCTCTGATACCAAATGTAACGACCCCACCTCCCAGTATTCCCCAATTAAGAGAGACTAAGAGGTCAGAGTCGTTATCCCAATTTCCATATCAAAGGTTCAATAAATAATCAATAATAATTATCAAATTCTACTAAACTAGACTGAAAGGTTGTAATAAAATTAAAACTTTTTGCGTACCTTTGAAAAACTTCGATTACTAATCTTCTATCCATATGAGAGAATATTCTAACTAATCCTCCTTGATTATTAATCCTCATTTAATTCCATGTATGCCACTTTACTGTTTGCTCTTTTCACTTGTACCTAAAACGCCGACAAAAAAAACGTCGGTCAACATAAAGCTGGTATGTGGGGGAAAACATTAAACGTGTAATTAATATCAACATATTGCAATCAATTTTAGTTTAACAAACAAATTTTCATTTTAAACATGACCGCTCAATCCATACATACGCTAGCCTCTACGTTGTCCCTACAGTGGACCTGGATACTAGCATTCCTTATGGTAGATCCCCATTAAACCCCGCATGATCCAACCTAACAGGTAGATCAATATCTAGGGTTGAGTCGCATGGCACTACCCATAGGTAGCCCAATCCCTAACTCATGGGGTGCTAAAGAGTCGCATGGCACTACCCATAGTTAGCCCAATCCCTGACTCAAGGTGACTTGATGGACCTACCCCATTGGTAGCCATATACTAAGTCATCCAATGACCTGATGGACCTACCCCATAGGTAGCCATGTACTAGGTCAAACTATTATGCCATAGAGGAGGACCAGGATCTGGGCCAGTCATGTACTCATATTTATGTGATAATCATAGTCACTTTATAGTTGCATGAAATAAAAGTCATACGAGTAGTTATTTTCAAGCAACCGATAAAAACGTTCAGAAATCACCGTGAAGCTAAAGAGATTATTCATAAGCGTAACCACATACCTGTCAGGCAGATTTGAGATAGAATCAACCAAGAAGGGAAATCCAATCAAGAAAGTACAAGAATCTTGAAATCACATCCAATTCATTTTTATCAAAATCTATTCAAACCATCTTGCTACTTAAGGTTTCCATTCCTTTTTAGGATTTCTACCTCTTTTAGGGTTTACTTTACAATTAGGGTTTTTTACTCCATTTTACTCTTTTGAACCCTAATTTCTCTTCTATCCTTTACGAAAGTTATTAAGGTTACCTTTTAACATCATATAACCTTAATTTTAGAAACAGCACAATTAATCATCAACTAAGTCTATTAAGCCTCTTTTACATTAAAGCTATCATTTTTATCTTTTTAATCCATGACAAGATCATTATGCTCCTTTATCATCAATTCATAGTTCATTATGGTCTAATTTACATATGAACTCTATTTGTCATTAATCCTATTTTTATCCATTAGAAAAACCCTAATTACTACATTAAAGGGTATTTATCCACTTTTATACTTGAAATAGCTTGGAAGTATCATATCTCAACTTTATTCACAATATTTATTAATTAAAACCATTATGAGTCACCTTTACTAATATTAGGGTTTCAAGGCTCATTAAAGCATATTTATGCACATGAACTCTCAAATAAACTAATTCCGTGCAAAGTTCATCATTTTTGTTATTAATGTACCTTTTTAAAATTAACAGGTTAATATCAACTTTATTCATCTATTAAACCCTACTAAACACATTAATTATCTCAAAATAGGGTTTCTTAATCATTAAAGTATTTAAGTTGATAACTTCCATTACTTTTTGTATTGCAAAAGGAATTAGCTTCTAAACATATTTTTAATGGATTCCTCTCATTTTACTGAGCAAGTTTCATATTTTATACATGCTAATCCGAGCTACGAATAATTAACTAAGAATTTTATAAAATCCACTTACTTTGGCCAATGAGAGGCTGCCACATAGGCCTTGCCACGCAATGAACTCGGCTGGTTGAAAAACATAACTGGATTTTGGTTTTGCCCCTGCCTAATTGGTCGGCTCTTTTACCCGCAGAGGGTTAAAACCGCCCAAAGCCCCGAGCTTCTTCTTCCTCCTCTCGACGGCGCACGTTGCCGCCCTAGCAGGGTCTTGCGCGCCTCTTTCTCCTCATCCCCCACCCTGACGACCCCCAGGGTGGCTTCCTCTGCCTCTACGTACGTGAGGATGCTGTTGGGTCACGGCCAAGTCAGCTAGTTCAAGCTCCCTAGCTCTGCAACATGCAGACGGTCTGCTGCTCTCATGCGGTCGTCGTGCAAGAACGACAGCTCTGGAAAGATGGCTACATCCTCATGAGGTGTCGTGGGAGCATTGTGCTTCCCTTGTACTTGTCTACTCGTTCCTCGTTGCTCATAGACGCACTACTCCTCTCCCTTAGGGTTTGCTTACAAAGAAGGAGAAGAAGAATATCGGAATATGTGGAACTTCCTTGAACTCAACCCTGGGCTCTACCCCTTATATAGGGGAGGGCATCCACACCAAGACGTTCATATAAGAGGGAAACAAGTCACTTTCCTAATAGGAAACAACTTCCCTAAAAAAAGCAAATCTTCTCTTTCTTCATTATCCTTTTAATATCCTTTATTATTTAGATATTTAGAAATTCGAAAACATTTTCCCTTATTATCTTTATACTTGCCTTTTAATTCATTGATCACGAAATTAAGTTTTCCTTTAGTAGAAAATACCACTTCTTTAACAATTCCATGAAATTCATTAATTATGCATCATATTATCCTCTTATGTTCTATTATTGGTATTTTCTCTCTCTTTCTTTTTATTGGTACTCCTTGGATCCCAAGACACTCTATTATTTCGAAATCCTTCTTATTGGATACTCATTATCCTTCTAGATGAGTCTATTTCTATTATTTTCTCATCATCTTGTTTATTTCTTATTAAAATATCTCTTTTTGAGGATTTCTCTTTATCTTTCTTTAATTTTCCTCATTGGTATTTTTTTAACATTAGGAATCCTTGGGATACGAAATTCCACCAAGGATAACTCAATTATACCTCTTTTCACTTATTTTCCACATTTTATCATTGTTTTCAATTTCTTTCTTAATACAGAAATACTTAATTGATCTTTTCTTTTCTTATTGTATTTTCTTTGCAACCTTGGACTCCTTGGGACCCAAGGAACCCAATAGGCACGAAATCCACCTTTGTGTTATCTTCTTTTGCCTTCTAGAGGTTTCCACATCTCTCTTTTCTCAAAAACTCAATTATTTATTTATTAATTGAATTTCCTTGTTATTGGGCCCAATAGCCAATAAAGCCCACAACACAATCATCAAGGCTATTGTAAACAAAATCCATTTATTCAAAACAAATTATATCATTATTTGTTCCAATATTTCTTTAATATGAGAAATTACATTTCTCTCCAAATGAACCCAAAAGTTGGGGTTGTAACATCCTTCCCCTCTTATAGGAATTTTGCCCTCAAAATTCCATCAAGCAAACAAACAATTCAGGATAAGACTTATCCATGTCCATCATTGACCCCCTATGTGGCTTTACCTTATCCATGGCGCTTCCAAAGAACCTTTATCATCACATATTGTTTTCTCTGAGACCTTTCACCTTGGCATCTATAAACCTCACATGTGACTCAGGTCATTTCAACCTCCCTTGGGGCTCACTAGGTTCATTTCTCTGCACATGGTCCAGGTACCTCACATAGTTCTCTAAATTGGGCACATGGAACTCATCACACATCACATTATCCTGAGGGGTAAGGGCAAACTTAACCTTCTCCATTAAACCATGTCAAAAGAACCCATTCATCGGGGACTCAACTCTCTTAGCTTTGGCGACCCAACTTAGAGGGGTCGGATTTTCATGCCACATATTCCCCCACAGTGAACTGCATGTCAGTCTACTTTGCATTAGCGTACAACTCATGTCATATCTGGCTCCTTTCAGCCATTGCACAATCAAAGAGACTTCATTTGCACACACTGTGGTCCTTTCTAGACCTTCGCGAGGTCCCTTCACCAACATCATCTTTAACGAAGTGGTGACCGACACAGCCTCCCATGCAGAGATTCTTTACATCCTGCTACTGGCTATGGTGGTTATAATCACATCTTATAGAAGAGAAGAATTATCTCCATGTATCACCCTGAACGAGCACACATGCTCTCATCAGACCCTCTAGTCTGGATCATACTAACCATTAGTTAGGGGTGATAAGCGGTACTAACATCGAGTTCTTCATGTACCTACTTCCACCTTATGGAAGTGAACCTTTAGGTCATACTCAAGAACTTTTGAACTCGCATCATGGTGTAGCTAAACCATCTCTCTCTCTTATAAGTAGTTCAACCCGATCTGTCCCTTGACAGTACTCTTTCTTTCTCTTGTCATCTAGGTAAGGCGATCTACCTTAACTTACATTGTATCTTAACCTTCCTTGGTCAAGAGGAGACTTACCACAACATCTATAGTGGTGAACTCCCATTCCCTCTCGGGGACTCTTTATCCTTTATATCAAGCACTGGGTTACTGGTGTTCATCCTTCACCCCCGGCTTGCATGGCCACATGCCACATGCAGCTTCATATCAAGCATCCAAAGCACTACTATCACTTACTATCTTTGTAGTATCATGGTGTATGGTGATCTTAAAACCATGATCTCTTGTATGCCATGATTCCTTAAGATCGATTCCTCAGAAACCCTAAACCACTCTCATCTGGGTTTTATCACCTTCTTTTCCAAAGAAGTGCATCTGAGGTACTACCACCATCCTTTCATTGCATCAAGGACTAGGCTAGCTAACCAAACAACCTTTAACTTGATCACCTGATATTATTACATCTGAGTGTTAGCCAAACTTATCTCTTTTCCAACAGGGGGTTATCTTATCAACCTCTTCTAGCCTTCATCTAAACTAGGCAGTTGTATATCATCCAGAACATCCATTACCACTTCACATCCTTAGTCGTTAGGTAAAGTTGAAGAAATACACCTCCATGTATTCCACTTATTATCTCATCTTAGCTCTAGGTCTATCTTCATCAAGAAAACTCTGAGCTTATTCTCTTGGTTTTTCAAACTCAACCTTGTATGACTCATATCTCATGATAGAAACATCCTCATAAGATGACTACCTTGTTTCCATCCATGTATCATTCACTCCACTAGGGTATGATATCATCCATGTACTCATACCTCATGGCATCGTTCCAACTCACAACACATTTTATCCTTGGTTTATGGCATGCGTATTGTCGTATCTCTCACTCCCATAACAAGAAGAAATAAGCATTTGGCTGCAGTCCAAATACAGATTTCTTCTTGTTCCAAGAGTAGAGATGGTACATCCCACCTTGGCAGTACACCTTTATATCTAAGTTGAAACGTGCAACTTATGCCTCTACATCCCAAACATCTTGATATCAAAGTTACTTCCATGGAAATTGGTCTCGAACCTACTTGGGTCCACACACAATCCTTGGTCATCTCCTCTAGGTCTATAGGGTGTCGGTACTTTTGGGGTCATCCCTCTTCCCTTATGCATACAGAGAGTGCCCTACTCATCCACCCTTTGGGTCCCATGAGTTCATGAAGGTGATCAATCTCCTAACCCATGGCCCTCAGACAATGATAGTTGTTACCTCCCAACCCTATGGTCATGTGCAACTAGGGAATTAGGCAACTCCTACTTCCATCGGTCTTATCCCCACCTGACACTAGGATAGACTCAGGATTCTATTATAGTACATGTCTAGCTTAGAACCTTACCCAAGCCTTCATCATCTCTCTCTCTACACTCATGGGCTGACTTTCATCCTTTCATAGGGGTCATGGTGACATGCCTACCTTGGTCAGGCCCCATACCGGTTACCTCCATGGTAACACATCCACATGCACTTAGAGATGGATATCTATGGGTCTTACAGGTTCATTCTCATACCATGTACTTTTCACTTAGCTTCTCAAGATCTTATGAGACTTTTATAGGTTTCTACAAAACCCACAAACTGGTACACATCCTACCAAAGGGTTCCTCTCCCAGGATGGGAGGAAACTACAACTCTTGACAACAAGGTCACAAACATCCCTAGGGTTTATATTCACATGAGCATGCTTAACCCAGCAGCCACTAAGGTACAAGCAGTCCACCTACTAAACCATGCTAGGTCATACTTGTTCTCATCCTCAACATTGGATCAAGATCATACCTTCCCATGTCATCAACTTAGCTATGGGTGGTTCATCAAACTTGCCTTAAACTTAAGGGGTTTTCCCCTTCTTCTCAACATAAGAAGTACCATGTCAGCATCTATAGACACTCAACTCTCATCATGAGTATTAGGTACACTGCTTCCCCTCTTAAGCCTAGGAACCCAAGGTTCATTTCTTTATGCAACAACTATCCAACTACATGCTCAACCTTTAACCATGAACCAAGCATGTCCAAGGTATGTCATGTACTCCCATGATCCTTTTATTCGAGAAGCACCTTAGAGTTGAGTCTTCTTCAAGGACAATCAACAAGGTGCAAGGCCTCACGACCTGTTACTAAACCTCTCCAGGTCTAAGGAACTCTTCTTCTCATCTATACCATAGGTACAGAGGTACTATAAGACTCATCCTCTCTCTAGGGTTTGGTTCCTCATGGCAACCGAGTCATCATCAGCCTCTGGGGAGCATGCATGAGGCAACCACAAACATCCACTTAGGTCGCATCATCCTCAACTTCCCACCTCATTTCTTGGAGTCTAGGATTCCCATCTTCCTACTTAAGTCCTGCTCCCTCTCTCTAGAGCTAACTCCACAAATAGCCTCACTACCAGAGATCCTCTCTCCATGAATATGGATTAAGCTCACAAGCATACCTCTACGTGGGTGAAGCCTAGGTTCAACTTATGTTCGCTCATGATTATCTTTATGCTTATCTCATAAGCTACCAATCATACTCTCCTGACTAGGGTTTCCACCTACTACTTGCACTACTGACGTATCATGGGTGCCTACTATGCAATGCTCATATAAGCTCATGGGGTTTCTATAGGTCCTTCTCTGACCTCATCAATGAAGGAGCTATCCTTCATTCTAACATGCACGACCCTTCCCAGCGTTGGGTCGCCAAAGGTACTCGGTCATCCTCTCATGGCTCATATGGCATCCACAACATGTCTATCCAAACACCTAGTCTACCATGACATCTGACTCATCATGTCATCTCTCTCTTTAACCTTCACTTAGGGTTAACATCATCCTCAGAGGATGTACTAGGTCTCTACTTGTAATGGAGATCTCTACCTCTAAGACTAACTCTCTTTACTCATCCTCCTGACAGGAAGGTGTAGCCTCAGGTCTCTCTTGAGGGCATGACAACTTATGTCATATGACCTAAGCATGTATCTATTCCTTTACGCTTAATCTATTAAGCTTATGTCCATGACATCTTATTTACATGCTTTTTATTAATTTGGCGGAGGATTCCTTAAACCTTATCAACTTTACCCATACTTCAAGAGGGTGAGGAAAAGAGAGAAAACCCTAATCCTTAAGGTCTTTAATAGCATTTGAGTTGAGAAGGGATGAACAAGATGAGAGAGTCCTAAAGGTATCTTATTTCGAGTCAAATCTTGAGACTTTGACCAGGCAGTCACACTAATCTGGGAGTCCTCGTATTCCGACTAGGGGTGTGGAGGAAAATCTTTCCAGCCCCTGAACGTGATCCTTTTCTAGACACCTCTGTTTTTCGGAAATTCCTCTAATAACTCCCTTGGGTTCTACGGAGTTTGTAAAATTTAATAATTATTAAAGATTAAATGAGGAACCTATGCTCTAATACCAAATGTAATGACCCCACCTCCCAGTAACCCCCAATTAAGGGAGACTAAGAGGTCAGAGCCGTTATCCCAATTTCCGGATCAAAGGTTCAACAAATAATCAATAATAATTATCAAATTCTACTAAACTAGACTGAAAGGTTGTAATAAAATTAAAACTTTTTGCATACCTTTGAAAAACTTGGATTACTAATCTTCTATCCATATGAGATAATATTATAACTAATCCTCCTTGATTGTTAATCCTCATTTAATTCCACGTATGCTACTTTACTATTTGTTCTTTTCACTTGTACCTAAAACACTGACAAACAAAACTTCGGTCAGCATAAAGTTGGCATGTGGGGGAAAACATTAAACGTGCAATTAATATCAACATATTGCAATCAATTATAGTTTAACAAACAAATTTTCATTTTAAACATGACCGCTCAATCCATACATACCCTAGCCTCTGCGTTGTCCCTATAATGTACATGGATACTACCATTCCTTATGGTAGATCCCCATTAAACCCCGCATGATCCTACCTAACAGGTAGATCAATATCTAGGGTTGAGTCGCATGGCACTACCCATAGGTAGCCCAATCCCTAACTCATGGGGTGCTAAAGAGTCACATGGCACTACCCATAGGTAGCCCAATCCCTGACTCAAGGTGACTTGATGGACCTACCCCATTGGTAGCCATATCCTAAGTCATCTAATGACCTGATGGACCTACCCCATAGGTAGCCATGTACTAGGTCAAACTATTACGCCACATAGGAGGACCACGATCTGGGCCAGTCATGTACTCATATTTATGTGATAATCATAGTCACTTTATAGCTGCATGAAATAAAAGTCATACAAGCAGATATTTTCAGGCAACCGATAAAAACGTTCGGAAATCACCATGAAGCTAAAGTAATTATTCATAAGCGTAACCACATACCTGTCATGCAGATTTGACATAGAATCAACCAAGAAGGGAAATCCAATCAAGCAAGTACAAGAATCCTGAAATCAAATCCAATTCGTTTTTATCAAAATCTATTCAAACCATCTTTATACTTAAGGTTTCTATTCCTTTTTAGGATGTCTACCTCTTTTAGGGTTTACTTTGCAATTAGGGTTTTTTACTCCATTTTACTCTTTTGAACACTAATTTCTCTTATATCCTTTACAAAAGTTATTAAGGTTACCTTTTAACATCATATAACCTTAATTTCAGAAATAGCACAATTAATCATCAACTAAGTCCGTTAAGCCTCTTTTACATTAAAGCTACCATTTTTATCTTTTTAATCCATGACAAGATCATTATGCTCCTTTATCATTAATTCATAGTTCATTATGATCTAATTCACATATGAACTCTATTTGTCATTAATCCTATCTTTATCCATTAGAAAAACCCTAATTACTACATTAAAGGGTATTTATCCACTTTTATACTTCAAATAGCTTGGAATTATCATATCTCAACTTTATTCACAATTTTGAATAATTAAAACCATTATGAGTCACCTTTACTAATATTAGGGTTTCAAGGCCCATTAAAGCATATTTATGCACATGAACTCTCAAATAAACTAATTGCATGCAAAGTTCATCCTTTTTGTTATTAATGTACCTTTTTACAATTAACATGTTAATATCAACTTTATTTATCTATTAAAACCTACTAAACACATTAATTATCTCAAAATATGGTTTCTTAATCATTAAAGTATTAAAGTTGATAACTTCCATTACTTTTCGTATTACAAAAGGAATTAGATTCTAAGAATATTTTTAATGGATTCCTCTCATTTTTCTGAGAAAGTTTCATATTTTATACGTACTAATACTAGCTACGAATAATTAACTATGAATTTTACAAAATCTACTTACTTTGGCCAATGAGAGGCTGCCACATAGGCCTTGCCATGCAATGAACTCGGGTGGTTGAAAAACATAACTGAATGTCGATTTTGCCCCTGCCTAAGTGGTCGGCTCTTTTACCTGTGGAGGGGTAAAACTATCCAAAGCCCCGAGCTCCATCTTCCTCCTCTCGACGGCGCATGCTGCCACCCTAGCAGGGTCTTGCGCACCTCTTTCTCCTCATCCCCGACCCCGATGACCCCCAGGGTGGCTTCCTCTGCCTCCTTCGTGCCTCTGTGCACGTGAGAATGCTGCTGGGTCGCGACAAAGTTGGCTAGTTCAAGCTCCCTAGCTCTGCAACACGTGAACGATCTGTTGCTCTCCTGCGTCCGCCACACAAGAACCACAGCTCTGGAAAGATGGTTGCGTCCTCGTGAGGTGTCGTGGGAGCATTGTGCTTCCCTCGTACTCGTCTACTCGTTCCTCATTGCTCATAGATTCACTACTCGTCTCCCTTAGGGTTTGCTTACAAAGAAGGAGAAGAAGAATATAGGAATACGTGGAACTTCCTTGAACTTGACCTTGGGCTCTACCCCTTATATAGGGGAGGGCATCCACGCCCCAAGACGTTCATATAAGAGGGAAACAAGTCCCTTTCCTAATAGGAAACAACTTCCCTAAAAACAACTCTTCTCTTTCTCTATTATCCTTTTAATATCCTTTATTATTTAGATATTTATAAATTTGAAAACCTTTTCCCTTATTCTCTTTATACTTGCCTTTTAATTCATTAATCACGAAATTAAGTTTTCCTTTAGTAGAAAATACCACTTCTTTAACAATTCCATGAAATTCATTAATTATGCATCATATTATCCTCTTATGTTCTATTATTGGTATTTTCTCTCTCTTTCTTTTTATTGGGACTCCTTGGATCCCAAGACACTCTATTATTTCGAAATCTTTTTTATTGGATACTCATTTTCCTTCTAGACGTGTCTATTTCTATTATTTTCTCATCATCTTGTTTATTTCTTATTAAAATATCTCTTTTTGAGGATTTCTCTTTATCTTTCTTTTATTTTCCTCATTGGTATTTCTTTTAACATTAGGAATTCTTGGGATACGAAATTCCACCAAGGATAACTCAATTATACCTCTTTTCACTTATTTTCCACATTTTATCATTGTTTTCAATTTCTTTCTTAATAAAGAAATACTTAATTGATCTTTTCTTTTCTTATTGTATTTTCTTTACAACCTTGGACTCCTTGGGACCCAAGGAACCCAAGAGGCACGAAATCCACCTTTGGATTATCTTCTTTTGCCTTCTAGAGGTTTCAACATCTCTCTTTTCTCAAAAACTCAATTATTCATTTATTAATTGAATTTCCTTATTATTGGGCCCAATAGCCAATAAAGCCCACAACACAATCATCAAGGCTATTGTAAACGAAATCCATTTATTCAAAACAAATTATATCATTATTTGTTCCAATATCTTTAATATGAGAAATTGCATTTCTCTCCAAATGAACCCAAAAGTTGGGGTTGTAATAGAGGCACCATGTTTGAATTTTTTTTTGAGTAGTGGTGTTCTTGGTGATGAAAAGACCAAGAAGAGTTGTATAGTTGAGACCCTAATTGAGTTGTATCGAGTTGTAAGCTTATATTGGTATGCCTATCGGCCAAGGATCCATAGAAGAGGTCCCATATCATTTTTTCAACTCTTGGCCTTTGCCATGATGGGTTAATCACCTCAAGCAGATGATGGATATCGACTTACAACTTTCCTTAGAAAAAGTGTATCGGTTTGTGAATAAAGTGACGTTGAGTTGAAATACCTTGCTCAACAAGATAACTAAGGGCCAAAATCTTATCCCTAGATTATCCTTAAGAGTTTTGCATGTCAACATAAATATGCATGCATGGACACGTGTCAACCATGCATGAACATGTGGCACCTAGTAGTGTAAAATGATGACACCTCTTATACATGCATGGACACGTGGCACCTAGTAGGGTAGCATGATGAAACCTCTTATAAACCCTCTCTCATGAGCCTCAATTATATATACCACTCCTTTCACCTACTAGTGAATATTTTCAAACCTTATCACTCCATTTCTCTTAGATATCATGCATAGAATTGAGGAGCAAGGAGGAGCTCGAGCCATTAAGCTTGAAGCCATGGTCACATTCAACCTTGAATAAAGCATGATCTTGGGTTGTGATTCTTCCTTTCTTTTCTTCTTCACCAAGTTCATAACTATGGTGATTCCTTGCATGTAGAAGAGTTGTGAATGAGTCTTGGATCTGTGATAAGTTCATCTTCAACCTTGGGAATGTGAAGCTTTGGAGCTTGGAGCTTTGAAGTTGTTTGAGGCGAGTTATATAACTTGAACCCAATTATGTTATTATTCACCTTCAATCTTGCCATAATTGATGATCTACTTTCAATTTTGAGTTTTCTTGTATAATTGATGAATCCTTCAGTTCTATTAGTGACATGGGACTATTTTCCATGAACTAAATCAGTAAGGAATGAAGTCTAGAGCTTGATGATGATGGCATCATCATGGCTCAACCCGATATCAGGTTGAAACACCTCTTTTCCTGATATGGTGTGAAGCACACACACACCTCTTTGCCTGATATGGTGTGAAGCACAGACACCCCTCTTTGCCCAATATGGTGTGAAGCACACACACACCTCTTTGTCAGATATGTTGTGAAGCGCACACACCTCTTTTCCCGATATGGTGTGAAGCACACACACCCCTATTTGACCGATATGGTGTGAAGCACACACACACCTCTTTGCCCGATATGGTGTGAAGCACACACACACCTCTTTGCCCGATATGGTGTGAAGCACACACACCTCTTTGCCTGATATGGTGTGAAGCACACAGACACCTCTTTGCCTGGTATGGTGTGAAATATACACACACCTCTTTGCCCGATATGGTGCGAAGCACACACACACCTCTTTGCCCGATATGGTGGAAGCGCCTCAATCCAATATACTTGATTGAGTAACACATGAAGTGTGTTATGTCAAATGATACATTAAGATGTATAGAGTTCAATGCATTTTGATAATGTAGGCTAATGTACCTTAAGAGAAGGATTGAGCCAACTTAATAAAGTATGATGTAATCATTATCCTAGAAAGGATGAGAGAGAAACACATACTTTGTGTGATAATCATTCAATGAGCATATATTGATACCCCTATATGTGTAGAGTTGTGAATTAGGGTTTTGATTCTTGATAATATGAATTAGGGTTTTGATTCTTAATAATATGAACTTGAAACCCTAATCGACTAAAGAGGGAAACCCTAACCCTAATTGGTGAAAAGAGAAACCCTAACCCTAATCGATCAAAAAGGAAAACCCTAACCCTATTAATGGGAAAGTTGTGTTTATCTTATGTTGCATGGTAATGATATGTACTTGATAATTGTTTCTATCATGAAAGACTAACCATGCAGGTATCATGAGATGGTGAACATAGCAGGTACGAGCTATGATGTTTCATATGATACAGTTTAAATGGGCCTTATGAGCCATGTGAAATACTTGGGCAATAAGTATAGTGTATACCTGGTCTAAGGACCTAGAAATAATAGTTACCTGATAAGAGGTAACAATGTTCAGTGATGAACTAAGGGTTTGAATACCCAGATCTAGCAATCATGATGATGATAATGTTAAGGGATGAGAACTCCCAGTAATATGATAAGGGACTGAGATCCCAAGTGTTATGCATTCAATGTGTTCCAAAGATTATGAAAGTACTTGATAAATGTATTATACCATTTCTTTGTAGCATCTGTTGTAATCCATGTTTGTAACTTGATTGATGCTAAAAGATATTGCAATACACCTAATTAATCAAGTGGAATCTTATCATATAGTTTCCCAGGCCATAGATCCATTCGGTGTCAGGATTTACTAAATGGTGAAACAAGTTTAACTCAAAGAGCATATTTTTAAATATGTGGGGGAGATGGGCAAACATATCCTTACATCTAGATAGGGATCTCTGTGTGATTTCCTGATGAATACCAGGGTTGTCGTGTGATTGCCCTGAACTGGGGATTGATGTGATGTCTCCCCAAAGAGAGTGCATGTTGCGGCTATAGCTCTATAGCGAAGATGCTACTATACCCCGACAAGTTAGTTTTAGTTTGACATTTGGTCACTGCTGTTGGTCTCGTATTGATCGAGACGGGTGAGTTCTTGGTAGCCGCCTTTGTGTTTATATTATTATAGGGCTATATTTATCTCACATGCATGCATGTTGATGATATGGGGTGTGAGCCCTAATTCTTTACATGTTCTTGTGTGGCACAATCTTTATGTTTTATTTTTCGGGAGCCCATCACTAAGAACTCCATAGTTAAGCATGCTCAGCTTGGAGTAGTACTGGGATGGGTGACCTGTCGGGAAGTTGATCCTGGCATGCGTGTGAGTGAGGATAAAGCGCGCAGTTAAGGCTAGTGGTGGTCTGTGGGGACAGTCGTCATTCTTGAAACTCTACTAGATCCTTGGACAGTGGGCATGGGCATTACAAATGGTATCAGAGCCAATTCCCCTCAAGTAGGTGGGTCCCACATGGGCATGGCATGCCAGTATTGAGTTGTACGGTCCAGGCATGTAGGAAAGGGTTGTCCATGGTTGACGTAGCCACCCTTGCGTTGGTATTCCATGATCGGGAGCTGGGTGTCCATGGGCCATTGTGAGTCTGCATTGAAATGGGTGTCCATGGGCCATTATGAGTCTGTATTGAAATGGGGAAGAGATTATGAGGCCTTATAGTTGAGCCTTGACGAGGACGTCAAGAGTCTAAGTGGTGGAGATTGTAACATCCTAGGATTTGAGGACTCAGATAATATGATCTTAAAAGGAATGATTGGACTACCCATATCACCAAGGTGCACCTCCTTTTCCGAGAGCCCATCACGAAGAACTCCATAATTAAGTGTGCTCAGCTTGGAGTAGTACTGGGATGGGTGACCTATCGAGAAGTTGATCCTGGCATGTGCATGAGTGAGGACAAAATGCGCAGTTAAGGCTAGTGGTGGTCTGTGGGGACAATCGTCATTCTTAAAACTCTACTAGAGCCTTGGGAAGTGGGCCCGGGCATACACCTTTTATATTTGTTGTCCTTTATTCCATATATATCTCAATTTTCCTATTTAGTATGCACATACCAGCCTTTGCTGATGTCATCTATTTTCTCTTCTTGTTGGGGTATGCTTCCAACCCTAGGTGAAGGACTTGGATGAAAATGTAGAAGTTTTGGACTAGCTTAAGGAGTTAAAGCTTAGAGACAAAGTTGTTATGGTTTAGATTTCCCCCTACTTAGATCCTTATGTTGTATCATACATGTAAACCCTTAAGAGATATTATGATGTACTTTTGTAATAACCTTGTGATAAATTGAATATAGTCAACATTTTTATTCCGCTGTTGTATTTTAGTTGTTTTGAATACCATTTATTGAAATTTGAAAATGTTACACCTATTCCAGCATACCTTTGAGAGTGTTTGGAATGGATGTTTTATTCTTCAAATTTTCTTTAGTAAGGGGGTGATCCCGCCTCCTTACAACATGGTATCAGAGCCCATGGTAGTCAGAATCTGACTATTTAAATTTAGTCTCCCTAGTTAGAATACTTGCCTTACCTTTAAGTGACATGTTTGCCCTAGAGTTGATCAATAGATGATGAAGGGTTGATTTAGGATCCTATAGTTTCTCATTATAATAATGATGAATAGATCCCTGAAATACTTACAACTAAAAGATGCATAAGTAACCTAGTAACTTGAGGTTGTTTAGTTTGGCCTTTAGGCAACTACTAGGACATGAAGTTGAAAGCAAAGGTGTCTAGAAAGGATTAGGGCTCGGGGTTATGCTCCATGAACTATGAGTTGCAGAGGCAACATGAGAACATGGATGTGATTGAGATGGTCACACATCTCAATAATATGTTTCAAGATCAGGAAAGACATGAGAGATATGATGTCTTCAAGGCACTATTCAAATGTAACATGGAAGAAGGAGATCTAGTAGGTCCTCATGTACTCAAGCTAATTGGGTATGTAGATAACCTTGCTAAATTGGGATTCCCCTTGGGTCAAGAGTTGGCCACTTTCGTGTTTTTGCAGTATCTGTCAGAATCATACAATCAGTTTATCATGAACTACAACATGAATGACTTTGACAAATCATTGATAAAGTTGTAGGGCATGTTGAGAACAACTGAGGGACAAATAAAGAAAGACAAGTCCAAGTTTGTGATGGTGATCAGCAAGACAAAGGAGAATTCTAAAGGCAAAACTAAGAAGAGTTCTAAAGTTGTCTAGAAACCCAAATCTTCATATCAAAGCAAATGGAGGAGTGAAGAAAAGAGGATATGTCACCATTGTCACCAGTCTGGACATTGGAAGAGAAATTGCACACTCTGGTTAGAGGAACTAAAGAAGAAGAAGGAAGGCGTTGAGGCCTCCGCTTCAGGTATAAATGTTATAAGATAAATTTGATTACTTCTTCATCTTGGTATATGATACCAGATAGAGATCTGACATACTTGATGTGCAGGATCTGACAAGAAGTGAAAACCTTTATGAAAGGATAAGGATGGACAAGGTGGAGCAAGAGTTGATGGAGCTTTCATCTATATTTAAATTATCTTAGCCCAATGGGCATGCAATAGAGTTAATAGAAGTGGTATTTTATTATGCCATAAAATAGAAACATTTACTTTAAAAGCATCTAGTATGACAAAGATGATAAATCAATAAAGTGAGTTTTGATGTTTCTATTTCGAAAGTTATGATCTAACATGGCAATATCCATACATCTAATGGTCTTTGAATAAAAGAATCTCAAGATGAATGTTTACAACATTAATACCAAAGGATTATAACTGATAGATCAAAACTATCATTAGCATTAGTCACCTTGCACGTATATATAAAATGCATATCTAGAATACATATTGATGATAATCTAGATTCCCTTGGTTATTGAACCTAAGGAAATATGCATCTTACTTATGCACAATGTGACATAACATCCTTCACTAGATGTAGTGGGAGGATAAACTTTCCACCAGGCCTCATACATATGATGCATGAAGATCTTATGGAATGAATGCTATAGATAATTGATTAAACCTCATTTGATTTACTGGTAATATGATGATATGCACTCAATAAAATAGAAATATCAATCTCTTGAAGTGTCAAAGAGATTATAAATGAAGTATAACTTTGATAAAGTATTAAGAAACTTTGATGAGATCAAATGTTGAGATACTTTGCATCAATGCATTGAGAACCTTCCAGAAAGAACTGTGATGATGTATCATAAGTCAAATCCATATGAACACGGTGATGTGTTAGAATGAAGGGATTATACCACGATGAGTCATGATATAATTGTCAATTAATCTAATCTTCTTATATGGACATAAATATACCTATAACTAAATTATGTACCACCTGAATGGTTTATAAGGCACCATATTAGATATGAAATATGGGAATGTCCTGATATATCTTATGGATTAAAACCTACAATGAGAAAGTAGTTTCTTGAAAGGTTCATCCACAAACCATAACTATTGAATTTTATTATTAATCCCAAACCAATAACAAAATTGTTTTGTTGATGGGATAATTAAGTTTCTAAAGAATCACTGGGAGTAAAAGTAGAACTCAAAATGTTCGAGGACAACAAAGAGGTACAATGAGAACTAAATAGAATCACATGTTGTTGTAGAATCTCAAATTTGTCATATGACACATAGTAAAATACATCTAAAATTGGAGGATTGTGAATCCAACAACTTAGATAAGTTGGTCATGACAAGATGAGCCAACTAATCAACTAGAATCTATTGAGAACCATAATCTGAGTAATGGCTCAATGCCATTTTGGAAGTCCATGTAAGCTAACAAGGTAGGACCTTGATAGAGCCACCTAAAGGGATAATACCTAATGGGTGAAATAGAATCTTGTGACAAAGACCTACATGGATAACATAAAAGGACATATTGGTTGAATAATTTTTCAAATTGGTTCAACTTGTTGAACATGATAGAAATTCCTTAACCAATTGTCAGGTTTGCTGTTGTAGCTAAAATAGACTAAGATATTTAGCATATGAGGATAGAAACTAGTTTTCTTAAAGGAAATACATCATAGGATGTGTATGTGATGCAACCTAAAAGGTTTTATAACTTCGAGAATGCAAATAAAGTCTATAAAGTACAAAGTTCAATCTGGGAATTGAAATAAGCATCTCAGAGGAGGGATCTTTTGACTTGATAAGAGAGTCAAAGAGTTTGACTTGAATCAAGATAAAAGATTAAATATGTGATTATGAAAGATTTAGTGGGAGCATATTGATTCAGCCCTATTTTAGGGCTTCATCTTGTTTCATATTGCATTTCAATCACATCTATACTTGTTATATTACATGTTATTTCCCTCAATATGCATATTTGTATAAAATTCACTTATGGACTGTATTTGCATGTTTTTCAACCATTTGGACAACGCTTGATGGAAGAGATAGAGAATGAGTGATCCTAGGGTTTCTCTACCCTTGCAGAGGCCTAAAGTGAAGTTTGATACTCCCTAAACCTACCCCTAGTGGCCAAAGATCCATTAAAGCAAAGATGTCCAAGAAAATCCAAGGAAACAAGTGCAAGTGCTGATCTAGAGACCGGCACAGTCGTGGTACCATAGAACAACCATGCTAGCATACTTGCAAATCAACAGAGTCACCTTGGAGAAATGCTAGAATCACCACAGCCTTGCCACTCAGAATGGTCGTGGTGAACTGACCTAGAATGGTCGTGCCACCTTGCATGGGCATGTGACAGCTGAGACAAAATGGCTGTGGAGCCAAGAATGTGCAATGCTTTCCAAGCCACCACGACCGTGCTATCCTAGCCCCACCACATTCGTGGGGACCACCACGGCTGTGCCACTTCCAATACAAAATCAACCATGTGACTGCTGCTTTTCTCAAATTTTCACCTCGGTCATTCCACTCCACCATGACCGTGCTCACCCCTCCCCACAATGGTTATGGTGACTACCACGACCGTGCTACTCACAAAAGCCTAGCTATTTTTGCAGTGCTTTACCCATATTGCCCCTACTTGACCTAGTGCTTCCTCCACACCTGTATATACCTAGGTGGCAGCTCTAGCACGGGGTTAGCTACCTTCTGTCCACCTCTTAGCTCCCCATTTTTGCCCCTTAGCCATTTCACTCCACCTCCACCTCCACCTCCATTCCACTCCATTTCACCATTTCCACCACCAAAACCCTAGTTTCCTAGTGTTTTGACCCTATTCTACCACCATTCCATGCCCCTACACCTTGGAAGAGAGAGGAGGACGTCCAGTAGAAGTTGAAGTGGAGGATTTCTCAATCGACACTGAGCTCCATGGCTTCTTCTACCTCTTTCTCCCTTCTTTTTGTATTTTGCATTGCTATGAGTAGCTAGCCCCCTTGGGTGGGCTGTTTCGGGTTTAAAATGTTACTTTGATACCATGTTGGGGGGGAAATGATATGTAAACATTGTAATTTCATTTGCTAATGATTGTGTTCTATTTCTATCCCACTCTCTGTGAATTACTTGTTGGTTTGTACTTGAAATCACCTAGGAATTTAGGGCAACTGCATATATGTGTGAATTTTGGGATTTGCTCCTAGGTCCAATTCTTGGATCCCTAGTTAGCTACCCATCTTCCTACGCTCTAATCAATTCTCCTAACCCTAGTTGAGAGATCTAAGTAGCTAGTATAGATGAATTTGGTGTCCTTAGAATGGACCTTTCTCAAGATTAGAATGTGGGTGATGGGAGGCCTAAAACCTCACATCCACTCCCATTACTAACCTCAGCCCCTAATCATTCTAAAACCATCTAACCTAGAAACCTAGCCTTGTTTAGACTCTATGTAACACCCCTGACCTGGGTTATGACCTAACCCTGGAAGTTTTGCCTAAATATGTAATTAATATACTTGTGAACACTCCCTGGCATGTAATTAAGTTCCTCAGGAACATTTACTTTCAATATTGCTCCTTTTTGTATAAAATTGTAGCATTGTGTTGTATGCAGGGACCTATGTGCAAATTACCCAGTTTAAGGGTTGAACTTGCAAAATTCACAAGATAAGATGTTCCTTTGATGTTGAGACATCATGAGAATGGTTATGGTAAAGTTTGAGGGATTTCCCAAGCTTGAGCACCAAGGTGAAGCTGTGGAAGCAATTCCCATGCTTAGAAACCCTAATTTGGGATAAAGTACAAATTACCCAAATTGAGGGGTCCAAGTTGTAATTCTTAATATCTAGAACATCTTTTATGACTCTTGTCATCATTTAGAGTAGAAATGATGAAAGGGATACATCATTTAATAATCAGATGAGAAAAATGACCTTTGTGATAGAAATCACCTAAAATGGGTATGAAACCCTTTCATGTATGTACCCTAGTTGAAGGTTGGATTCCTTTACCCCTAGATCTTGAGATTTCATGAGATTTGCATAAGGATAGATAGGTTTGGTCGTGCCCTTGAGCAAGGAGGGGCCTAGATGTGATTTCCAATCTTGCGAGGTCCTTAGGGTGTAAAAGAGGCTAAAGTATATAAGCCCTTTTCCCTTGCAATTAAGTGAACGAACTTTCTTTCCTTCACTTCTCTTCTTTTCTTGCTCAAACGGCCAAGGATATCTCTGGAGCTCAGGGGGGGGACGACCAACCTGTCCTAGGTAAGAGAACCCCACCTTCTAGCTCGAATTCATGGAGGAATTCACTTTCTAAGGTTGGTTTTGTGGTTAGCTTACTTAGTCTTCTTGTTCTAGCCGACCAAAGCAACGTTTCCTTGGAGAATTCACCCCTGACCAAGTTGTGGAAGCTCAAGGACGCCATTAAAGCTTGGAGCTTGAAGGCTTGGAGCTTTAGGATCAACTTTGAGGCGGGTTTTATAACTCTAAACTTATGCTTTATATGTATGTTCAATTCTTGTAATTTACTTGGTAAATTCTCCTTCTACCTCCCTTCTTCCTTGCACGTTTGCAAGTAAATCAGTGGGGAAACCGACCTTGCTAGAGGTTGAAGATGAGGGGCGTGACTCCCTATGTTACTTTTTCAAACGACCTTGGACCTTTTGGTCCAAACGGTTGCAAACCGTTTGGGTTCAAACGGTTTCAAACCGTTTGCTCTCAAACGGTCTTGCAAGACCGTTTGGTTTGAAACGGTCTCAAGACCGTTTGAAAGGGTTGACCAAAGGACGACCATTTGAGGGTCTGTTCCTAACATATTGAATTTCATCTCTGCAAAGAATCAAAGTCTAATTCTTAACCAAGTGAAAGTTGAAGGCACTTCAACATGAAACCCTAATCGGGTGAAAGAGTGCTGATTTGACATATAGATCTTGTTGAGTTTTGGGTTGAAGGACCCAAACGGTCTCAAGACCGTTTGGGGATTTCTCCAAACGGTCCTAAGACCGTTTGGGCACAACCCAAGACCGTTTGAAGGTCTAGGGTTAAGTTAATCTAATGGTTTGAGGGTCCAATTGTAGGAAATTGATGAATTGATGAAAATTGCTGATTTTGACCTAATTGGACTTCAACCTTAGTCAAAACGACTTGGATTTTGGTCAAACTTTGGGCAAACGGTCTCAAGACCGTTTGGATGAAGTCCAAACGACCTCAAGACCGTTTGGTCCAAGTTTGAGCCCAATTGGAGGTCAATTGATAGGTTCAACCTTGAATTGATTCACATTGTTGAACATTGATGACCAATCGAATTGAAACCCTAATTGAGGAAGATTGAACCCTAATTGGCTTGCAATTGAGGGTCAATTGGATGTCTAAGTGGTTAAGGCTAACCCTGACTAACTCAAATTATAAGTGGTTAGCATAGCTTTAACCATTTGAGGACTTCAACACACACATCCATGAACATTGGTAACCTTTGAACCACTTTGGAGGTCCAAACGGTTTGAGCCCTTTTTGGACCAAACGGTCTCAAGACCGTTTGGATCCAAATGGTCTCAAGACCGTTTGGGCTCAAACGACCTCAGGATCGTTTGGCCCAATCGATCTCAAGTAAGTTTGATCAAACGGTCTCAAACCGATTGAAGCTCCAAACGGTTGGGAAGTCAACCCTTCCAAACGGTCTTCACCTCCAAACGGTCTCAAGACCGTTTGGGTGGTTGAAACCGTTTGAAGGTTGAAACCGTTTGGAGATTGGTGATGGTTTGTACTTAACCATTTGATGATGTAATTAGTTCAATGATGATTCAATCTAAACCCTAATGGTAACCTAGGTCATTAAGGGACTATGTGATTAGTGAGTTAACCCATGATGGTAATCATGTGGCAAATTACCAAAATACCCTTGAGGGGTCTAAAGGGGTAAAACCTTGTTCTAATCAAACCCTAATCACATGATGTTGATGTTTTGGATCATGTTAGTCAATAGAGACTTATCTCAACCTGATCTAGAGTGGTATTGTCACCATCTACCAGTGAGAGGAGAGAGAAAGTATTTCTAGAGAGAGAAAGTATCTTAGAGAGAGAAAGTACCCTTTTTAGGAGGAAACTCTAGTGAGATACTTCTTTTACACATGAATGTGCATGATTAGGGAATGACCCACCTATGTGAGGTCATGGAAACCCTATTTATAATATCTAATGGATCTTAATTCTAATTAAGAGCCTTAATGATGATGTTTCTCTTACATAATGATGTAATGAGTACAATTCACCATGGAGTGAATAGTAAACCCTAATTTTAGGGTGATAACATGAAAGATGAACAGTAAACCCTAATTGACAGGGTTATTGAATTAAACCCTAGTTGAGGGTGATTCCATGTGAAACCCTAGTTGAGGGTGATTCCTAATTATTGAATTGTTTATGATTATCTGTTGAACTAACCGTGCATGTTATTATGAGATAATGGTCATACCCAGGTATGAAATACCATGTTATATTCATTGAAAGCATGTATTAAGCTTTATGAATAGTGAATCATCTTGATGCACTGCTAAGTGACATCTTTTGTGATTTATGGGTTGTAAGAGCCATAAACACCATCAAGGTCATGCTTGACAGATGACTTGTGATGAGATAATTGAGAACTGGTAATTGAAATGAGTTAGGCCTGCTACATTTTAGTATTCTCATATATAGCTGTGTTGTTGTATGATGATAAGAATACTGAATGTACCTAACTAATCAAGTGAAATGTAGAGCCCTGATCATAGATCCATCATTGTCAGAGTCTAAATGATGGTGAAACAGGTTTTCCTCAGGGAACTCCTGGATCACATACTTTTGAGTATGTGGGGTACATGGATGTGTAGAACCTTACATCCTAGTGTAGGTATTTGATGTAGATTCTTGTAGTCCGTCATACCTTCACTATAAAAGAAAAGGTGAGAGGATGATGTAGATTCTAGTAGTCCATCAGACCCCACCATAAAGTCCTAAAGGTGAGATGTATATCTACACTCCCTTAAAGACACAAACACCGCATCGATAAAAGATAAACAAGAAATCTTCCGATGACGAAGAGAGTACAGAACGCCACTGTAACTCTAAAATAGCGAAGGTCCAGTTTACCCTGGAGAGCTATAACAAAAGATATCCCGCCAGATATCTAACATTCGATCCTCTAACTGACTGAGGAAGATGAGGTCATAAGAATCCGGCTCTTTTAATGACCTATGTATGATACTGATGTGACTTCTTAGCAATCAGTTGGAGTATGAGTGGTAAGCCTCATCTCCACAGGGCATAACAATAATGTTTGAAAAACATAATCAACAGCGTAGTATATCTGTTAGAGTTATCTACGAGATATTTGATTGATGTTATCTTGAATAGCATAGATGTTCTCATATTTTAATATTGATTGAACTCTTGCTCATCATCAGAACTGCTAGTGAATATCTTGAAGGCTCTTATTGCTTTAGTTATTCCTTGCTTTGCTTATAAAGCCTAGTGGAGAGTTATAACTCTCGCTGGGGCAATTATGTATAATTGTCTCACCCCGTAGACTTCTACTTTTTAGGTGGTCGTCGAAGACGGAGGAACAAGAACACAGGTGACCAATCCCAGCAACAGCAGCATCAGGAGCAGTAAATATCTCAGGTGGAGATCTAGCCTGCTTCATGGTGTAGTTAGAGTCAAGTCCTATGTGTCCTCTGTACTCTCAGGTCCTGGAGTGTTTTGGAGTATGAATTCTTGAGAATTTTGGTATCATGTTGTATATAATTACTCAAGAAGTAATTGTCAGTGATGTAAACAGTTAAATCCTTTTTCTATGGAAAAGGTTTGTGGTTTCAGGCTCTTGTCTCGAAAAGTTTTAATTTCCCATGATTTTTGTCTTCCGCTGTTTACCGATTGCTTCCGCACATGATTAAATCGGGATTAATTCGTCGTTTGGAGATCGGAGCCCACAATTAAGTGGTATCAGAGCTCCAGGTTCAGTCGAGTCTATAGAGGCATAGGACTTAGGATGTCGAGTCTACTTTTAGTACTCCTTCCTCATCTAATAGAATCTTCTGCTCCTCAGGAGAAGAAGATACTTAAGAATGTCAGAGCCACATGATGAGTATGTGGAAGAAAGTAGTGCCAGTGCACCTCAAGGCGGTGCAGGAGTACCAGAGGTGGAACAGCCTGTACCAGAACAACCTAGAGAACCACCCAGCTTGACCCAGCTGACATGGGTAACCCAGCAGTCCAGACAATGTTTGGGCAGTTCATGACTGCCATGACACATATAACCGACAGGTTGCCTATGCCTGCACCTAGGGCACCTGTCCAGCCTGAGGGGCAAGGTATCGGGAAGACGTTCGAGCGACTACGTCGTGTCGGAGCTATCGAGTACCATGGGACTGCTGACCCCGCAGATGCTGATCTGTGGTTGACAGAGCTGGAGAAGGCTTTTAGGATCCTCAACATCCCTGAAGCTGAGAAGGTTAGACATGCTGTCTATCTTCTCAAAGGAAGTGCTGGTCACTGGTGGACCATGGAAGAGCAGAAGAGACCTGGAATAGAGATCTCGTGGGAAGATTTTCGGCGGGAGTTTGTCCAAAGATATTTCCCAAAGACCTTCCTAGACGAGAAGATCTCTCAATTTGAGAGACTGAGACAGGGTATGATGAACATTAGCGAGTATGAAGCTAAGTTTATGGAGTTGTTGCGGTTCTGTCCACACATGGCTGCTACGGATGAAGAGAGAATCAGGAGATTTGAGAAGGGGTTGAATGCTGACATGTCTACCCCAGTGTCTGCCTTAGAGAACCGAGAGAGATTCTCTACCTTCGTTGAGTCAGTCCGAAGGATAGAGAGATCTGTGGTTGAGAAGAGGCAAACACAGAAGAGGTATCCACAGTTCCAGGGTTCTTCATCTATGGACTTTAAGAAATCTAGATCCTCTGCACCTAACCCCCCACCATCTAGATCTAGTCCTCAGACTCAGTGGTCTCCTAGTAGAGGTAGAGGAAGAGGACAACCACCTCGGGGGACACAGAGTTCTGCATCAATGTCTGCTACCGGACCACAAAGACCGCAAGAAGGAAGATGCTACAACTGTGGTAAGGTGGGACATTTGATGAAGGACTGCCGATCTAGGCCTGTCAGTGTGACACAGCCTCCGAGACAAGGACAACAGGGATCACAGGGAGGACAATCTCAAGGAACAGGTCGAGGACGCGGGCAAGCGTCTCAAGCTGGATCATCAGCACCACCTCAACAACAGGCTACGGCGAGGTTCTATGCTATGAACCCACCAGAGGCAGTGGTCAATCCACAAGTAGTGATAGGTCAGATGGAACTTTTATATTCTGATATGTCTAAATCTTGTGTAGTATCTGTTTTGATTGACCCGGGTGCTACGCACTCTTTCATCACTCGAAGAGTGATTCGTAACTGCAATATGATAACTAGTCATAGGGCAGATAAGTTGTTGTTGGAGACTCCGTTGAGTGGGTCTGCTGTTCTGCAAGAAGTATGCTCTCCTTGTGTACTTTCCTTTTCTAAGCATCGCATTCAAGTGGATCTTATACCGCTTGATATGCAAGGATTTGATATAATCCTAGGGATGGATACCTTGGAAAGGTATCGAGTTGTCTTGGATTGTGAGTCCAAGCTGGCTGTGTTTGCTGATGAAAGCAACACATGGATCTTTCAAGGTGAAAGAAAGATTCTTCCCACCTGTCTTGTATCAGCTATGGTTGCTGATAAGTTGATGAGGCAAGGATGCTACGCATTCTTAGCCCATGTGGTAGATGTTACCAAGGAGAGTTCCAACCCTGTTGAAATTCCGATAGTCAGGGAATTCGAGGATGTGTTTCCCGAAGAACTTCCTGGTATACCACCACCCCGGGAAATTGATTTTGAGATCAATTTGGTACCAGATACGAAACCCATAGCCCAGACTCCGTATAGGATGGCGCCTGCTGAGATGGCAGAACTCAAGAAACAGCTTCAAGAGTTACTTGAGAAGGGTTTCATCCGACCGAGTACCTCACCTTGGGGTGCTCCGGTTTTGTTTGTTAAAAAGAAAGATGGATCGATGCGGTTATGCATTGATTATAAACAACTCAATAAAGTAACAATAAAGAATAAGTATCCTTTGCCGAGGATTGATGATCTTTTCGACCAGTTGCGTGGTGCAACAGTCTTTTCCAAGATAGACTTAAGGTCTAGATATCATCAAATCCGCATTAAGGACAGTGACATATCCAAGTCTGCCTTTAGGACAAGATATGGTCACTATGAGTTCACAGTTATGTCGTTTGGACTAACCAATGCACCGGCTGCATTTATGGAACTCATGAATAGAGTCTTTCAACCTTTTCTTGATCAGTGTGTCGTCATCTTCATAGATGACATACTGATTTATAGTAAGGATGCTCAGCAGCATGAGCAGCACCTTCGCCAGACTTTGACCTTGCTAAGGGAACATAAGCTATACGCTAAGATTAGCAAGTGTGAGTTTTGGTTATCTGAAGTATCCTTCCTTGGACATGTGGTATCCGCCGCGGGAATTCATGTTGACCCTGCAAAGATAGAGTCTGTTCTGCAGTGGGAACAACCGAAGACACCGACGGAGATTAGAAGTTTCTTGGGGTTAGCAGGTTATTATCGAAGGTTTATTAAAAATTTCAGTTCTATAGCCTTACCTTTGACCAAGTTAACCCGAAAGGATGTTCCTTTTTCTTGGAGTAATAAGTGTCAACAGTCTTTTTAGCTGTTGAAGGAGAGGTTAACAAGTGCGCCTGTGCTTGTGTTACCTGAGCAAGGAAAGGAATATATAATCTTTTGTGATGCCTCCAAGAATGGACTTGGATGTGTGTTGATGCAGGATAAACAAGTGATTTCTTTTGCTTCCCGACAGCTTAAGAAACACGAGGAGAATTATCCGACACACGATCTAGAGTTAGCTGCTGTGGTCCATGCTTTGAAAATCTGGAGACATTATCTCTACGGAGAAACTTTTCAGATTTTCACAGACCACAAAAACCTTAAGTACATCTTCACTCAGCATGAGCTTAATATGAGGAAACATCGCTGGATGGAGTTAATCAAGGACTACAATTGTACAATTGATTACCATCCGGGCAAAGCCAATGTGGTTGATGATGCCTTGAGTAGGAAATCAGCAACATCAACCATGGATAGGGCACAACTAAGTTCCTTAGTATGCTCTAGAAGAGATATGCTTATCTCTTTAAGGCAAGACAATGTGCATTTGAAGGCATCATTGTTAGCTGGTCTGTTAGCTGAGATGCAGATTAAACCTACCTTAAGAGAGCAGATAAAGGAGGCACAACAAGTAGATGTTTTTGTACAGCAGATTAGATCTGAGTTTGGAGATGAGAAGCGAGAAGGTTTTCATGAGTCAGATGACCAGATGGCATGCTATCATGGAAGGATGATAGTGCCAGATGTGGACAACCTGAGGGAATTAGTCCTGGAAGAAGCTCATTCTTCGATGTATGCTATGCATCCAGGGAGCACCAAGATGTATCGAAACTTGAAGGATATGTATTGGTGGCCTGGGATGAAGAAGGATGTAGCTGAGTTTGTTCTGAGGTGTCCTGTGTGTCAGCAGGTCAAGGCTGAACACCAGAGACCTGCAGGAACAATGCAACCCTTACCCATACCACAGTGGAAGTGGGACCATGTGACCATGGACTTTGTTGTTGGCCTACCTAGGACAAACAAAGGACATGATTCCATTTGGGTAGTTGTTGATAGGTTGACAAAGACAGCGCATTTCTTACCTGTCAAAACAACCTATACTGCTGAAAGGTTATCCCAGATATATGTCCAAGATATAGTGCGTTTGCACGGAGTTCCTGTCACTATAGTTTCTGACAGAGGTCCCCAGTTTACAAGTCGCTTTTGGGAACAGTTACACAGAGCCCTAGGCACCAAGCTAAGGTTTAGTACAGCCTTTCATCCCCAGACTGATGGACAGTCAGAAAGAACTATACAGACCTTAGAAGATCTGTTGAGAGCATGTGTTCTCCAGTTTACCGGGAGTTGGGATCTACATCTAAGCTTGATAGAGTTTGCCTATAACAATAGCTATCAACATAGCATTGATATGGCACCATATGAAGCCTTATATGGGAGACGTTGTAGATCACCCTTGTGTTGGTATGAAACTGGTGAGCACCAGTTGTTAGGCCCTGATCTTGTGCAGCAAACTACAGAAAAGATTAAAGTTATACAACAACAACTTAAGACTGCACAAGATAGGCAGAAGTCGTATGCCGATAAACGTCGTAGACTCCTAGATTTTCAAGTTGGAGACAAAGTGTATCTCAAGGTCTCACCTTGGAAAGGAGTCCTTCGTTTTGGGAAGAAAGGAAAGTTAGCTCCTAGATTTATGGGACCTTATCCAATTGTTGAAAAAGTTGGGAAGGTGGCCTATAGACTAGAGTTACCTCAGGAGTTGCAGAAGCTGCACCCTGTGTTTCACATTTCCATGCTGAGGAAATGTCATCCAGATACCGAGTCAGTTCTACAACCTATGGAAGTAGAATTGAATGAAGATATAACGTATGAGGAGGGACCAGTGTCAATCCTCGATAACAGAACTAAAAAGTTAAAGAAGAAGGATATAAGCCTTGTAAAAGTCCTCTGGAACCATCGTGGTGTTGAAGAAGCCACTTGGGAACTAGAAGATGAAATGAGAAGAAAATATCCTGCTCTTTTCTTATAATATGCTTTATCGATTTCGGGGACGAAATCCTTTTGAAGGGGTAAAGAATTTGTAACACCCCTGACCTGGGTTATGACCTAACCCTGGAAGTTTTGCCTAAATATGTAATTAATATACTTGTGAACACTCCCTGGCATGTAATTAAGTTCCTCAGGAACATTTACTTTCAATATTGCTCCTTTTTGTATAAAATTGTAGCATTGTGTTGTATGCAGGGACCTATGTGCAAATTACCCAGTTTAAGGGTTGAACTTGCAAAATTCACAAGATAAGATGTTCCTTTGATGTTGAGACATCATGAGAATGGTTATGGTAAAGTTTGAGGGATTTCCCAAGCTTGAGCACCAAGGTGAAGCTGTGGAAGCAATTCCCATGCTTAGAAACCCTAATTTGGGATAAAGTACAAATTACCCAAATTGAGGGGTCCAAGTTGTAATTCTTAATATCTAGAACATCTTTTATGACTCTTGTCATCATTTAGAGTAGAAATGATGAAAGGGATACATCATTTAATAATCAGATGAGAAAAATGACCTTTGTGATAGAAATCACCTAAAATGGGTATGAAACCCTTTCATGTATGTACCCTAGTTGAAGGTTGGATTCCTTTACCCCTAGATCTTGAGATTTCATGAGATTTGCATAAGGATAGATAGGTTTGGTCGTGCCCTTGAGCAAGGAGGGGCCTAGATGTGATTTCCAATCTTGCGAGGTCCTTAGGGTGTAAAAGAGGCTAAAGTATATAAGCCCTTTTCCCTTGCAATTAAGTGAACGAACTTTCTTTCCTTCACTTCTCTTCTTTTCTTGCTCAAACGGCCAAGGATAGCTCTGGAGCTCAGGGGGGGGACGACCAACCTGTCCTAGGTAAGAGAACCCCACCTTCTAGCTCGAATTCATGGAGGAATTCACTTTCTAAGGTTGGTTTTGTGGTTAGCTTACTTAGTCTTCTTGTTCTAGCCGACCAAAGCAACGTTTCCTTGGAGAATTCACCCCTGACCAAGTTGTGGAAGCTCAAGGACGCCATTAAAGCTTGGAGCTTGAAGGCTTGGAGCTTTAGGATCAACTTTGAGGCGGGTTTTATAACTCTAAACTTATGCTTTATATGTATGTTCAATTCTTGTAATTTACTTGGTAAATTCTCCTTCTACCTCCCTTCTTCCTTGCACGTTTGCAAGTAAATCAGTGGGGAAACCGACCTTGCTAGAGGTTGAAGATGAGGGGCGTGACTCCCTATGTTACTTTTTCAAACGACCTTGGACCTTTTGGTCCAAACGGTTGCAAACCGTTTGGGTTCAAACGGTTTCAAACCGTTTGCTCTCAAACGGTCTTGCAAGACCGTTTGGTTTGAAACGGTCTCAAGACCGTTTGAAAGGGTTGACCAAAGGATGACCGTTTGAGGGTCTGTTCCTAACATATTGAATTTCATCTCTGCAAAGAATCAAAGTCTAATTCTTAACCAAGTGAAAGTTGAAGGCACTTCAACATGAAACCCTAATCGGGTGAAAGAGTGCTGATTTGACATATAGATCTTGTTGAGTTTTGGGTTGAAGGACCCAAACGGTCTCAAGACCATTTGGGGATTTCTCCAAACGGTCCTAAGACCGTTTGGTCACAACCCAAGACCGTTTGAAGGTCTAGGGTTAAGTTAATCTAATGGTTTGAGGGTCCAATTGTAGGAAATTGATGAATTGATGAAAATTGCTGATTTTGACCTAATTGGACTTCAACCTTAGTCAAAACGACTTGGATTTTGGTCAAACTTTGGGCAAACGGTCTCAAGACCGTTTGGATGAAGTCCAAACGACCTCAAGACCGTTTGGTCCAAGTTTGAGCCCAATTGGAGGTCAATTGATAGGTTCAACCTTGAATTGATTCACATTGTTGAACATTGATGACCAATCGAATTGAAACCCTAATTGAGGAAGATTGAACCCTAATTGGCTTGCAATTGAGGGTCAATTGGATGTCTAAGTGGTTAAGGCTAACCCTGACTAACTCAAATTATAAGTGGTTAGCATAGCTTTAACCATTTGAGGACTTCAACACACACATCCATGAACATTGGTAACCTTTGAACCACTTTGGAGGTCCAAACGGTTTGAGCCCTTTTTGGACCAAACGGTCTCAAGACCGTTTGGATCCAAATGGTCTCAAGACCGTTTGGGCTCAAACGACCTCAGGATCGTTTGGCCCAATCGATCTCAAGTAAGTTTGATCAAACGGTCTCAAACCGATTGAAGCTCCAAACGGTTGGGAAGTCAACCCTTCCAAACGGTCTTCACCTCCAAACGGTCTCAAGACCGTTTGGGTGGTTGAAACCGTTTGAAGGTTGAAACCGTTTGGAGATTGGTGATGGTTTGTACTTAACCATTTGATGATGTAATTAGTTCAATGATGATTCAATCTAAACCCTAATGGTAACCTAGGTCATTAAGGGACTATGTGATTAGTGAGTTAACCCATGATGGTAATCATGTGGCAAATTACCAAAATACCCTTGAGGGGTCTAAAGGGGTAAAACCTTGTTCTAATCAAACCCTAATCACATGATGTTGATGTTTTGGATCATGTTAGTCAATAGAGACTTATCTCAACCTGATCTAGAGTGGTATTGTCACCATCTACCAGTGAGAGGAGAGAGAAAGTATTTCTAGAGAGAGAAAGTATCTTAGAGAGAGAAAGTACCCTTTTTAGGAGGAAACTCTAGTGAGATACTTCTTTTACACATGAATGTGCATGATTAGGGAATGACCCACCTATGTGAGGTCATGGAAACCCTATTTATAATATCTAATGGATCTTAATTCTAATTAAGAGCCTTAATGATGATGTTTCTCTTACATAATGATGTAATGAGTACAATTCACCATGGAGTGAATAGTAAACCCTAATTTTAGGGTGATAACATGAAAGATGAACAGTAAACCCTAATTGACAGGGTTATTGAATTAAACCCTAGTTGAGGGTGATTCCATGTGAAACCCTAGTTGAGGGTGATTCCTAATTATTGAATTGTTTATGATTATCTGTTGAACTAACCGTGCATGTTATTATGAGATAATGGTCATACCCAGGTATGAAATACCATGTTATATTCATTGAAAGCATGTATTAAGCTTTATGAATAGTGAATCATCTTGATGCACTGCTAAGTGACATCTTTTGTGATTTATGGGTTGTAAGAGCCATAAACACCATCAAGGTCATGCTTGACAGATGACTTGTGATGAGATAATTGAGAACTGGTAATTGAAATGAGTTAGGCCTGCTACATTTTAGTATTCTCATATATAGCTGTGTTGTTGTATGATGATAAGAATACTGAATGTACCTAACTAATCAAGTGAAATGTAGAGCCCTGATCATAGATCCATCATTGTCAGAGTCTAAATGATGGTGAAACAGGTTTTCCTCAGGGAACTCCTGGATCACATACTTTTGAGTATGTGGGGTACATGGATGTGTAGAACCTTACATCCTAGTGTAGGTATTTGATGTAGATTCTTGTAGTCCGTCATACCTTCACTATAAAAGAAAAGGTGAGAGGATGATGTAGATTCTAGTAGTCCATCAGACCCCACCATAAAGTCCTAAAGGTGAGATGTATATCTACACTCCCTTAAAGACACAAACACCGCATCGATAAAAGATAAACAAGAAATCTTCCGATGACGAAGAGAGTACAGAACGCCACTGTAACTCTAAAATAGCGAAGGTCCAGTTTACCCTGGAGAGCTATAACAAAAGATATCCCGCCAGATATCTAACATTCGATCCTCTAACTGACTGAGGAAGATGAGGTCATAAGAATCCGGCTCTTTTAATGACCTATGTATGATACTGATGTGACTTCTTAGCAATCAGTTGGAGTATGAGTGGTAAGCCTCATCTCCACAGGGCATAACAATAATGTTTGAAAAACATAATCAACAGCGTAGTATATCTGTTAGAGTTATCTACGAGATATTTGATTGATGTTATCTTGAATAGCATAGATGTTCTCATATTTTAATATTGATTGAACTCTTGCTCATCATCAGAACTGCTAGTGAATATCTTGAAGGCTCTTATTGCTTTAGTTATTCCTTGCTTTGCTTATAAAGCCTAGTGGAGAGTTATAACTCTCGCTGGGGCAATTATGTATAATTGTCTCACCCCGTAGACTTCTACTTTTTAGGTGGTCGTCGAAGACGGAGGAACAAGAACACAGGTGACCAATCCCAGCAACAGCAGCATCAGGAGCAGTAAATATCTCAGGTGGAGATCTAGCCTGCTTCATGGTGTAGTTAGAGTCAAGTCCTATGTGTCCTCTGTACTCTCAGGTCCTGGAGTGTTTTGGAGTATGAATTCTTGAGAATTTTGGTATCATGTTGTATATAATTACTCAAGAAGTAATTGTCAGTGATGTAAACAGTTAAATCCTTTTTCTATGGAAAAGGTTTGTGGTTTCAGGCTCTTGTCTCGAAAAGTTTTAATTTCCCATGATTTTTGTCTTCCGCTGTTTACCGATTGCTTCCGCACATGATTAAATCGGGATTAATTCGTCGTTTGGAGATCGGAGCCCACAATTAAGTGGTATCAGAGCTCCAGGTTCAGTCGAGTCTATAGAGGCATAGGACTTAGGATGTCGAGTCTACTTTTAGTACTCCTTCCTCATCTAATAGAATCTTCTGCTCCTCAGGAGAAGAAGATACTTAAGAATGTCAGAGCCACATGATGAGTATGTGGAAGAAAGTAGTGCCAGTGCACCTCAAGGCGGTGCAGGAGTACCAGAGGTGGAACAGCCTGTACCAGAACAACCTAGAGAACCACCCAGCTTGACCCAGCTGACATGGGTAACCCAGCAGTCCAGACAATGTTTGGGCAGTTCATGACTGCCATGACACATATAACCGACAGGTTGCCTATGCCTGCACCTAGGGCACCTGTCCAGCCTGAGGGGCAAGGTATCGGGAAGACGTTCGAGCGACTACGTCGTGTCGGAGCTATCGAGTACCATGGGACTGCTGACCCCGCAGATGCTGATCTGTGGTTGACAGAGCTGGAGAAGGCTTTTAGGATCCTCAACATCCCTGAAGCTGAGAAGGTTAGACATGCTGTCTATCTTCTCAAAGGAAGTGCTGGTCACTGGTGGACCATGGAAGAGCAGAAGAGACCTGGAATAGAGATCTCGTGGGAAGATTTTCGGCGGGAGTTTGTCCAAAGATATTTCCCAAAGACCTTCCTAGACGAGAAGATCTCTCAATTTGAGAGACTGAGACAGGGTATGATGAACATTAGCGAGTATGAAGCTAAGTTTATGGAGTTGTTGCGGTTCTGTCCACACATGGCTGCTACGGATGAAGAGAGAATCAGGAGATTTGAGAAGGGGTTGAATGCTGACATGTCTACCCCAGTGTCTGCCTTAGAGAACCGAGAGAGATTCTCTACCTTCGTTGAGTCAGTCCGAAGGATAGAGAGATCTGTGGTTGAGAAGAGGCAAACACAGAAGAGGTATCCACAGTTCCAGGGTTCTTCATCTATGGACTTTAAGAAATCTAGATCCTCTGCACCTAACCCCCCACCATCTAGATCTAGTCCTCAGACTCAGTGGTCTCCTAGTAGAGGTAGAGGAAGAGGACAACCACCTCGGGGGACACAGAGTTCTGCATCAATGTCTGCTACCGGACCACAAAGACCGCAAGAAGGAAGATGCTACAACTGTGGTAAGGTGGGACATTTGATGAAGGACTGCCGATCTAGGCCTGTCAGTGTGACACAGCCTCCGAGACAAGGACAACAGGGATCACAGGGAGGACAATCTCAAGGAACAGGTCGAGGACGCGGGCAAGCGTCTCAAGCTGGATCATCAGCACCACCTCAACAACAGGCTACGGCGAGGTTCTATGCTATGAACCCACCAGAGGCAGTGGTCAATCCACAAGTAGTGATAGGTCAGATGGAACTTTTATATTCTGATATGTCTAAATCTTGTGTAGTATCTGTTTTGATTGACCCGGGTGCTACGCACTCTTTCATCACTCGAAGAGTGATTCGTAACTGCAATATGATAACTAGTCATAGGGCAGATAAGTTGTTTTTGGATACTCCGTTGAGTGGGTTTGCTGTTCTGCAAGAAGTATGCTCTCCTTGTGTACTTTCCTTTTCTAAGCATCGCATTCAAGTGGATCTTATACCGCTTGATATGCAAGGATTTGATATAATCCTAGGGATGGATACCTTGGAAAGGTATCGAGTTGTCTTGGATTGTGAGTCCAAGCTGGCTGTGTTTGCTGATGAAAGCAACACATGGATCTTTCAAGGTGAAAGAAAGATTCTTCCCACCTGTCTTGTATCAGCTATGGTTGCTGATAAGTTGATGAGGCAAGGATGCTACGCATTCTTAGCCCATGTGGTAGATGTTACCAAGGAGAGTTCCAACCCTGCTGAAATTCCGATAGTCAGGGAATTCGAGGATGTGTTTCCCGAAGAACTTCCTGGTATACCACCACCCCGGGAAATTGATTTTGAGATCAATTTGGTACCAGATACGAAACCCATAGCCCAGACTCCGTATAGGATGGCGCCTGCTGAGATGGCAGAACTCAAGAAACAGCTTCAAGAGTTACTTGAGAAGGGTTTCATCTGACCGAGTACCTCACCTTGGGGTGCTCCGGTTTTGTTTGTTAAAAAGAAAGATGGATCGATGCGGTTATGCATTGATTATAGACAACTCAATAAAGTAATAATAAAGAATAAGTATCCTTTTCCGAGGATTGATGATCTTTTCGACCAGTTGCGTGGTGCAACAGTCTTTTCCAAGATAGACTTAAGGTCTGGATATCATCAAATCCGCATTAAGGACAGTGACATATCCAAGTCTGCCTTTAGGACAAGATATGGTCACTATGAGTTCACAGTTATGTCGTTTGGACTAACCAATGCACCGGCTGCATTTATGGAACTCATGAATAGAGTCTTTCGACCTTTTCTTGATCAGTGTGTCGTCGTCTTCATAGATGACATACTGATTTATAGTAAGGATGCTCAGCAGCATGAGCAGCACCTTCGCCAGACTTTGACCTTGCTAAGGGAACATAAGCTATACGCTAAGATTAGCAAGTGTGAGTTTTGGTTATCTGAAGTATCCTTCCTTGGACATGTGGTATCCGCCGCGGGAATTCGTGTTGACCCTGCAAAGATAGAGTCTGTTCTGCAGTGGGAACAACCGAAGACACCGACGGAGATTAGAAGTTTCTTGGGGTTAGCAGGTTATTATCGAAGGTTTATTAAAAATTTCAGTTCTATAGCCTTACCTTTGACCAAGTTAACCCGAAAGGATGTTCCTTTTTCTTGGAGTGATAAGTGTCAACAGTCTTTTCAGTTGTTGAAGGAGAGGTTAACAAGTGCGCCTGTGCTTGTGTTACCTGAGCAAGGAAAGGAATATATAATCTTTTGTGATGCCTCCAAGAATGGACTTGGATGTGTGTTGATGCAGGATAAACAAGTGATTTCTTTTGCTTCCCGACAGCTTAAGAAACACGAGGAGAATTATCCGACACACGATCTAGAGTTAGCTACTGTGGTCCATGCTTTGAAAATCTGGAGACATTATCTCTACGGAGAAACTTTTCAGATTTTCACAGACCACAAAAACCTTAAGTACATCTTCACTCAGCATGAGCTTAATATGAGGCAACATCGCTGGATGGAGTTAATCAAGGACTATGATTGTACAATTGATTACCATCCGGGCAAAGCCAATGTGGTTGCTGATGCCTTGAGTAGGAAATCAGCAACATCAACCATGGATAGGGCACAACTAAGTTCCTTAGTATGCTCTAGAAGAGATATGCTTATCTCTTTAAGGCAAGACAATGTGCAGTTGAAGGCATCATTGTTAGCTGGTCTGTTAGCTGAGATGCAGATTAAACCTACCTTAAGAGAGCAGATAAAGGAGGCACAACAAGTAGATGTTTTTGTACAGCAGATTAGATCTGAGTTTGGAGATGAGAAGCGAGAAGGTTTTCATGAGTCAGATGACCAGATGGCATGCTATCATGGAAGGATGATAGTGCCAGATGTGGACAACCTGAGGGAATTAGTCCTGGAAGAAGCTCATTCTTCGATGTATGCTATGCATCCAGGGAGCACCAAGATGTATCAAAACTTGAAGGATATGTATTGGTGGCCTGGGATGAAGAAGGATGTAGCTGAGTTTGTTCTGAGGTGTCCTGTGTGTCAGCAGGTCAAGGCTGAACACCAGAGACCTGCAGGAACAATGCAACCCTTACCCATACCACAGTGGAAGTGGGACCATGTGACCATGGACTTTGTTGTTGGCCTACCTAGGACAAACAAAGGACATGATTCCATTTGGGTAGTTGTTGATAGGTTGACAAAGACAGCGCATTTCTTACCTGTCAAAACAACCTATACTGCTGAAAGGTTATCCCAGATATATGTCCAAGATATAGTGCGTTTGCACGGAGTTCCTGTCACTATAGTTTCTGACAGAGGTCCCCAGTTTACAAGTCGCTTTTGGGAACAGTTACACAGAGCCCTAGGCACCAAGCTAAGGTTTAGTACAGCCTTTCATCCCCAGACTGATGGACAGTCAGAAAGAACTATACAGACCTTAGAAGATCTGTTGAGAGCATGTGTTCTCCAGTTTACCGGGAGTTGGGATCTACATCTAAGCTTGATAGAGTTTGCCTATAACAATAGCTATCAACATAGCATTGATATGGCACCATATGAAGCCTTATATGGGAGACGTTGTAGATCACCCTTGTGTTGGTATGAAACTGGTGAGCACCAGTTGTTAGGCCCTGATCTTGTGCAGCAAACTACAGAAAAGATTAAAGTTATACAACAACAACTTAAGACTGCACAAGATAGGCAGAAGTCGTATGCCGATAAACGTCGTAGACCCCTAGATTTTCAAGTTGGAGACAAAGTGTATCTCAAGGTCTCACCTTGGAAAGGAGTCCTTCGTTTTGGGAAGAAAGGAAAGTTAGCTCCTAGATTTATGGGACCTTATCCAATTGTTGAAAAAGTTGGGAAGGTGGCCTATAGACTAGAGTTACCTCAGGAGTTGCAGAAGCTGCACCCTGTGTTTCTCATTTCCATGTTGAGGAAATGTCATCCAGATACCGAGTCAGTTCTACAACCTATGGAAGTAGAATTGAATGAAGATATAACGTATGAGGAGGGACCAGTGTCAATCCTCGATAACAGAACTAAAAAGTTAAAGAAGAAGGATATAAGCCTTGTAAAAGTCCTCTGGAACCATCGTGGTGTTGAAGAAGCCACTTGGGAACTAGAAGATGAAATGAGAAGAAAATATCCTGCTCTTTTCTTATAATATGCTTTATCGATTTCGGGGACGAAATCCTTTTGAAGGGGTAAAGAATTTGTAACACCCCTGACCTGGGTTATGACCTAACCCTGGAAGTTTTGCCTAAATATGTAATTAATATACTTGTGAACACTCCCTGGCATGTAATTAAGTTCCTCAGGAACATTTACTTTCAATATTGCTCCTTTTTGTATAAAATTGTAGCATTGTGTTGTATGCAGGGACCTATGTGCAAATTACCCAGTTTAAGGGTTGAACTTGCAAAATTCACAAGATAAGATGTTCCTTTGATGCTGAGACATCATGAGAATGGTTATGGTAAAGTTTGAGGGATTTCCCAAGCTTGAGCACCAAGGTGAAGCTGTGGAAGCAATTCCCATGCTTAGAAACCCTAATTTGGGATAAAGTACAAATTACCCAAATTGAGGGGTCCAAGTTGTAATTCTTAATATCTAGAACATCTTTTATGACTCTTGTCATCATTTAGAGTAGAAATGATGAAAGGGATACATCATTTAATAATCAGATGAGAAAAATGACCTTTGTGATAGAAATCACCTAAAATGGGTATGAAACCCTTTCATGTATGTACCCTAGTTGAAGGTTGGATTCCTTTACCCCTAGATCTTGAGATTTCATGATATTTGCATAAGGATAGATAGGTTTGGTCGTGCCCTTGAGCAAGGAGGGGCCTAGATGTGATTTCCAATCTTGCGAGGTCCTTAGGGTGTAAAAGAGGCTAAAGTATATAAGCCCTTTTCCCTTGCAATTAAGTGAACGAACTTTCTTTCCTTCACTTCTCTTCTTTTCTTGCTCAAACGGCCAAGGATAGCTCTGGAGCTCAGGGGGGGGACGACCAACCTGTCCTAGGTAAGAGAACCCCACCTTCTAGCTCGAATTCATGGAGGAATTCACTTTCTAAGGTTGGTTTTGTGGTTAGCTTACTTAGTCTTCTTGTTCTAGCCGACCAAAGCAACGTTTCCTTGGAGAATTCACCCCTGACCAAGTTGTGGAAGCTCAAGGACGCCATTAAAGCTTGGAGCTTGAAGGCTTGGAGCTTTAGGATCAACTTTGAGGCGGGTTTTATAACTCTAAACTTATGCTTTATATGTATGTTCAATTCTTGTAATTTACTTGGTAAATTCTCCTTCTACCTCCCTTCTTCCTTGCACGTTTGCAAGTAAATCAGTGGGGAAACCGACCTTGCTAGAGGTTGAAGATGAGGGGCATGACTCCCTATGTTACTTTTTCAAACGACCTTGGACCTTTTGGTCCAAACGGTTGCAAACCGTTTGGGTTCAAACGGTTTCAAACCGTTTGCTCTCAAACGGTCTTGCAAGACCGTTTGGTTTGAAATGGTCTCAAGACCATTTGAAAGGGTTGACCAAAGGACGACCATTTGAGGGTCTGTTCCTAACATATTGAATTTCATCTCTGCAAAGAATCAAAGTCTAATTCTTAACCAAGTGAAAGTTGAAGGCACTTCAACATGAAACCCTAATCGGGTGAAAGAGTGCTGATTTGACATATAGATCTTGTTGAGTTTTGGGTTGAAGGACCCAAACGGTCTCAAGATCATTTGGGGATTTCTCCAAACGGTCCTAAGACCGTTTGGGCACAACCCAAGACCGTTTGAAGGTCTAGGGTTAAGTTAATCTAATGGTTTGAGGGTCCAATTGTAGGAAATTGATGAATTGATGAAAATTGCTGATTTTGACCTAATTGGACTTCAACCTTAGTCAAAACGACTTGGATTTTGGTCAAACTTTGGGCAAACGGTCTCAAGACCGTTTGGATGAAGTCCAAACGACCTCAAGACCGTTTGGTCCAAGTTTGAGCCCAATTGGAGGTCAATTGATAGGTTCAACCTTGAATTGATTCACATTGTTGAACATTGATGACCAATCGAATTGAAACCCTAATTGAGGAAGATTGAACCCTAATTGGCTTGCAATTGAGGGTCAATTGGATGTCTAAGTGGTTAAGGCTAACCCTGACTAACTCAAATTATAAGTGGTTAGCATAGCTTTAACCATTTGAGGACTTCAACACACACATCCATGAACATTGGTAACCTTTGAACCACTTTGGAGGTCCAAACGGTTTGAGCCCTTTTTGGACCAAACGGTCTCAAGACCGTTTGGATCCAAACGGTCTCAAGACCGTTTGAGACCAAACGGTCTCAAGACCATTTGGGGCCAAATGGTCTCAAGACCGTTTGGGCTCAAACGACCTCAGGATCGTTTGGCCCAATCGATCTCAAGTAAGTTTGATCAAACGGTCTCAAACCGATTGAAGCTCCAAACGGTTGGGAAGTCAACCCTTCCAAACGATCTTCACCTCCAAACGGTCTCAAGACCGTTTGGATCCAAACGGTCTCAAGACCGTTTGGGGTCAAACGGTCTCAAGACCGTTTGGGTGGTTGAAACCGTTTGAAGGTTGAAACCGTTTGGAGATTGGTGATGGTTTGTACTTAACCATTTGATGATGTAATTAGTTCAATGATGATTCAATCTAAACCCTAATGGTAACCTAGGTCATTAAGGGACTATGTGATTAGTGAGTTAACCCATGATGGTAATCATGTGGCAAATTACCAAAATACCCTTGAGGGGTCTAAAGGGGTAAAACCTTGTTCTAATCAAACCCTAATCACATGATGTTGATGTTTTGGATCATGTTAGTCAATAGAGACTTATCTCAACCTGATCTAGAGTGGTATTGTCACCATCTACCAGTGAGAGGAGAGAGAAAGTATTTCTAGAGAGAGAAAGTATCTTAGAGAGAGAAAGTACCCTTTTTAGGAGGAAACTCTAGTGAGATACTTCTTTTACACATAAATGTGCATGATTAGGGAATGACCCACCTATGTGAGGTCATGGAAACCCTATTTATAATATCTAATGGATCTTAATTCTAATTAAGAGCCTTAATGATGATGTTTCTCTTACATAATGATGTAATGAGTACAATTCACCATGGAGTGAATAGTAAACCCTAATTTTAGGGTGATAACATGAAAGATGAACAGTAAACCCTAATTGACAGGGTTATTGAATTAAACCCTAGTTGAGGGTGATTCCATGTGAAACCCTAGTTGAGGGTGATTCCATGTGAAACCCTAGTTGAGGGTGATTCCTAATTATTGAATTGTTTATGATTATCTGTTGAACTAACCGTGCAGGTTATTATGAGATAATGGTCATACCCAGGTATGAAATACCATGTTATATTCATTGAAAGCATGTCTTAAGCTTTATGAATAGTGAATCATCTTGATGCACCGCTAAGTGACATCTTTTGTGATTTATGGGTTGTAAGAGCCATAAACACCATCAAGGTCATGCTTGACAGATGACTTGTGATGAGATAATTGAGAACTGGTAATTGAAATGAGTTAGGCCTGTTACATTTTAGTATTCTCATATATAGCTGTGTTGTTGTATGATGATAAGAATATTGAATGTACCTAACTAATCAAGTGAAATGTAGAGCCCTGATCATAGATCCATCATTGTCAGAGTCTAAATGATGGTGAAACAGGTTTTCCTCAGGGAACTCCTGGATCACATACTTTTGAGTATGTGGGGTACATGGATGTGTAGAACCTTACATCCTAGTGTAGGTATTTGATGTAGATTCTTGTAGTCCGTCATACCTTCACTATAAAAGAAAAGGTGAGAGGATGATGTAGATTCTAGTAGTCCATCAGACCCCACCATAAAGTCCTAAAGGTGAGATGTATATCTACACTCCCTTAAAGACACAAACACCGCATCGATAAAAGATAAACAAGAAATCTTCCGATGACGAAGAGAGTACAGAATGCCACTGTAACTCTAAAATAGCGAAGGTCCAGTTTACCCTGGAGAGCTATAACAAAAGATATCCCGCCAGATATCTAACATTCGATCCTCTAACTGACTGAGGAAGATGAGGTCATAAGAATCCGGCTCTTTTAATGACCTATGTATGATACTGATGTGACTTCTTAGCAATCAGTTGGAGTATGTGTGGTAAGCCTCATCTCCACAGGGCATAACAATAATGTTTGAAAAACATAATCAACAGCGTAGTATATCTGTTAGAGTTATCTACGAGATATTTGATTGATGTTATCTTGAATAGCATAGATGTTCTCATATTTTAATATTGATTGAACTCTTGCTCATCATCAGAACTGCTAGTGAATATCTTGAAGGCTCTTATTGCTTTAGTTATTCCTTGCTTTGCTTATAAAGCCTAGTGGAGAGTTATAACTCTCGTTGGGGCAATTATGTATAATTGTCTCACCCCGTAGACTTCTACTTTTTAGGTGGTCGTCGAAGACGGAGGAACAAGAACACAGGTGACCAATCCCAGCAACAGCAGCATCAGGAGCAGTAAATATCTCAGGTGGAGATCTAGCCTGCTTCATGGTGTAGTTAGAGTCAAGTCCTATGTGTCCTCTGTACTCTCAGGTCCTGGAGTGTTTTGGAGTATGAATTCTTGAGAATTTTGGTATCATGTTGTATATAATTACTCAAGAAGTAATTGTCAGTGATGTAAACAGTTAAATCCTTTTTCTATGGAAAAGGTTTGTGGTTTCAGGCTCTTGTCTCGAAAAATTTTAATTTCTCGTGATTTTTGTCTTCCGCTGTTTACCGATTGCTTCCGCACATGATTAAATCGGGATTAATTCGTCGTTTGGAGATCGGAGCCCACACTCTAATTCACCTAAACCCTAACCCAATTAAACCTCTTAAGGATAGCAAGTGGTGTTAAGGACTAGTTCCCCTATACACAACCTAGCATGTCCATGGCCAGTTAGTAGTTTAGAATAATTCATTAGACTCTAGCTTGTTATTTGGTAATCTAAATAGAATCACAATGTTCGCATGTCACCCCCAACCTAATTAATAAGTACATCCCCTAAAGAGCCCACATATACCTTAATTTCTTTAAAACCCTAATTGTCTTCTTGCTTAGCTAATGTTAGCTTAGTTAGTCCTTTCCTTGCTTAGTTAGCTTCTTGTCTTATTCTTGCTTTGTTCTTGTTAGTTTAGGTCTTTACTTACTCTTTTGCCATGTTTGATAGCTTAGTGTAGTATAGACCTCCTCTTGCCTGCCTTAGCATAACTTGTTCTCTTTCCTAGCTTACCTTGTCTTTTCCTGCTCAGTAGAATTAACTGTCTAGGGTTAACTTAGGTTTTGTTCTCATTTGTCTTCCTTTACTTGCTTTCTTGCTCAACTTTGTGTAATAAATCAACAATCACCTTTAAACCCTTCAACCCTAGACTCCACTATAGGAACCTAGCACCAAAAACTAACCTAGCTCCAGTGCCCCCTTTTCACCATGTGGATTGAACCTATACTTACCTCCCTCCTATGCTATGACACAACCCCGTGCACTTCGAGTGTAGAGTTTTGATTTTTGAGAGTGTGTTAAGTTAGGTCTTTATAAATTTTGAAAGTGAATCCACTGTGTGTGTCTATTTGTAGGGTTGCATCTATTCAAACTCCAATTAAGTAGTGTGTAGCACCATTGGCAAAAAAAACACCAAGCTTTCTAGCACCATTATCGGGGAGAAAGGCGCTCGGCCTAGCTAGTTAGTTTTGCTTTGACTTTTCCTATTGCCCTCATCATTGCTATTATTTATTCTTTATTCTTTGTATTCTTTGTGCATATCGGTTTGCTAACTTGTTCTCTTTTATTTTTTTGTGTCTTGTGTTGGGAAATACAACAACAGATAGGCAGCGAAAATAAAAAAAATTACTGACATATTTCCCATTAACCAACAGATCGCGTCAATAACTATGTAATGGGAAGGATGGTTTCACGAAGATATACACGGTCCTAGAGCAAGTCTAACGACAATCCTCATTGATGTAGATGCACACTTTGTCTGGGACTGTGTCTGTGAAGCTCCTAGTCACACTCAGACTCATCTGACTGCTCCTCTGTGAACATCAGACTGGGACAACTACTGCAATGGATCCTTAGATCTCGCCATAGACTGTGAGTTGACGTTGCCCTCCTAGCAGCAACCAACAGACTCCTGCCTCTAGAGTAGTCCACATGGACCAACTAGAACTCATGTAATCCTGTAGGAATGGACAAGGAGTTGTCCCTCCCATTGGTGTATTAGTCACCAACATGCTCTCCCACAACAATGATCCTCAGTTGTTTCTCTCATGTGGCTATCCCTCCCTAGTCAAGTAGGACTTGCTTGGGCTCTCATGGTTATCACAACCAGAGAGGACAACAATTGTCAGAGCAACTGATTTGCAATTGTCTGTATAATATTGTGTTCTAGGAATCCCCCAGTACCCCTCTATATATAGGAGGGGTTAGGGTCAGGTTTCCTAGTCCTCGGCCAATGCCAGACTAAAGTAGGAGTGGAAAGGACAAGTAGATCTTAAATTTTCACAACCTTTCTAGAAGTTTCACAACCCGCGTGCATCAAAATGGTCATCTTGCCCAGTGCGATGGTCGTTTGGTGTACGAGACGGTCATTTCACACCTTCTAGTTATGCACATACGTTGGCAATTCAATTCCAATTAGTACTCAACTTGACGTACCCCCGAAACGGGCGTTTGGTGCAACTAAGATGGGTGTCTCGCACCAAACCAAATGGTTGTTTGGTGCAACTGAGATGGGAATCTCACACCGAGCCAGACAGCCATTTTGTACAAGCGAGACGGGCATCTCACATCCTAGGTCAGGCAGAATTCCAACCAATGTATAATACAATCAACCTGACACTCTCAACACTTGAACCGATCGTTTGGCAGTCTAGTCAGTTGATCAGTTGTGTGAATTCAAATACCTAAACACTTTAGTAATCAATTCACTTGTCATTCAATATCAAACTCCTCTTCTATATGAGTTCCTATGTGTGTGTCCCTACAGGTCCCATATCATGTTGGCAGTGAATGTCCATAACTAGCTTATGGCATCACAAGCAAAGAGTGGTGCCTAGTCACAAATCATTGCTACCCGTGTGAATGGAAAGTTGGGGAGCAACTTCAACTTACAATCTGTGTATGGTGTCATAGTGTTTGTATAGTTCCTTTGTCACTGATATCCAAATTGAACTAGAGGCATGGAGTAGTCACCCTCATTATTATTCAATCTTGTTCCTTGAACCAAAGCAGACTATATGAGATATATGTAAGCTCAATATCACATATTAACTCACAAGCGTATGGCCATACTTTACTCAGTCTCGCTAATCAAGAGGCCTTGGATATCATACTCTTATAGGAGGGGTAAATCCCATATCTATCACTCATAGTCAATCCCCATGTGTCAAAGCCACCCAATCATCACCATTATAACAACCCATTTTTCAGGACTACATTTGATGATGTCAAAGTGTACCCAATGACATGTGATGAGTGCAGTGATTTCAGGTCTAAGAACCACAACCACCACCATCACTATGAGACCTGACTATGACTTCCATGATGATGGCTTCCATGTGTCAGTCTCACGGTGGGTCTGTCTGATACATTGTTATCTAACATATATCTGTGTGATTGATCGCCATATCATGACCAATGAGACTCAATCATCAGCCAACTCACACTCTGATCTTATGTGTTATTGTTGTCTATCAACCTTCCACAATAACAACTGATTAGGGACTTAATGAGAAAATATATATGCACACTTAACATCCGTATGATCTCGGTTCTTAGGTCCTCAACCTAAAGACATATATCATTGAGTAATATTACTCTCTAGACATTTATTATGTAATTCATTATCTCATAACTGAATATACAAAATAAATTGGAAGCTTGCATTTATTATTATCAAATCGGGTATCTAATATCATATCCCAATCATCATATGATTGGCTCTCTAGGAATACATACCAACACCTTGTACATGTGATAAGACACTCGGAGGAAGACAAGATGGAAGGCCAAAATGCACCCCACAAGCCACTTCAAGATTACTTCATGCCTAGCAACTACAAATCACCAATTGCTAGCAGAGTTGATCAAATTCCAGGGGAGCAATTCTCCATCCCTCCAGGTCTTCTTGGGCTCCTACCCATATTCTACGGCTTAGAGAGTGAGAACCCCTACAAGCACTTGGACTCATTTCTTGATTTATGCTCCACCTTCATGATTTCGATGACTAGTGATGACACAATCCAATTGACCTTGTTCTCTTTCTCCCTCAAAGATAGAGCCAGAGATTGGTATGATTTGAAGAGGGACATCATGAGTTGGGAAGTGATGAATAATGCATTCTTAAAATAATTCTACTCTATAGCAAGGTTAACACAAATGTGGCATGCCGTAACAAGTTTCAGTCAATTGGGCAATGAACAGTTTCACAATGCTTGGGAGAGACTTAAGAAGATGTTAAGAGAGTGCCCACACCATGAGATCCCTTTGTGGTAGCTAGTTTAGTCCTTTTACTCAATCTATCTCTAAAGAGACAAACCTCAGTGGACTCTACTTGTGGAGGAGTTTTCATGGCTAGGCCACCCGAGGAGATATGGCCCTTGTATGAGCAGTTGGCAGAAGGTTCAAGAATTCAATCTTCTAGCATGATGAATGACGATGGCCATGCCTTTGATATGACATCTCTCACTCATAATGACTCAAGCCCGTAAGTCATGAAGATTCTTGGTGACATGGTGAGCTTCATGAAGAACCAAGTGACAAATGTTCCTTGTTATCTAATCAATTCTATTGAGTTCTATGGTGAAGAAAAGAAGACATCTCACTCCTATAGCTACACGGAACCACAAAGTCCAAGATATAGCTCAAGGTTTGAAGAAGAGGTAGTCTCTATGTTGAAGAGCTTTGATGACATACAAAGGAATGTGATAAGTCTTAAGGAGAGGACAGCAAAACTATCTTCCATAATTGCTCTCCAAGAAGAAAAATTGTCTTCAAACCCATATATCTTGAGTTTCAATGAAGCAAGTGGACCAATGCTCTCTTCACAAGTTTTTTGTAGTCCACCCCCCATGCAAGTGTAGCCCATATACCATTTCCAAGGTGATACCAAGACCTATACTCCTCCTCCCCCTCCATCACCACCAATTTCTCAACAATTCACCTTCCAACTTCAATTCTCCCCTTCACCTCAATTTCAACACCAAGCGTCACCTCCACCTCCTCTACAGCCACAACTAGCTCCCCCCTCTCCACCATGAGCAAGGAAGTGATGTGATAGTTCTAAGGAGTGGAAAAGCCCTTGAGAATCCCTCTAGTCAAAGAAAGGTTGATAAAGCAAAGCAAAGGCAGCCAAGTGGTGATATTGTGGTTGAGATTGTCAAAGATGATTCTATCACACCACCTATTGATTTTGAGATACCATGTGCTCCACATTACACTCCATTTGCATATTCCACCATCCCTAGTGTTCCACCTCGTGTCGATGCAAGCAAGGTCAAAGAAAGTGAGCCACCATTCATTGAAGCATTAGATGAACCATCGGAAGTAAGGAGAAGATAAAAGCACAATGTTGACATTCTTGAGGTGTTTCACCAAGTGAAGGTCAATATTTCATTGTTGGATGCTATCAAGAAAATCCCATCATATGCTAAGTTTCTTAAGAACTATGCACTGTGAAGAGAAGGTCAATGGGAAGAATACCTAAGAGAGTGAAGTTTACTGAGAAGAGGAAAGACCCAGAAGCCCCACTCGTACCTAGTTACAAAGGGGGACACCCATAGACATCCTTATTCGACTTGGGGTCTAGTGTGAATTTGATGCCATACAATGTCTATGTGGAACTGGGATTGGGAAAGTTAAAGCCGGCACATTGCACTCTCCAATTGGCAAACCGTTCCATAAAAGTGCCTAGAGGAAGAGAGGATGATGTTTTGGTGATGATAGACAAAGAAAAGGGTGCAGTGTACCCGACGGATTTCATTGTTCTTGATATGGAGCCAGAGGATAGGAAGATTCCTATTATCTTGGGAAGACCTTTTTATCTACAGTTGACGCCGAGATACTATTCGCAGTGGCACAATGAAAGTTTCATTCATGGACATAAAGATCAAGATCAAATTGTACAAGACTCTGATCCGGCGAGCCCAAGATGAGGATGTTGGACATGGTTACTTCAAGAGTCTGAATGGTCATTTGAGAGAAGAAGGTCAAGATGGAAGAATTTATGATGAGTTTTGTGATTAATGGGATGAGGAACATAGATTGAGTGCAAATGAGAGATGTATCTATTGCAAGAATGGGCACATGAGGATGCCAAATTGATAAATGATTGAAGAATATCCAAGAAGCCCAGTTGAAGGCATGAAACTCGGCGTTTGAGGGAGGCATCCCACCTAGGTTTGGGAATTTTTTAACCCAAACTTCCATTTTTATACTTTTTCTTTGTTTCAACACTTTCTAATAAAATGCACACACTTGTTTTTTATATTTTTTGTTTAGTTTTAAGATGTGCATGTGAAAATAGGGTGAAATGAAGAAAACAAGATGAAATTTTGACAAGTAACACATGAAAAGCTATTTTGGATCAAAGATTTGATGTGTTGATGGGATTTGAATTGAAATGAACTTCCACACTCACCATGGCTATGGTGACATGGAATGTCTGTGGTGGTGTTTTCACAATCAACAGAGGAATCGAGAAAAATCAAAGAGAACTGAAGAATACACCATGCACGACAGTGCAAGGCAACAAGGTCATGTAGCTACCCACTCAGAACATCCGTGTGGGGTTCCACGGCCGTGTCACAGAGCAAGACCATGCTACAACCCGACTCCAGCACTTAAGTCAACAATTTGCAAAAATCTCAAAATAGTTCTATTCTCAACTCCATAAACACCACGACTGTTCTCCATGAATGTAGGTTGTGCAGCACCTCCCAACCACCCTAACACCCTTGAATCACCACCAAATCATCCCCAAACAATCTCCAATCAATCCCTCATCATTTCCACTACCTTAATCTCTGGATTCCATCCATTGTTATCCACAAAACCCCCCATTTATCCCCAATCTGACCCAACAGCCCAGTTCTTCAGAGAAAACTTAAAATCCCATTTTTCTCTACAAATTTTGATCCAAAATGAAGCAAATGGACAAGAAGGTTGTGTCTAAGATCAACGAGGTAATTTCCTAGAGGCGTTGGCCCAAGAATGCATCTTCTTTAGCTCCGTCATCTCTCCTAGCACTTCCACCGCCATCAACAACCTCCAGTTCACAAGGAGAATCACCCCATGCAGCGGCAACAATGGATCCCATGATGGAGGAGTCCTCTAGACTACCCAGTGGATGTAGCATAGTAGACCGACCATTAGTTTCAGAAGCCCGCCCATTAGTTTTAACAGCTCGGCCGTCATATTTAGTTGCACGACCTTCGACGCCCCGGGCACCACAGCCACAGTTGAGAGCACAATGACAACTACTGGTAGATGATGCAGATGAGATAATCGGATGCGTAGCAAGAGGATGCACCTGAAGCGCATCATGAGGAAACACCCGAGACTCAGAGCAAGAAAGTGAAGAAGCCAAAGCACCCAGAGTGCTTGACACGCCGAGTGATTGCCACTCACTATGCGTGCCAGGAGATAATGGAAACTTTGGGTATCTTTGATTTTTTTCAAGATATCTTAGAGCTCGTTGGGCTAGTTGAGGTGTTGAAAACAGTTTAGGAGACCTATGTGGAGCTTACATAGTAGTTCTTTGCAACCCTAGACAAGGTCTCACAGGATGCTGTCAGTGTCACTTTGGGGAATAACACCTACCTCATCACTACATCTTTTCTTAATGGCATTTTTACTCCAACCCCTAAGGCAACAACATTTCTTGATCAAGGAAGCACAGATAGAGAAACCAGTGCAAACTACACTATATTGTGGAAGAGACTTATAGGGAAAAGCAACTTTGTGGCGGGAAAATCAAAGATAAGTCTGATTCACAATCCCATCTTAAGATACATTCAAAAGGTCTTGGTGAACACCATCTTTGCCTGATATGAAAATGAAGGTAGTTGTACCAAGAAAGACCTCTTTGTGTTGGGATGGATGGTACAAGGAAAGCATGTAAATCTGGGGTCACTTATTATTGATCACATGAAGACAGTCCCGTCAAAGAGAAGGAACCCTTTTATTATGGGAGGGATTGTAACTTCCATTGCTTTGGCCTTGGGGCATGATGTATCTTGCTACACAAAGGTAGAAGGAGGAAATCTTGTTGACCATCACTACTTGACTTGCTCATCTATGATTTTAGTGGTTGATCAGAAGATTTTCTACCAGGTCAACCCTCCTTATGCATGGGTTTCACTAGAACTCCCTTACCATGCCACACCTCTCCTAGAGGGATGTGGTCCATCTCTGAACTTTATGGACATCTTGGGGAGGTGGGAAGAGGAGCACCCTAGAGATACATGGCAGCAGCAGCATAGAGATCTACCTGAAGGGCTTGGAGAGTCACATGCAGTTGTTGATAGGAGGACAACTAAGGAGTGAGAAACACGCAGGGTGGGGCGACATGAGGCAGAGACATCACAACAGCCGCAACAGCCCACATCGAATGCATATGACATGTCTACCATACATGAGCAATTGGAGGGCTTCTAGAGCACATAGGACCGCATAATGAGCACCCATGATGGTATTTTGAGGGGACAAGAGGGTTTCCAGCTCACCTAGGATGCCATGTGGTTAGACCATCAACAAATGTATTATTAGGTCAACCACTTATATCAGTTCCAACATGCCCAGTCCCAAAGGAACCCCTAATGGGGGGAAGATTGGGGGAGTTCACTGTCAGCATTTCAGGACAACTACCTACCTCCACAGTCAAACTACTGGGGTTCCTATTATAGCATCCTCCACTACATGGAGGAGCACTTCCACCACAGTGATCATCTATCCTATCATTCCTAGACTTTAGTGTCATGTTGAGGACAACATGATTCAAAAGTTTGGGGTGGTAGGGCGGTATGCCCTCGTCTCATTTTCACTCTTGTTTTTGCATTTCACCTGCCATTTACTTTTATTCGTTTGCTTTTGTTTTCTTTAGTTTAGAATTTACCTACTTTGCATACATGCATTCCATGTACTTACTTTCTTGCAATTTTTGCATAATTTTAAAATTTTTTGCTCTTTTTGCCATGCATTGCACATCATGTAGATTTTTGGTAATTTTGCATGTTTTAGCTAGGATTTGCTTGTTTCCTACTTTATGTTCAATAATATAGGATTAGATGTGATTGAAGGAAACTTGGCACCATTTTGGCCAAGTTTGCCCAAATTTGAGATTTCTTGCCTAAAAGTGTATTTTGACCTAATCTCTACTCTTTGGATTAAAAATGATGATCATTGACAAATGCAAGTAATTTATCATTGTTTATTGTTAAATGGTATCAATTCTTGACTTTTTACATGTGCATCACCTCTCTTGTGTTTGTGAATGTTGGTTGAATTGTGACTTGAGTAAACTATGAGCACTTAGTGCCTATGAAATCACTTGATAGAAGTATCAATTTCATGTTGTTCATTCATGTGGTGTGAAATTGTTGGATGAAGAGTTGGATTAATTTTCATGAAGGAGACCTTATGTTGAGAATCACATCAGTGATCCCTCTTTGACCCAACTTTTCTTTCACCATCTTCTTACCCCTCCACCTCATGAAAGGATGCCAAAGTGCACATATCATCTGTGGACACCTCCACAAGTTTGGGGTGGCCACATCTATATCTTCCCATTTCACTCTCATCACCATATGACCTATCTACACTAAGGGCAAAAGAAAAGAAAAAGAAAAAGAAAAAGAAAATGCAAAAAGAAAATAAAAGATGATCCCATTTAAGAGCATCTGAATAAAGAAAAGATGAGTGCTCTATGTAACAGTACTCCAAATTCTTACCACAATCCTTTCTTCCATTTTCATAACCATTGAGATAGGATACATCAAACCTAGCTCATTTTGCCCTTTCCACAGTCACGTGGCTCATTTGGTGTGATTTGAAACATAAGAATTAATGCATGAAGGTGAAACAACACTACTGGTCATCCTTGATTAACTCCATCATGAAACAGTCTACCCCAAACTATATGAGAGAAATATGGATAGCTTGTGTGATCTGTGTACTATATTTGAAGTTCATATGCTTTGTGCTCTTTTCATGATTGGTTTGTGAAAGAAGGAGAGGAGATATGTGGAATTCATGCACTTAGTCATTATTGATCCCATTCAGAAATAATCATCTTTTGCATTACATTTGTTATTTCTTGATTGTGGAAAAATTGTAGAGAGATTAAGTTGAAGCATACTTGAGGACAAATATATTTTAAGTTTGGGGTGGTGATTCAGCCCTATTTTAGGGCTTCATCTAGTGTCATATTATATTTCAATCACATCTATGCATGTTAGATTACATGTTATTTCCCTCAATATGCATATTTGTATAAAATATACTTATGGACATTATTTGCATGTTTTTCAGGCATTTGGACCATGCTTGATGGAAGAGAGAGAGAAGGAGTGATCCTAGGGTTTCTCTACCCTTGGAGAGGTATAGAGTGAATTCTGATGTCCCTCAACCTACCCCTAGTGGCTAAAGATCCATTTAAGCAAAGATGTCCAAGAAAGTCCAAGGAAACAAGTCCTAGTGTAACGACCGCCACCAAACTGATAACCAAATCATTACTAATTATGCATAATAATCATAAACAGCGGATTAAAAACACTTAAAAATTAAAACCATTTTGCAAAGAGATCCATTTCTTGGAAAACTCTTTAAAGAAAGAACCAAACTTTATATAGATCATGGTTCACATTGTACATACTTTGTACCATCTCATCTCGAGGATAACATATAGCAGTTGCTTTGCCAAAACATATACATAAGAAATATGAAACCCTTGAGGCATTCAAGCCAAAATCTTAGATCATTCATAAAACCATCACGTACTAACTCTGAGGACCTGAGAGTATAGAGACGACACATAGGACTTCTATCTACAAGAAACGAAAGACTGTACACTCAACCTGAGCTGTTACTGTTGTCCCTGTTGTTGTTGTCCTTCCTCTGTAGAATGGTCTCCACCTCCTCGTGCCCGTCCACCTAAAAATTGTGGATCCCACGGGGTGAGACAATTGTCCCATCGAAAGATATAACTCTTTGCCAACAATGTTATTATCACAGGTAAACAACATAAAACTGAGCAGAGGTTCTTTTATATTAATAAGCAAGGTTAATCATTGTGGGTAAGCAGATTAGAATATTCTCATCTTTTTAAAGCATTGCAACTATCTATGATAGAGCAGTAAATCATCTATTCACTTTATAAGGAATATGAAGAACATGTGTATCGTTTACCCATCATTTAATACCAACATCCATCGATCATTCTCATTTCTAGTTGTTGGCCACAACCAATCTGCTAGCCCAATATTGATTTCTACCAATCTGGTGAATATACATCATCATGTTTGAGCTTTATACCAATCTTGTAAGAGTACACCAGGTATTGGATTGTACCAATCTTGTGATATTACACCCAAGTATTAGATTGTACCAATCATGTGATATTACATCCAGGTATTGGATTGTACCAATCATGTGATATTACAGCCAAGTATTGGATTGTACCAATCCTGTGATATTATAGCCATGTATTAGATTGTACCAATCCTGTGATATTATAGCCAGGTATTGGATTGTACCAATCCTATGAGATTACAACCAGGTATTGGATTGTATCAATCCTATGATATTATAGCTAGGTATTGAATTGTACCAATCCTGTGATATTATAGCCAGGCATTGGATTGTACCAATCTTGTGATGTTACACCCATGTATTAGATTGTACCAATCCTATGATATTACAGTCATGTATTGGTCTCAAGGATAACAAGTACCAGTTGCTTTACTTTAACATATTCAACAACAACATAAACCCTCGAGGAAAAACAAACCAAAATCTCAAGTCATTCATAAACACCACTAAGAACTATATCCCAAGGACGTGAGAGTACAAAGACGGTACATTACATGTACAATATGAACCACATGTATATAAAGTTTTGGTTCTTTTAGTAAGAATTTCTTGGAAAAGGATCTATGTGCAAAATGGTTTTAATTCTTAGTGATTTTTCTTGTTAACTCTGTTGCTTATGGTTATTCCACGATTATTGCTGGTGATGGCTTGATTTCTAATCAGGTAATCACACCTAGTGCTGATCCAGAGGCCAGTACGACCGTGGTACCATAGAAAAACTATGTTATCATACTTACAAATCAACAAAGTCACCTTGGAAAAAAGTTAGAATCACCACGGCCGTGCCACTCAGAGTGGACATAGTGAACTGGCCTAGAATGGTCATGCCACCTTGCACAACCATGTGACAGCTGAGACAGTATGATGGAGCCAAGAACGAGCAATGTTTTCCAAGCCACCACGACCGTGCTACCCTAGCCCCACCACGGCTGTGCCACTTCCAGTACAAAATCAATCATGTTAATATTGTTGTTCTCCAATTTTCACCTCAGTCGTTCCACTCCACCAAGACCATTCTCACCCCTCTCATCCACATCTGTGGTGACCACCACGGTCGTGCTACTCACAAAAGCCTAGCTATTTTTGCACTACTTTACCCATATTGTCCCTACTTGACCTACTGCTTCCCCCACACCTATATATACCTCGGTGGAGGCTCTAGTACAGGGTTAGCTACCTTATACCACCTCTTAGCTCTCCATTTTTGTGCCTTAGCCATTTCACTCCATTTCCACCTCCATTCCACTCCATTTCACGATTTCCGCCACCAAAACCCTAGTTTCCTAGTGTTTTGACCCTATTCCACCACCATTCCATGCCCCTACACCTTAGAGGAGAGAGGAGGACGTCCAATAGTAGCTGAAGTGGAGGATTTCTCCATCTACACCGAGCTCCATGGCTTCTTTTACCTCTTTCTCCCTTCTTTTACTATGAGTAACTAGGCCCTTTGAGTGGGCTATTTGGGGTTTAAAATGTTACTTTGATACCATGTTGGGGGGGAATGATATGTAAAAATTGTAATTTCATTTGCTAATGATTGTGTTCTATTTCTATCCCACTCTCTATGAATTACTTGTTGGTTTGTGCTTAAAATCACCTAGGAATTTAGGGAAATTGCTTATATCTGTGAATTTTGAGATTTGCTCCTAGGTCCAATTATTGGATCCCTAGCCAGCTACCTGATGTACAGGTTTTGAGTCTCTTATTACTGACCTAGTTTACATTCGTTCTGTGCATTTGTTAGTCAATTTTTTGATCATATGTGCATGAATCTTGATAATTGGCTTGTATACTCTTTGTGCATCAAACTATGCTTATTTCGTCGTAATGATATTATTTTATATATTTCTCGGCTTGATACCTGGTCTCTGTGCATTTTCAGGAACTTTCAAATAATTGAGGAGTCGATGCCACTGACCACCCATTCGGTGCCACCAACATGACATTAGAGACAAGGCCGTAGTCGACCAAAAGAGTCAATGGCACTGACTACCCAGATCGGTACCACCGAGATAGCATCAGAGAGGAAGGGAAAAATTTCATAGAATCAGTTAGTAGTAGTCACTGAGACTACGTCTCCCTGAGTTTGACTCGGGTCTCACAAGGCCTATATTACTCGATGCGTACACTTGCGTTTTTATGCACGGTTTTGGCATGTCAAGTTTTTGGCACTGTTTCCTGGGAGACAGTGATGTATCAGCACTACAAGTGATGCATTCGGCCACTCTAGGCCACTTTTTAATTTTTGTGCAATTTAATTAAAAAAAAATTATGTCATATTCATATATCGAATTTTCTCTTTAGGGAACTTGGCTAACTATTTTCAGTTTTTCAGGTACTAGTGTATGGTGACAACGAGAACCACAGACTACGGAGAAGCTACACTTGAGGTTCCACTCATTATTGAGGCTCCTATCCAAACAACTTCATTAGAAGGCATACTAGTGTCACCCAGGTGACGAGCGATGGGGGACGGAAATCCAGGAGTAGAGAGGACCATCTGGGAGAGGATAAAGGCATCCTCTTCAGCTGCATAGACAGGGTCGATCAAAAAGCAACATGTGAATGTAGCTCAGTACAAGATTGATTCGGGTTTGATCGCACTCGTCAAGTCACAAGCGTTCTATGGGAACGCTCATGAAGATTCACTGGCGCATATTAGCAATTTTGTGGAAATCAGTGACATGGTCAAAGTTGATAGGTTTCCTCAAACCGCCATCTATCTAAAGTTGTTTCCATCATCGCTGGCTGACATGGCAAAGGAATGGTTGCACAATCTACCAAAAGAGTCAATCGAGACATGGGATGAAATGGTCGAAGCATTCTTTGAAAGATATTTTCCTCCAGAGAAAACAAATTAAGAATATCCACAACTTCAAGCAACATGCATCTGAATCTTATTCTGAGGCATGGGAGCTCTTTCAGATCATGCTCAGGAAGGTTTCACACCATGGGATAGATTTAGGAAATCAAGTGAAGATGTTCTATTTTGGGCTGCAAAAAAGTGAACAGACTACTTTGGACAATGTAGGCTCGGGGTTCTTTCTCAATAACCCACCCTCAACATGTCAGGATATTTTGAAGAACGTGGCGAAGAATCATGCATGGGGTAATGAGATATACAATCCAGAGTAGATCAAGAGCATAGGGGAATCCAAAGTCATCACATCCTTGAATGAAAAGCTAGACTTGACAGCAAAGAAGCTGCTGGAGAAGGATAATAATTCATCAGATGAAGAAGGCCAAGTGAAGTATGTGTGACAACAAGGCTATAGGAACAATGACTACACATGGAGGAAGGATCCCAAATTCTCATGGAAGGATCCAAACAACTTCCTATAGGACCCCGATCAACAACATCAGCAAAGGAATAACCAGCAACAACGATCTGTGGCAGAGGAGACCACAAATGAAATTCTCAACCGCATAGTGAAGCAAAATGAGCAACTGATAAACAATTTCCAGCGTGATCTCCAGAACCAAGGGGCCCAGATGAGGATCTTTGAGACAACTTTGTCTCAACTAGCAGCAGATGTGTCGGCTTTAAAAAAACCTTCTAAGCATGGGTTTCTAGGAAATACTGACACTCCAATGGGGAACCAACAGGTCAAAGCCATACTACTGAGAAGTGGGAAGAAGACATTGACCCCACAGCCTGAGAAGACTGAGGTGATCAAGCTCGTTGATAGTGGAGACTCAGTGGCATAGCAGAAGCAAGCAGAACCCAAGGCGGGAAATGCATGGGAGGAGAAAACTCAAGAAAGAGAGGTGGAAAAGAGGACGTCATATGTGCCACCACATCAGAGGACATATACGGTACTGGTTCCATATCCTAATATCTTGAAGGCAACAAAGATGGATCAACAATTCAAGAAGTTTCTGGACATCTTTAGGAAGCTTTCTGTAAATATACCATTGATTGAAGCAATTAAACAAATACCCTCATATGGAAAGTTTCTGAAAGATATCATCAACAAGAAGAGGAAGATGCTAGATTCTGAGGTGGTTGTACTAAGAGAACAAGTCAGTGCCTTCATCTTAGGTACACTTCCACCAAAGATGCAAGACCCCAGTTGTTTCAACATCATATGTTACATCGGGAAGACACAAGTTTGGTGAGGCAATCTGTGATTTGGGGGCAAGCATTAACTTGATGCCCCTATCCACTTTCAAGAAGCTTGGCCTCAAAACATCAAGGAAGAGCAGTATGATGATTCAATTAGCAGACAACTCGGTAGTTACACCATACGGCATTTGCAAGGATGTGCTTGTCAAGGTGGACCGGTTTGTTTTTCCTGCAGATTTTGTAGTGATGGAAATGCAAGCTGAACATGGCAACGAGCTTATTCTAGGAAGGCCCTTCCAAGCAACAGCTTACATGATCTTGGAGATGGGAAGAGGTCGCTTGACTATGGGAATTAAAGATGACAGGTTCAAGATAAAAATGTTGGATAATTCCAAGTCATCCAATGCTCACAAGCAGTGCAATATGATGCAACACATGAATAACAATATTTCTTTGTTCTTGGGAAAACCATTTTTGAACATGGCACATGTTATGACAAAGGTGGATAGGGGGACACTTGTTGTGGACATCATGGAGAACACCAAGGTACTCTCACTTTCCAAGGCAGTAGGATATCTAGATGATAGAGAAGAGGAAGCAGGTTTATCTATTGTGGATGATGATGCAGAGGAGTCCATACTACAGGTCCATCCGGAGATTCCAGTAGAGGTGTGTCTAATGAACATGATGGATGATTGTGTTTGGGATCGGTCATTGGAGGAATGTGCATGGCTTCTGAAGGTGTTGCCATGTTATTATATAAGGCATTTCGAGGATTTGGGACCACTACCACCGCCATTGGTTTCTTCACTTTTAAACCCACCCAAGTTTGAGCTCAAGCCGTTGCCGCCTCATCTGAAGTATGCTTTTCTAGCTGTGGAGGAGAAGCTACCAGTCATCATATCGACATCATTGAGTATCTCGGAAGAAGAACAATTGATCACTGTGTTAAAGAATCACTGAGGTGCTTTTGGGTGGTCTGTGGCCAACATCAAGGGGATTTCTCCCACCTTGTGTCAACATAAGATTCGGCTAGAAGAAGGAGCAAATCCGGTCATTCAACCTCAGCATCTCTTAAATCCAATTATGATGCAGGTGGTGAAGAAGGAGGTAATAAAGCTACTATTGGCATGTATAATCTATGCTATTTTAGATTCTTTGTGGGTTAGTCCGACGTAGGTAGTGCCTAAAAAGGGGGGAATTACTGTCACTACTAATTCATCTTATGAGCAAATCACCACTAGATTAGTGACCGGATGGCGAGTTTGCATTGACTATCGCAGGTTGAACACTGCTACACTTAAGGACCATTTTCCGTTACCGTTCATTGATCAGATTTTGGAACGACTCGGCGGTCGCTCCCATTTTTGTTTTCTCGACAAATATTTGAGCCAAAATCATATTCCTATCGAGCCTAAGAAGTCTACCTTCACCTTCCCTTATGGAACCTTTGCATACCGCCGCATGCCTTTAAGGTTATGCAATGCACCTATGACTTTTCAAAGGTGTATGTTGGCGATTTTTTTGGATATGGTAGAAAGATGTCTCGAGGTTTTTATGGACGATTTTTCAGTTTATGGGACGTCTTTTGATGATTGCTTGAAAATTTTGGATAAGGTCTTGCAGAGATGTGAAGACACTCATCTAGTGCTTAATTGGGAAAAATGTCACATGATGGTTAGCGAGGGCATAGTGTTAGGCCACAAGGTGTCTAGAAAGGGATTTAAGATAGATCTGGTTAAAATAGAAGTGATCTCAAAACTCCCTCCACCAACATCGATGAAGGCAATTAGGAGCTTTCTAGGCCACGCCGGGTTTTATCGCCGATTTATTAAAGATTTTTCAAAAATCGTTAAACCATTGTCTGAGCTTTTGGAAAAGGATGTCGAATTCAATTTTGATGAGAGGTTTTTAAAGGCTTTTGAGATGTTGAAGGAAAAACTCATATCTGCACCGGTTGTGCAGGCTCCAGATTGGAGCCAACCGTTTGAGCTGATGTGTGATGCATCAGACTATGTTGTGGGGGCGGTGTTGGGACAACGCCTAGACAAGGTTCCTACGGTCATATACTATGCATCTAAAACACTTAATGACGCACAACTTAATTACACCACAACTGAAAAAGAATTACTAGTTGTTGTCTTTACTTTTGAAAAAATTTAAGCAATATCTTGTAGGAGCAAAAGTGGTGGTGTGGATGGACCATGCAGCTATTACATACTTGCTGGAAAAGAAGGATGCTAAACCAAGATTGATTCGATGGATCCTTTTATTGCAGGAGTTTGATATTGAGGTCAAGGATAAATTAGGGGTAGAGAATGTGGTGGCTGATCATCTATATCGATTGGAGAGGGTAGATGAGAAGGGAATGAATATACCCATTCTAGAGACCTTCCTTGATGAGCAGTTGTTCACCCTTAAGCAAAAAGATCCTTGGTTTGCTAATATTTTGAATTATTTAGCTTGTAAGGAATTACCTGCAGATTGGGGTTATCAAGAAAAGAAAAGATTTTTTCATTTGTTGCGCTATTACTTTTGGGATGATCCTATTTTATTGAAACAATGTAGGGATGGAATTTTGAGGAGATGTGTACCTGAAGGTGAGTATGAGAGTGTGTTAAAGCATTGCCACACACTATCTACAGGTGGACAGCATGCTATTTCTAGGACAGCCGCAAAGGTGTTGGAGAGCGGATTGTATTGGCCGACCCTTTTCAAAGATGCATACAACTTTGTGCGTAGGTGTGATGCATGTCAGCGGTCAGGTATCATATCAAAGCGGCAGGAGATGCCTTTGAATGTGTTTCAAGAAGTAGAGGTTTTTGATTTGTGGGGTATTGATTTCATGGGACCCTTTGTGTCCTCTAACTCCAACCTTTACATCTTGTTGGCTATAGATTATGTGTCAAAATGGGTGGAAGCAATTCCAACCCGAACCAATGATGCAAATGTCGTATGCAAATTTGTTAAGGATCACATTTTCTGTAGATTTGGAGTGACAAGGATGATCATAAGTGATGGAGGAACTCATTTCACTAATCAGAAATTTGGGGCACTTTTAACCAAGTATGGAGTGACGCATCGTGTGGGTACACCATATCACCCACAAACACAAGGACAAGTAGAGGTTTCCAATCGTGAGATTAAAAAGATCCTTGAAAAGATGGTGTCGTCTGGTAGAAAGAATTGGAGTGATTTGTTAGTTGATGCACTATGGGCCTATAGGACAGCCTACAAGACACCCATAGGAACCACACCCTTTAGGTTAGTCTATGATCGAGTGTGTCATCTTCCTATAGCATTAGAACATAAGGCTCATTGGGCGTTCTGAAGGCTCAATTTTGATCTTGATGAAGCAGGAAAGACAAGGATGTTAGAGTTGAATGAGCTTGATGAAATTCGGATGAATGCTTATGAGAACTCAAGATTGTATAAGGAAAGAACTAAGCAAATTCATGACCGCCATATAGCTATGAGAGTCTTTTTACCGGGAGAGAGTGTGTTGCTCTTTAACTCAAGATTGAAATTGCACCCCAGGAAATTGAGATCTAGGTGGAGTGAACCATTCGTCATAGAAGAGGTGTTTCCACATGGAGCAGTTAGGATAAAAGAGGGAGAGAGATCCTTCTTGGTCAATGGTCAAAGATTGAAACAATATTTTGGAGAAGATTTTGTGAGGAAGGAGCATGAGGTTAAACTTATTCCTCTTAACTAATCTCAACAATGGAGTTGTCTAGCCTTGGACATTAAACAAGGGCGCTTGTTGGGAGGCAACCCAACTATTAGGATATTTGTTTCTTTAATTTCCATTAAGTTGTTTTATTAGTACTTAATTTTTGAAAATTTTATGTAAAAATGATGCCATGATTCGTTTGTTGAGTGTGCAGTCTGTGGCTGAGTCGGTGCCACCGACATCTATGTCGATGGCACTGAGACAGGGTCAGAGAGACAGGCATTGCGGCTGATAAAAGTCAGTGCCACCGACATCTATGTCGGTGCCACTAGCATCTCTGAAGAAAGTGTAGAACTCAGATGTGGTTAACTGATGAGCCATCGGTACCATCGACACCCAAGTCGGTGGCATCAACTCGGCATGAGGTCCCAGGCTCGGTGGGTGCGTCGATGCACCGACGGAAGAAGAAGAAAAAAGGTTCGATCGTCATGTCGGTACCACCGACGACATCGTCGATGCCACCGACCATAGGAAACATCGATCTGTGGACACCACCGATCTATGGCTCAGATGTGCCCATGTGGACTATCTGAAGATTCGATCCCGCTTAAAAGTCAGTTCCACCGACACCCAGTCAGTGCCACTAACTCATTAGCAATCCGGAGAAGGAAGATCGCGCACTGACAGCCGTCGATGCACTGAGTGCCTGGATTTGGTCCCAGAAGTCAGTGCCACTGACTTCATGTTGGTGCCACTGATTCTGTCACAGCAGGTCAGCACTTGACCTATAAAAGGAAGGGTATAGTTTGTTTTCTTTATCACAACTTGAAGAACAATGACTCCCACAAGCACAAGCGGCTACTCCGAGCATCCAGAGGCTTCATCGAGAACTTCCTTTCTTTTTCTTCTTCTCCGCTCAATCCATCATCATGGCCAGATGAGGAGGACCCCATGGCGCTCTTACACCACGACCATGCCTCAGCCACCCCTCAAAGGAGGTGAGGAAGGTCTATGAAGAGCTTACAAAGTGGTCGTTTGCACCTACGTGATACCGTGATCTTCAACTACTGGAGGATATAGGCTTCTCTGACAACATGGCATATGTCCTCGAGTGATAGGAGTTTGATCAAAGATCTCTAATCTTTGGCAGGTGGCCAGCATACAAAGAAATCGTTATCAAGTTCATGGCATCCTTGGAGATATTGGTTACCCCCGATCAAGCATGTCTGTCAAGCGGCGAATGGAGAGAAGGAAAGGTGGATTTTTGCCTTTACAACACCAACTACTCCCTTACTCTCTGTGCCTTCAATGCTATTTATGGGTGGCCGCACGTGCCCTACCGTCATCTTGAGAACATCGATTTGGACACCATCTGGAAGGACTTTGTCACAGCGCCGGAGGGTAAAAGGCTAAACTTCCACCATAGTTCTTTGGCGGACTTCGGGCATCCCTTTGTTCGGGTGCTTCATCGGATGTTGACCAACACATTATTCACAAAGTCAACCCAAGAGCAAGCGAAGGTACAAGTATTGTACTTGTATTTTTTGTATCAACTTATGGAGGGAGAACCGGTCGATTGGGGATCATTATTTCTCCAACACATTATTGCGGTGAGGCACAATGTTAGGCGGGCTACGCCCATTCTCTTTGGGGGACTTATCACCCCCATTGCTCTTCACTTAGGCATTGATCTCTCTACTCTGGAGCCGTTCAACTCCAGGCTACACATCGACTGCCTTCATTTCAAGCAGTATGGCCTCATCACTATGGACAACGATGTCATCTATGCCACATGATCGGTCGATGATACTTTCTACAAGCATCGACTTCTTGATCCCATCTTCAACATCAGGGGAGTCAGGCACTATAAATGGCCGACTCTGGGTGATGATGACAATGTTGGACAACAAGAAGCTCAGGATGAGGAGGAAGACGTGGGAAGCAAAGACGTGGAGGAAGTGGAGCCCACCATTCCTGTGAGACATAGAGTGGGTCCACGGAAGCGTCCTCACCATTACGCTGCCTCATCATCTTCTGCCCCACCGCCCTCTCAAGAAGGAATAGATGCTTACTCTATGGCGGGTATGTATACTATGCTACAGGACATCCAGACGCATCAACAGCAGCAAACCCAATCCCTGGCTGGCATTCAGGACGTGCAAGGTCGGCTGTATAGCAACCATCAGGCGATCTATGAAAATGAACACCTTCTCTTGGCCAACAAGGAGAATATGCATCAATGTCTACAACAGATGGAGAATTATCAACAACCTTTCTTTGATCATTACTGGAGTCAGGGGTATTTTGGAGGTTACCCAATGCCGTTGGACATGCCCCCATCTGATCCTACCTTTCAGGGGATGTTTCCTCCCCAGGACCCCATGCAACCACCGCCACCACCATTTTGAGTCAGGTATCACTATTCCACTCATTAAGTTGGGATATTGACTATGAGGACATAGTCATATGCAATCTTGGGGGGGTGCCAGAATAGTTTCTATCTTAGTTTTTATTTTCTTTTATTTTAGCTTTTTGTCTATTTTATTTTGAGTAGTTTTTCTTGTTAGTTTTTCTGCTATGTAGGATCCACAATCTATCTAGTGTAATATGTGGTGAATTAAATGCATTGTTTCAGTTGAGAATATCAATCTCTGGGTTGGGTTCTTTATAAAGAAAAAATAATAAATTTTCTGTATAAGCTTATCTTGCAAGTAATCGAGTCGCATAACTGAGGAAGTGCTTGAGTAAGTCAGCTTTAGGACATTAGAGCATAAATGACCATCTAATATGTCTAAGAAAGTGATTGACAAGGATTTTTGAGCCTAAACTGATCAAACACTAACGTGACCTTAAATTAAAATTCAAGAAAGAAACCCCTCGATTACCCTGTACATAGGTCATTAGAGAGGGACATATGATTTTTTTGTAGGTTCTGTCTCTTATTCGTGTGATCTCACCCACCGCATACCTTCGACTCACACCCCACCATAAGAGGATTGAGCACATGTTGTCATTCTTTCTCTTGATTGCATTTACATTGCATAACAGATTGTGCATAATAGTTGTTTATTTTTGCCTGCATTAGTGCATAAAAAATATATAGAAAATCATACATGCACAACAAAATCATGGTGCATGTCATTTAGTTTCATAACACCTTTGTTCATATAGTTGCATAAGCATTACATTTCTTCTTGTATAAAATATTGTCTAACTTCTTCTCTGTTAATAAAAAGGTAGTGATTGTGCCCATTCTTTGAAAAAAAAAGCACATACAAAAATTAAAGGTATAGTGCAATTAGAAGCCCAAAGAAATTTTATCGTGATTGAAGGGGGCTTAAATGAAATATATATATATATATATATACGAATATTTTTGAAAGTTCAAAGGCACAATTCTACCCAATTATAAAGAAAAGTTAGCACATGATGTAGTTTTGTAGATATTTTGTCTTATCTCAAGATGAAATAATAGTTGCATGCATCATTCCACCACAATGATTAGGCATTAGGAGCATTTGAAAAATCGCATCATCATAGGTTCGTCATGATTTTTGATTGCATGAATGATTTTATGTGCTCATGAGTCTTCCGCAACCACCTATTTCAACCACATGTTGCTCTTATTGGTAGGCCACTCAAATGATTGTCTCCTCATTCATTATTCTATCAGGAGAACTGCTTCCATGTAGATGGTAGGTAGAGAAAGAGAAATGTAGATAGGAGATCACATGATGCATCAAGTATGAACCGAATGATTTTATCATTTTAATTGCTTTAACTGATAGTGTCTCATTGATTGTGGGGTGGACATCTTGGATAGAGATTTTTTGTCGCCTATAGGGTAGTTAGTGTTCAGTGGTCAGTAAAGGTCAGAAGGAGGACCGAAACGTGGAGACTTTTTAGATGTACCTTATGCATTTTTTACTCTAGCTGACTTATCTCAATCAGATCCAAAGGTATTGTCACTCGAGGATGAGCAAGATTTAGCTTAGGGGAGTTTGATGTACGGGTTTTGAGTTGCTTATTACAGGCCTAGTTTACATTCGTTTTGTACATTTGGTAGTCAATTTGTTGATCATATGTGCATGAATCTTGATAATTAGCTTGTATACTCTTTCTGCATCAAACTATACTTATTTCATCATAATTATATTATTTTGTATATTTCTCAGCTTGATACCTGGTCTCTGTGCATTTTTAGGAACTTTCAAATAATTGAGGAGTCGGTGCCACTGACCATCCAAGTTGGTGCCACCAAGATGACATTAGAGACAAGGCAGCAATTGACCAAAAGAGTCAATGGCACCGACCACCCAGGTCAGTGCCACCGAGATAGCATCATAGAGGAAGGGAAAATTTTGTAGCAGCTCAGTGCCACTGACATTCCAGTCGATGGTGCTGATCCAACCAGGGACCGACCAGAGCCCGATACTGTCGGTGCAACCGACCACCAAGTCGGTGCAACTGACTCTATTAGAATTCATCAATCTAAACCGGTTGCCCATATCCAACGGTCAACGTTATGTGGTACCGTAAGTGACCTATGACAAAAAAGGAGGACGGCCAGACCTAAAGGGGATAAGTTTTTGCACCGCACAACGGCCTGAGAAGAGAGAGAGATCACGGAGCCGAAGGACGACAATCAGATGATTAAAGCACCTCCGATAGATGTTTCTGCTGCCAGAAGACTGCAGAATGAGCATTTCTCAAGGAGGATCTGGAGCATCGTCTTTCTAGGGGTTACATGAATCTCCTTCATGTTTCTCACATTTTTCTTCTCTCCTTCCATGTATTTTCAACTGAAAACCATGCAGGGATAAACCCCTCTTTTTCTTAGGACCCGAGAGTAGCACGGGGAATCATTGTATTGACTATTTACATGATTTAGTATAAGTTTTTCTTTATTCATGGATATATAAGTGTGGATTTGAACGACTTATCACTGCTTGATCACCATCAATAGGGTATTAAACCAATAATCACTCTGGAAGGGGGATTAACGTTTAGAAAACCATAACTTATACACTTCCCTACACAATCCTTGGAATAGGTGATGTATGAGTAGTGGAAAGAATCCAGAGTTTTCATTAATGCACCTAAACTAAGAATAAATTACCATAGACATGTAATTGACTTAGATTTAGGTAGTGAATTGTATCACGGGAGTGAGCAATTCGAGCTATATGCTTTCTATCCAGGTTAGAAGTAGGAATTTATGTTAATTTAGTAGAGATAATATACAATGAGACTCTGTGGTGAAACTAGTAATTCTAAGGAATTCAACCATATTCGAATCGTCCATTTTCATTTTCTCTTAATTTTCTTTTGCTTCCTTAAAACTCAATTCAACATTTTCAATCAGCTTAGCTGATCGTACTGTAGTTAGTAGTAGTCACTGAGACTACGTCTCCCTGAGTTTGACTCGGGCCTCACAAGGCCTATATTACTCGACGCGTACACTTGTGTTTTTATGCACAGTTTTGGCGTGTCACTACCCATCTTCCTATACTCTGCAAAATTCTCCTAACCCTAGTTTAGATATCTAAGTAGCTAGTTTAGATGAATTTGGTGTGCTTAGAATGGAGCTTCTCAAGATTAGAATGTGGGTGATAGGAGGCCTAAATCCTCACTTCCTCTCCCATTACTAACCTCAGCCCCTAATCATCCTAAAACTATCTAACCTAGAGCCCTAGGATTGTTTAGACTCTAATATAATTACACCTAAACCCTAACCCAATTGAGCCTCACAAGGGTAGTAGGGGGTGTTAGGGACTAGTTCCCTTATACACAACCTAGCATATCCATGGCCATTTAGTAGTTTAGGATAATTCATTAAACTCTATCTTGTTGTTTGGTTTGGTAATCTAAATGGAATCATAATGTTCACATGTCACCCCCCTAGCTAATTGATAAGTCATTTCCTAAACAACCCACATATCCCTTCATTGCTTTAAAATCCTAATTGTCTTCTTGCTTAGCTAATGTTAGTTTAGTTGGTCCTTTCCTTGCTTAGTTAGCTTCTTATTTTGTTCTTTCTTTATTCTTGTTAGTTTAGGTATTTACTTGCTCTTTTGCCATGATTTCTAGCTTAGTGTAGTGTAGACCTCTTCTTGTCTGCCTTAGCATAACTTGTTCTCTTTCCTGGTGTTAAAACCCATTCCTAGCTTTGTTGGTAATCCTAGAGCTTTGAGATAATCTTAATGTTTGGCATACTTTTGTTAGTAATATTCTATGTTGTGCTTTGTCTTAATTTTGGTAACCTTAAATACTTATTTGGGCAACTCAAAATCATGACTTAAGCATACTATAAAGATCTGAGTTGGGGTTAACATAGCATTGACCCATACATGTGTGCAAGAAGAGAGTTAATGACATTGGAGGAAATAATTAATAAATGATTTTTCATTTGATATTATTATCAAAATAATATTGTAGGATTGTAGAGAATTCAATTATGAATCCAAAAAAAAGAACCAAATCGGAGTTAAAATGAGAGAGTTATGTCCTTTTTAGTAAATATGTATTGAGGACCGCGACCGACGTTGCATTGACACCGCGACCCGCGGTCTACTCCGCGACCGCGACGCCGTGTCGATACCGCGACCGCGGTCAACGCTGTCCAAGATAGCAAATCGTAAAACGGTCATATCTCGAGCAATACTTATCCGTTTTCAACTAAACAAAGTGTATTGGAATTGCAATTCGATCCTTTATCATCCCAGACATCTTTCTCTACAAGGGGGAAACCTAGAGGGCAATTTTGGGGGAAGAACGTGAAGAACGGTAGAAATCAAAAGGGGTTGCTATAAATTCAACTTGGTAAGTAGTTTTAACCATGGATTCCTTCTTCTCTTCACTTCCCCTTGATCAAAATCCTTGATCCAGTGATTTGGAGGTTTGACTTAACCTTTAATCTCATCATCTACCTTCAACAAACCTTCTTTAGGGTGGAAAGGAAGAAGAAACCACGGATTTTGCTAGAGATTTGATATGGATTTGAGATCTTCAGAGATGGGCTAAGTTTTTAAGGTGTTTTCACACCTTCGGGTGAGTGGGTACTTCCTTTAAACAGTAGATTGCACGAAAATGAATTAAGTCATCAACTATCTTCAATTGCTTAGTATGTGAGTACAAACCATAAGTTGCCTTTTTTATCTAGCTTTTGTAAGATGATATGAAATGGATTATTTCCCTATTGTGATGAATTTCAGATTATGAAATTACATTAGAAATGATTGCAATCCATATAAATGAGAAATTTTAAAGTAATTGTAGAGGTTACATGAATATATTGAAATCTAAGATTTTTGGCTATGACTGAAATTATTGTATAATTGAATAAAGAAGTTGCCTAGTTGAATCTCCTTGGTTATGAATGATTGTTTTATTTATATGCATATTACATATATGTCAGATAAGATCTTACATTTCATTTAGCATGGAAACCCTAGTTCAGTTTATTATAGGGTTTCATATACATATTCGATTATACGTGAACTGTTGAGAGCAATTCTTATTGAATGATGATATGATGTATTCAATCCTTATGCGAGTTATGTGATAAGTGAATGAGGTAAATGAAACCCTAATGATAGGGTGTTCAATGAAACAAGTATTGTGATTTCAATGTTTCTCAGCTTGAGATGTGGTGATGCTTAACAGTTCAGTTGTGGTATATGTTATCAGATTGTATATGAAATGAATGGTTTACAAAATTGAACAAAGATACATTGATGTGATGATTGAATTGTGAATTTAAAGAGTGAATTCGACATATAGATGCCCTGAACACTATAGAATCCTCACAGGATGAGGCATGCACTATGAGGAGGAAACAATTTCCTAACTGGAGGTAGTCCAGATCGAGGTAAGTCAGAGTGCACCAGTAGGGTGTGGGGGTCTTGACCAGTAGGGCAGACTCCTTACAGTTGTGTGGTACCCAACATCAACCGGGGATGCCAGTGGTACCTGTGTTACATGTTGAGTGATCAGTGATTAGTAGGTCCACTGATGCAAAATAAGCCTGAGGGCCTTAACTCACCACCTGAGTACCCAGGTTGAGAGGTGGAGTCTGAGATATCCAACCGCTCTTATTAGCCGCCGAGAGGTAGACATGCCGAGGCCCATTGCAGACGGGGTCTTACTCAAGAGATAGGCTTAGGAACTCGGGCATGCTTCTAAGCCTTGTACAGTGAGATCGTAGCTTGGTGCGATTCTTTCACATGTTGCGGTACACCTCATGTGGGTTCAGGACATAATAAGATGAATGAGAGGTTAAACAAGTGTGCACAATTATTCAATTATTCATTTTATGTTTCTGAATTATTAGTTCTCTTTATGATCAATCAAGCATATTCATATATTGGTTCACTCTTGTAGATATCTAGAGTATCATGCAATATCGATGATTGTCAATTATTAGAATCTTTAAAGCTTACTATTGTTATAATTGATATCAGTTGCTCGGCAATATATCTATAATTATGTAAGTACTTTAAACTGTTTCTTTGAAGTACTCATTCACTGAGCGAGTAGGCTCACCCCTCTACTAACAATTTTTAGGGAAACCACATGGACTTGAAGAAGGTCAAAGCATCATAGTAGATCTACCACATGAGTTAAGTATGCAATTAGTTAAGTTCAGTCAGTCCCTATCACTCTAGGTCCTTGTATAGATGTATGAGAGTTGTAAATGATGTTTGTATCTTTGTTTCCTTTATAAGAGAGAATGTATTTGATTATCATGTCATATGTACATGGAAGTGTGAGAAACAAAATGAATGTATGGATGTGTATCATTAATGTTGAGATCATATTAGAGTAATAAAAGTTTAATTCTCTTGTAAAGTTTGTTTATGTGATTGGATGCGAGAAAACAAAGAGTTTGAAATAAAAATAAAATAAAGGAAAATAATAATAATAAGGGAGTGAACTTTGTATTAAGTATAATCCTCAAAGTTATGCCCTAATTTTATGATTAGTGGTAATCGTGGGATGTGGGTGTGACACCTGGCTTGCCTTGTCTTTTCCTGCTCAGTAGAATTAACTGTCTATGATTAACTTAGGTTTTGTTCTCATTTGCTTTCCTTTACTTGCTTTCTTGCCCAACTTAGTGTAATCAATCAAAAATCACCCTTTAAACCCTTCAACCCTAGAGTCTGTAGTAGGAACCTAGAACCGAAAACTAACCTAGCTCTAGTGCCCCTTTTCTCTCCGTGGATCAACCCTATACTTACCTACTTACTATACTACGACACGACCCCATGCACTTGCGGGTGTAGAATTTTGGTTTTTGAGAGTGTGTTAAGTTAGGTCTTTATAAATTTTGAAAGTTAATCCATCGTGTGTGTATCTTCACGAGATTTCATCTATTCAAACTCCAATTGAGTAGTGTGTATCACCATTGGTAGAAACACACCACATATATATATGAATATTCCACATATGATGAGGAATAACATCTCAATATTGTGAATATTTAGAGACGGCATGAGAACACCTTCAACCATGAATGATAAGGTGAAACATCTTATGAGATAAGAATCAAGACCTATAAGATAGTTCTTGAATGTTTCACAATATAAGCTTGAACACATACAATAGCAAGATGCAAAAAGAGTTCAATAAGAAAGGATTCAATGAGAGAGAATCTAGATTAGTCTCTCATGAAATGTATGTTCCAATTCTTATGAAGAATGGAAATGACATAATTAAGATGTCATAGGCTATAGCAATGGATCTATCATGAATGATATAAATGTACTTATCCCATATAATCGTGTATGTATTGGACATGACAAGATGATATTTAATTCCAATAAAGGTTGTTGGAAAGTCATTAAAGATATCAACTGATACTTGAGAAGTACTTAAGGATATGTTGTTAGTTAATCGCAACAAGGAAGAGTTGAGTGTAAAAGGTCACACCAATGCAAGCTTCTAAAATGACAAAAGTGACCGCAGTATAATATGTTTGATTTAAAAGGAAGAAATGTTGTTAGTTGGAAGGGCTCTGAACTAATAGCCATTAATACTCTTCTATAATAAAAGTCAAGTATACTTATGTTATGAACACAAAGTGATATTATATGAATATAAAATTTCATATGATGAACTTATAGATGCTCCAACCATTGATGACATAGTAGAAATACTATGTCAACAATGGATATACTTGTTACGGTTTCATCCCACAGTAAAGAGATTATAAACATGTAATATACCGACTAATAGCAAGTGTTGCTAACCCACTGGATTAGCACTTGCACAACAGAAACATGGTGTACATGTTTAGATCACTAAGGATGATATCCATGGGTGATTGGCTCTAAGCACAAGTGGGAGTTTGTTGGAAAGTATGACCTGAGAGCCAATTATAGGATGATTGCAAAGGCATATTACATAAATGATTTGATTAATAATAACATAGGCAAGCTTCCAATTCATTTCGTTTCACTTAGTTATGAGATGATGGGGAAACATTATGAATGTCTAAAGAATGACAATACTCAACGACGTATGTCTTCAAGTACGTGACTTGGAGAATGAGATCATACAAATGCTAAGAGTATGTATGCTCTTATTACGTCCCTAGTCGATTGTTACTATGGAAGGTTGATAGATACCAGTAAAACATAAGACTGGAGTGTGGGTTGGTTGGTGACTGAATCTCATTAGTCATGATATGGCATATCAAACCAAGCACACCTATACATGTTGGGGAATAGTGTATCGAACAGACCCACCTTGAGAGTGACATGAAAACCATAATTGGTGGTCATAGTAATCTCTCATAGTGAAGGTGGTGATTGTGGTTCTTAGACCTGAAATCACTGCACTCATCACATATCGTTGGGTATACTTTGACATCATCAAACGTAATCCTAAAATATGGGTTGCCATAAAGGTGATGATTGAGTAGCTTTGACACATTGGGATTAAATGTGAGTGATTGAGATGGGATTTGTCCCTCCTATTAGAGTTTGATATCATGCCCACTTAATAAGCGAGACTATGAAATGCATGTGCATGTACGTGTGAATCAATATATGATATTGAGGTCACATTATCTCAGACAGTCTGCTCTTGGTTCGAGGAACATGGGTTAAACATTGACATGATGACGGTTCCATGCCTCAAGTTCACTCCAGACTTCAGAGACAAAGGAATTATACAATCACTACAACACCTTACACAGATTGTAGGTTGAAGTTGTTCTCTAAATTTCCATTCACTGGGTAGCACTGATGTGCGACTAGGCACTACTCTTTACTTGTGATGTCATAAGCTAGTTATAGACATTCACTACCAACGTGATATGTGTGACACCTTGACACACAAGATTACTCCAAACCAAAAGCAGAAACAACACTAAGCAAATGGATTACCAAAAATTATAGGTAAATAAAACTGATTTCATTAAAGTACCATAAGCCAAAAACTTATTGCATATGAGTCTAAAAAGCCTGCCACATGTAGCACATAACATATTCATGGTTCTTACATCACTGTAGGTTGACATTCTTGTCATCTACCTATCACATAAGATACTGAATCCACATATATATACAAGCCAAAAACCTAGTATCAATTACATCACCATAAAACATCTAAAAAACAATGTCAAGGACCCGAGTGTATATGGATGACTCTAGGACTCTAATGCCAAAAGACTAGAAACACATCCAACCTTATCAGCTACTGCTCTTACTGCTACTCTTCCTCAGTTGCGCAACCTCTACCTCTTCGTGCACAGTCACCTAAAAGATGTAGAAACCCACAGTGTGAGACCAAACATCCCAGTGAGAGATATAACTCTCCGCCAATGCTATTAAAGCACAGATAATCTAAATAGGTAAAACAACATACTAACAAGATGTGTAGATTTAGCTAAATGATATGCATATAACCGGTAAAATAGATTAAACAAGATTAAGAAACCACTACTAAATAGTAGATCAAGTTATATTCTAAAATGGAATATGAAGAACATGTATAACAATTGACTTCTCTTACCATCTTATATTTAAGAAATCAGTAAAAAGACAAGGAAAAGGCTCAACCAATGTGAGATGTATGTCACCTAAGCATATATTTTACACTATTGTGTTACATATTTTATTATGCCCCGAGGATTTGATTCGTACCACCCCAAATCCAACTGACCACTGCTAAGTCAAAATCAATGTCATATAAGGTCCATGGAAGAGTCAGAATCCACTACCTCTTGAACACATCCTGGTCAACACAAGAGAACACCACAATGACATATCAATCAACTACAAAAGGGTGACATATAGTCAGTACAAGGATTGACTCACGCATGGTCGTACATATATATACACCTAGCCCACCTTGGTACAGGTAATGATGTTAGAAGAACAGGCTCACGCATGGCCATTCTTAAAAGAAGGAGTGGCTCACTCATGGTCATCCATATCACAAGGAGATTGGCTCATGCATGGCCGTCTTACATAACTTATAATTAAGGATGCAAGGAAATACTCAACTTGCACCCCGCATATTAAAAAATATGTGCTCCAAGTTACACTCATTTCACCAATCCAACAAATAAAGCTAACATTGGAATGGATCTATGGCACATGGCACTACATGATTAGGTTTCACTTGATTAGTTGACCAATTGGATGACTTTTAGCATCAATCAAGTTACAACGTATAAAGATAAAACAAATTTTACAAGAATAAGGGTGTGTTGCAACTCTGAAAGATGTAAAACGTACATGGTGTGAACTTGTCACACAACCACCACACAATACTCAAAGTTTTGCCATCCACAAGGAAATCATCAATATCACATATCACTATGGGATCTTAATCCCTTAATTACATCACTTGAGGATATCACCTCTCAGTAGGCATCAAGCCATCACCAGGTCATAGGACCTATCACATCAAGCCTTGTAGGTTCATCGTCACATAATGTCTCATTAGTCTACATAAGCACCACCCTGTATCACATAACCATCACCGTAGATTACATAAGCCATGGCATACATATTACCCTGCAAAGTTAGAGGCTTATAAATGAGAGAGAGAAAACATTCTACATAAAGAACATCTCATGAGAGAGAAAGCAAACACATAATTTAGCATTAGGGTTAGGGTTCCAAGCTTTAGCCAATTAGGGTTTGTAGGTACCTACAAGTACTAAACCCTATATATAGCACCTCCCACATCCTTGGAACACTTAGAGTTAAGAAGCATGATTAAGGTTAAGCAAGCTTGTTATCCACATAGCACTACACATGGCTCAAACATAACTCATAGATGTACATGGGTTAGGTACTCAAGCATGTGTCACAACCATACCTCCACTATGTGTCACAACCACCACCACCTTAGATCGCAGCTACTCACTATGCACATTGTCGTGACCCCAATAAGAAGGGATGTTGTGACCACCACCCTTACACATGTCACGACCGTGACAAGGACAAGGGTCACCTTCAACACACGAGCAAGAATTCATCTGAAACAAAAGCAAGGTCCTACCAAGTCAAGGCAGGAGAGAACGACACACAATTAGGACATCCCAACTGAAATAGCTCATGGGTCACAACCAACCTTGATATCACGACTGCAAAACACCAAAGAGAAGACCTATCATGACCCTAAAATGATCGTGACCAAAACCAAGGCAAACACGATGGAACTCATCTAGAAGAGGAACTCATATAGAAGAGGAGTTTAATCTTGAATAATAATTGGATTCATTAGTAAAGTGTTTAGGTATTCAATTCACACAATATATTGGTTGAATACACTACCAAACGATCGACTTACAGGGTGAGACGTATGTTTGGAGTTCCATACAATCGACTCAGGTGGATTGTCAGACTGGTCAGAAATGGAATTGGCTAAGTTATGCCCAAACTGAGGTGTGAACTGATCGAGTCATTTTGTTGAACCGGTCGGCTTAGCTCGGCTCACCTAACAGTCATCTGGGTGAGTGAGACAGCCATCTCACATGTGTGAGATCTCTCAGTTGATGGAGAAATTTGATTGCATCAAGGATTGATGTTGACGTCATATCATGCATTAATTGGATTTGAATTGCCAATTCATATGTGATGGGGAAACATGGAAAAATGACCGTTTGGTTGTACCAGATGACTGTCTCACATGTGATACAACCGGTTCGCACGTGAAATGACTGTTTTGGATTTTGTAGGTGATGTGGAATACTATCACACTGCAAATTCACTAAGAATATAATTCCTAGAGTTTACCAAAACCAAAGTGCAATAATGCCACCCGCAAGCGTACAGATCTTATCACATTATACTTGAGGATTGAATCCCAAGGGACAACATTTTTAAGAACTATCTAATCAAAGTAACTTAGCAAGAACTAGTATTTATCACAAAAGTTAATATTGGTTTGTTTAATCTAAGGTTGCAAGAATAAAAAGATCTAGATTAAGGTTCTAGTTATCAATGGATGAAAACACTAGAGTGGAACTGGGTTTCACCACCACTACTCGAATTTGCGCATTCATTCAAATCCAAATATGTATGAAGATATAAGTGGAGTTATGCAAGTTTCCCCTTTTGGCATTAGAAACTTTGCATGAGTAGATATCCCTGTAAGCTCGATGTCTTGTTACTTACAGATCCTCTATCCACTACTTCATAGACTTTCTGTCAGAAGTTCTCGTCAGGGTGTCAACCAGAGCTAATTGGTCTTCAAATCTTAAATGTTGAAGTTCTCACAGTAAAAGATTATAATAAATCACATAAAGTGGGTGATCAATCCACAAAACATGCAATAAATGATTGGCTATGAATTAAATGAGTTCATACAAGAATTGGAACATGAATGAAATTGCAAGAAATGGGTAGTGGGGCTAGCTAGTCCCTACACCCCAGTGAAAAGACTACTCCTTTGACATGGAGAGGTTGATATCACAAGAAGAGGAAGAGGACACCATCACGATCATGATGGTGGGGGAAGCGACTCGGCATGGTGTGTGATGGCAGACATCCTTCCTTCTTTCTCCTTTAGGTATTAGCCCTGACTTGTAGCAGAAGTAGGTGGATGAACATTAGCTCGGAGAAGAGATCGATCGCCCAAGAAGGGAGGTTGACATATTGGAGTTGCTGAAGGTCGATTGAAGTCACCAAGGTTATAGGTTGATAGCCAACTAGGTCGATAGTTGTTGTGTTGGGCTCTGATCTTGGAAGTAGCCTTTCGACATTTTTGTCTCCAGAATTTTGAGATGAGATGTACAGATGTACAAGGGGCCTATTTATAGGGTCGAGGTTGTCAACCTTTTTCCATTGGTGTCAACCACTTGCTGTCAATGTCGATCATAGTTGTCAATCAACGGGACTGTCGACCTTGAGGTGTTGATGCTTGGACTTTTGTTGTCAGTCTTGGAGTTTGATGGGACTCTCACCCTTGAGGGTCAACAAGGTTGTATGGTAGTTATGGTCATCAACAAGTGTGTCGACAACATTGTTGACTGATGGGATGATTTCTTGTCAGTTGTTGGCCGATGATGATGTCGGGCAGGGAGGTCGACAAAGGTGTCAACCTTGATTATTGATGGATTGTATGACGACCTTGATCATCAGTGAGTTTGAATGTCATTCCTCTTAGGTGTCGACTAGGGAGGTCAACAAGGCTGTCGACCTCTTGTATGTCTTGGTGATTCCCTAGGAAAACTTGATGCAGAGTGATAGACTTCAAAACGTATAAAGGGAGTCAAGAGAAGTATCAGATTCCTACATATTAACACAAAAACCTAAGTAGACAAAAAAAGCTATTCTCGAGGAAAACTAAGCTATATGAATGCTAAACTAGACTAGTAATGCAACTAAAAATATGAGAAATATGCATTCATCAATAGGTTGTAAAAATTCAAGGTCTTGTAGTCCCTTCCACTCCCACAAAGATCCCAAATCGACTGGGAACCCTGGCCCTAATCCCTCCTATAAATAAAGGGGTATTGGGGGCTTCCCAGAGCATAACACAAATAATTGAGAATCAGTTTCTCTAATAATTATTGTCCTCTCTGGTTGTGGTAACCAAGAGAGCCCAATAAAGTCCTACCCAAGGTGGGATAGTGATGGAAGAGAACAAATGAGGATCATTGTTGTAGGAGAGTAAGTTGGTGACTAGTAAGCCAACAGGAGAGACAACTCCTTCCTGTCCATTCTAGTAGGATGAGAGGAGTTCTAGTTAGTATGTGTGGACTACTCTAGAGACAGGAGTCCTTTGGCTATTGCTAGGAGGATAGCATCAATCTGCAGTCCATTGTGAGACCACAGGAGTCGCTACAGAATATGTCCAATTGACCGTTCGTGAGAAGACCAGGAGCTGCATTGACACTGTTCAAGAGCAACTAGAATATAGTTGCACTGTAATGAGTTGTTGTCGTTGGACTTGTTTTAGGACCATGTATAAACTCGTTAAACCATTTTTTCTAGTTCATAGTAGTTGATGTGATCTTGTTATTATGAGAAATATAGATAGATAAAAAAATTTCGTTGCCATACTTTGTGCCCGTATTTCCCAACAGTGTGTCCAACCCAATAGACCAGATGGACCCAAAAGTATCATGGTAAATTCAAACCCACAAAACCCAAAAATACAAACCTGAAAGATAAAAAATGTAAACTCAAAAAATTTGAAATACAAATCCAATAAACTCAAAATTATTGGAAATATTTGTTGGATATATATTGTTTTGTAAATAAACACTTGTATAAATTGTTGTAAATCAAAAGCTACTAGTCTTATTTGTCCTTAACAAAGAAAGATATGTTTGTACACATTAAAATTCAATATCCTTACATCATAGAAAAAGGATTAGTAAAATAATATTATATATAGTTTTGGGTCAATTGGGTTTTTTGGGATGACAAGTGTGAACCTGCACCCGGCCCGCAAATAATTCAAGTTTTCCATGTTCGGGTCATTTTGGGTAAGGTTCGAAAAATCAAGACCCAAACCCACCTTAGTCTGATCAAATTGAGTGGGTCGGGTCCTATTTTGTCAATTCTAGTTGGTTGTTACAAAAAAATTGACACCATAAGTCAATCTCTATCAATAGTTGTCCACACAAAAACTAACACCACATGTACTTATCCTTATTAAAATACGCAAGTCTCGCTAAGACTTTAGTCATCGGTTGCAGGGAAAAATCAACATTATAACTCAATCTAGGTTGTTGGTTACCCACTGGAAAATCGACGCCACATGTAATTATCCCTAATAGAAAATGCCAACCTTTCTATGACTTTAATCGTCAGTTTTGGTTCCAGGGCAAAATTGACGTCATAAGTCAATGTGGGGGGAAACACTTTTTGCGGGGTATGTGGAGGAACCCTTTTTTTTCAGTTCTTTTAGAAAAAAATTGACGACACAAGATTATTGGAAGAAAAACTTCTCACAATGTACATGACCTATGACCTCAGTTTCTTTGGTAAAAACCACTGATAGAGTCTTTTTGGAGGAAAAAATTATTTTGTGGGAAGGGATTTATTGTTGGTTATTGTAGAACCAGCACAACAGGCTTATATTAAAGTATTCTACTAAAATATTGAATTTTGTGGGCTATCTTAGACATCGGTTCTTAAAAAAGAAACTAACATTATAGTAAAAATAGTACATGTGTTTTTTCTTAACTGGCAAGATTTGACTAGTAGTGACGTTTTGTGTTATACCAACCAATGCTATAGGTATGTAGTTTCGGTTTCCTGTAAAAATCAACATCAAGGAAGTGAGTCCAGAGGTTAAAAATGTACTAGTGCATGCTCATGTGAGCCAATATTTGATATTGAACTCACATTTATCTCAAATAGTCTACTCCTGATCAAGCAACTTATATTGAACATTAATATGATGATGATTTAAATATAATTTGGATATCAAAGACAAAAAAATTACATGGCCACTATAACACTAGTCACACATAGGTTGAAGTTGTTCTCTAAGTTATACAAATTATATGGTCACTATAACACTAGTCACACATAGGTTGAAGTTGTTCTCTAAGTTATACAAATTACCGTGTAAAATTGTATTGGGGGAAGTGATGTATTTTTAGATGTGCTCATTGATTTTGAAGTTGTAGTATGACTTTAGACATCACTACCAATGTAATGTAGTTCCTATAGGGTCAAACACATAGGATGCATAAGGAAGAGGAGTATAATTGTGGACATAAGTTAAATTGGTTACTAAAATGTTTGGGCATTCAAGCTAGAACACTAATGGATTTTTTGGAAGCCCATACAATCTGATAGAAGATCCATTTGATCATCTAGGTATGAGATATTTGACTCATGTAATGAGTTTATTAATTTATCTAAGATTATCCCAAATGAGAAACTAGAATCATCATTTGAACATCTAATTACCACTCATCCAGTTGATGAAATTTTTCAATCCGCCGAGTGATGTTGTGGTTCTAGAATGTTTTGACACTGTTCAGCTGACTGACAGGTGTGTTCGTGAATGACAGCATAAATGCAACCATTGGATTTTATTTCTCATTCTTTTTATAAATCCAACTCTCTTATCCTTTATAAAAGGTGCACTATGGTCATGGTTTCAGTTACTTGTTTTCACATATGAGAACCATAATTGTCATTACCCTCAAAGGAGAGAGGAAGGAGAGAACATAAAACACTAGCACATTGTCAAGAAAAGACTATTCCTTCCTGCAAGCTCAAGAAACATGTTGTGGAATTCTCAATGGTCCATGTGGACTATGTAGAGACGCATGCATCGTACGACTATGTCAGGAGTACGGTATCAACTACCATTCATGAACCACCATGAGAAACACACATCATTGTGTGATTTTTTTTTGGATTTGCTCTACAACAAGGTATATATTGTGCCCCTCCTTCCTCATATATTAGATTTTTGTTCTAATTAAGAAAAGTTATTAACAATGATATATTGTAGTTTGGTTGATTAACTAAATTATATAATCAAGCAATGAATTAAGCAAGTAAGAATGAATGATAAAACAACCATGACACAGCTTTAACCATCACTTCTTACATAACTATTCTTATTGTTATAACTCATTGATTACTACTAATCAGATTAGGACCATGTGGATCCACAACCTTTCAAAACATAGATCACACAAGGATTGAGTTCCCCATGACCTGGGATCTTGATACCCACAAATCACTACCCAATCATTTACTAGAACTCCTTCTGAGATCTCATATGGAGCTCTACAACTTCATTTGATGTTCTAACCCCAATTTTTGTGGTCTCTATGCTTAATATTGTAACAAACAAGCAAGATAATTAACCAAACCAAAGAGCATGTGAATAAAAAAAATGAAAAACCATATAATAAATAGAAGTAACAAGTTTTATAACAACTATAATAGAATATAGGCAACGGGGCTAATTGCCACACCCCAGTAAAGAGTCTACACTCTAATCATGTTCATGATACAAGAAGGAGAGAAGCAAAATAAGCTCATGAAGAATAGCATTAGGGAAAATAAGTTCATAACATCCCATCACAACTCCTAGAATGCCAGTTGAATCTTTGGTCACGTTCTTAGGTGGATCTCATCTCCACATCAAGCCATCAAATTTTGTCTTCGGCTCTCTTTGGAGACAAATAGGGTTGTGGATAGGATATAAATAACATGAATCTTGCCATGAAAGTTCCTCAAGGATATTTATACCATCTAGTATAATATCATATCCATCCAAACTAATTTGACATGTAGTTGTTTGCCTTTTGTTGTCAATTTGTATTTTTGGGGGAATGTCAGTCTGATTGTACGCCTTGAAGAGGTATGAAAATAAATTTTTGCCATAGATAATGAAATTCCCTTTGCATTGCATATTTCAAAACTTTATTTTGAGTTTATATGCAAAACATATAGTTTTTTTGGTGCAAAATATATATCTGGTACTAAGGGAAAATCTACAAGTGAAATGACCAATTGTAAAAGTCAATCAACCGGTGTTCCTGATACAAAATTTGGGATTGGGGTTACTATCTACTTTTAGCATTTTTGAGCCAACCGATCGGAAAGGCTATTTGAACAATTCACACTGTAGGATAACATCTCAATTCTAGGATTTATTGCCCACTTTATGCTAATTTGAACCAACCGATTGGAATAATTAATCGACCAGTTTGCTTCGATGAGAAGTATTGCTTGTCCTCATTTTTTATATGAGGTTCTCACACTAATTGTCGGAGTTAGGGAGTGATGACATGCAATCTTTGGTCAATTCGTGTGCCTTTGAGGAGGAGCATTGGATTCTCTCTTGAACTTGCATCAATCCTACTAATGAAACACTAAAAATATATTTAATACCAAATAAATTACATAAACTATTAAAATTCAAAAACAAATAAAAGTAAAATACAATTAAACATGTAAAATTAGATATATCATGCATCTAAAATGTCTATATAAACATGATGAATATGCATTCATCAAATCACTGTGAACTTAAATGTTGTTTATCCTTGAGTAACATGGACTCACAAACAACTGCCAAATAATACTACAAGTTTTTCGTCCTCTCTCTATCTCAACATTATTCTGGTCCCTACCACCAAATATGGAAAAGTAACCCAATTTTTTGAAATAATGTAATGCAAATTTCCACATTATGTGTCCTAACTTTGCATTCATAAATATGCTTCCATATCAATACCCACAATGTTACAATCATAATATCATTGATATTTCATATAATTTCACATATTGTATGATACTTAAACCAGGCAAGTGTTTATCAGTGATAAGATGGTATAGGGTAGAAAATAGAATGAATAGAGGCGTGTAAGGAAGAATTTTTGAATCTCTCTTCTATTCGACTTGTGATTATCTATGTAGTTGCAATTACATTGATTGCATTTTTTGCATGTGCATAATTTTCTTTATTGGTGGTATACTCATATTACATGTGACGAGTATAGAAGAAGCAATATATGGAGGAGGGGTATGTCACCTCGAACTTATTTTTTAGCACTACATTTTGGGTTCTAATTTATTTTTGTCGAATGGAGGGGTAAGAAGATGATGAAAGAAATGTAGAACATAATGAACTTGTGCATCTCATATTTTTGGATTTAAAGCATATGCACAATCACAACAACCAACTCAAATGCATCATGTAACATGCAAAATAATGCCATTTCCACAAGAAGTTATGATTATTATTAGAGATATGTTGCATTTGATTCCTCTCAACCCCATACAAATCGCCATCATTACTAGGAAATGATATTAATTAAGGCCCTAGGTGTCTAATAGGTTCTAGCATTGGAATTGTATGGTATAACATTACACAAGGATTCACTTCATTTAAGGGGGCACATGATGAGTGATGCTTATGCAATGCAACAATAACGTAACTAAGCCAAATAGATAATGGATTTAATTAATATTGCAAGAACGAATATCAGAAATAATAATATTTTTAAGATACAAGCAATGCAAGTGATCTAAATGTAATTATATTTGCAAAGCAAATATTTTCAAATAAAACAAAATTTTGAAGAAGATTTTTTTGGGGTGAAAAGTAATATGTACCACCGAACCTCCACCCTAATCTTAGAAATTTGATCATCTCAAGCAAACACTAAACTTGAGATGGAGGGGAACAAATCATTGATGCTTATCCACATGGTCCTGGAAACTTGAAAAATGTCCAACTGAAAGGAATATGAACAAGGGATGGCACCTTGTTCATGAGAGATCCATGGTGTAGCATGTGATTAGGTGACCGCAGTAGCTCAAAGGTACTATCTAGATGCTTGAATTAATTTTCTATTTTACCCTAAAATCCATCAAGAATGGTCCACTAATACTCCTCCATCAATAGAGGAAGTGTCATAAAAATGTGTGGATCAGGAAGAAGTGGCACAATGTAGGAGTGGTACCAATCTTGTGGCCCCATGATCATCTCAAATGTGAAGATTAGAGGCAAACTATGATTTGTTGTGGTTAAGGTAGTATGTAAAGAATCAGTAACTTGTGTTATCAAGTGTATTAAATAAGGTGGAGGATCTAGCTCTGACTTCTCATCACCTAAACCAACATATTGAAAATGTACTGGCAGTATAGGAGGAAATGTCTCATGTATGAAAATATTCCTAAAAATATTGTTAAGTGGTTGTACGTCCTCCTAATATACCGTCCAATCAACATGAAATCAATTAAAATGGTGGGGCCCTTTAAAATGTTGACATGTAGTTTGTATCCTCTATGTGGAACAAACCCAACTTCTCAACGGGATTCGTTGGAAATATGAATGGAGATGAGATAGAAAAATAAATTGGTGGTGGAATGTTTGCCTCCTATTGGAGTTGTACCTCCTCATATTAAACAACCAAATTTGCAATGAAATTTAGTTGTTTATCTTCCAGAACAGATTCAACTAAGGGTGATTGATCATTGTAGTTGTATGCATGTGATTCTATAAAAGGAAAAGGTGGTTAGCTATCTCAAATTTTAGCCACGTCATAGGGACTCTCTTGCTCACACTTTTCATATTGACATTTTAAGTTTCCTAATACGGAGAAGGATGGAACTCAAGTGTACATGTCTAACTTTTGATCCAGTTCTTCATGCTGTGTCACTATCTTTGAATCATTTGTCATTATCTGTAGGGAGAAACAAGTGTCGTCCTCATGATCGATCATAACTGTGGGTTGCTCTATCTTTCCTTGGAAGCTATCTGGATTGACACTCAAGTGACATGGCTGACTGTGAGAGTTGTTCTTTTGACTGAGCCAATTGTGCCTCATTTCTTTTGTTGTAGGCTTCTCCATCAACCAGCATTGCTTGTTTGTCAGCGAGCATCAGTTGTTGGGCAACTAACATCTTCTAGAGGGTCACCATCTCCTCATCTTTGTTAGGTGGTTAATAATTTTTATAGTAAGGATCTTCACCATAAACCCCAAGACATTGTTGATTGTTGCATACCTCTTTAAGAAAATCATATTCACATAATGGCACTTCACAATAACCCCAAATATTGTTGATTGCAGTTTGGTTCATGTTTGCCTATAAGGAGTCTAACGTTGTGCTCCAGGTTGATCGTTTGAATGATAGATTTGGCTTGTAGAGTGAATTTAGGATAGCCCCTTCACTTAGTATTGATCCTTGCATTTTGTGCAATGATAATCATACATGTTAGTACGTTAGCTTCTAAAGTATATTCCTAGTAGCCCCACATATCATGATTGAAGGAGCCATATTTTCCATATTGTATGATTTGAGGCATTGGCCACTCTATTTAAATTGAATGCCTGAAAACTAGAAAATCTGACTATCAGGCTTGAGAGAAAAAAAATTAAATGAATCAATATACAAATTTTTTCTTTATAAAAGAATAAAAAGGATAAATTACAAAAAGTTAAGATAGAAAAGGAAATCTAGCTATAAGAAATTGTGTAACCGAACTAAAAATTATGAAAGAAACTACATATTACAAAAACAAATTAAGGAGTTAACAAAATCCAAAATATACAAAAAAATAAGATATTATAATATATAAATAAAAATTACAAAATGAAAATAAAATTATAAAAACAAATTAGAAAGAAGATATACTAATTTTACCTGAATAGACTATGAATCCAATACGTCATGTTGTCCCCAGCAAAGACACCAAAATTTGATGCCATGCTTTCATGTCCTCAAGTTCACTAAGATAATAAAATCCTAGTTTTTACCGAAATAATACTTTGACAAACAACATCCCCAAGCGAATGGATCTTATCATAGTGTAGTTAAGGATCAAACCCTAGAGACAACCTTTTTAAGAAAAAGTGAAGTTTTAGTCTAATTGGAAAAAGTGATTAAGAATGATATTTTTATAGTTTGGTTGTTTAAATAAATTATCTAAACAAGCAAGAATGAATAACAAAACAACCAGGACACGAGTTTCACCATCATTACCTGTGTAACTATTGTAATTATTACAACTCATTCATTGTGACTAATTAGATTAGGACCATGTAGATCCACATCCTTTTGCAACACATATTGCACAAGGACAACATTATCGTGGATCTATGATCTCAATTTCCATGGATTACTACCCAATCATCCAATAGAACTCCTTCTGGGATCTCATCCTGAGCTCTAAACCTTCATTCAATATTCTAACCCTATATTTTGTGCTCTCTATACTTAGGATTGTACAAACAACATGTGAATAAATGAATGAAAAACCATCTAACAAATAGAACCAATGAGTTTTATAACATCTATAACAATATACAAACAATGGGGCTAATTCTCACACCCCCAGTAAAGAGTCTACTCTTTAATCATATGCATGATATAAGTAGGAGAGAAGTAAAGAAACTCATGAAAAATAGCGTCGAGGAGAGAAGCTCAGTGGATCTCATCATAGCTCCTCAAACGGTGGCTGAATCATTGGTCACATCCTCTGGTGGAGCTCATCTCCATGTCAATCTATCGACTTCCATCTCTGACTCTCTTAGGTGGTGACTAGGATTTTGGATGGGAGAGAAATAGCATGAACCTTTATCTTAGACACTCTCCGAGGATATTTATATCATCTAGTCCAATTTCATATTCATCTAAAATAATTTGACAGCTGCCTGCCTTTTGTTATAGATTTCAGGTACTGGAGTTCCAGTTGAATTTGGACCAGTGTAAGTCCCAAATCGCCTGCAAACAAAATTTCCTCTAGATAATGAAATTACCTTTCCAAAGAATATCTAAATACTGAATTCTGAGTTTTGATGAAAAATATATGACCTTTTTGGTGTAGGATATATATCTGACACTATGAGAAAATGCACATGTGAATTGATCTATTAGAAAAGTCAAATTGACCAATCCGTATAGTGTAGAATTTGGAGGGTTTACACCTACTTTTTGCATTTTTGAACTAGACAATTGGAAAGGCCTATCGGTTGGTTCGTCTACTATAGAATATCGTCTCTATTTTGAGAGTTTACTACGTACTTTTTATTGGTTTGAAACCACTTGAAATAACAAATCATCTGGTTGGCTTCCTAGAGAAGTATTTCTTATCTTAAATCATTGTATGAGGTCTAATTCCAATTGTTAGAGTTGGAGAATGAGGATATCTGATCTTTGGTAAATTCTTGGGCCTTTAGGGAGGGCTATTTGCTTCTCTTTTAAACTAGCATCAATCTTACAAATAAAATACCAAAATACATTAAATATCAAATAAATTACATAAACTACTAAAATCCTAAAACAAATGAACTATGAAGTAAAATACAATTAAACATGCAAAATTAAAATATATAATGCATCTAAAACTCCCCAAAACACGTGATCAATATGCATTCACACCTATCTATAATGATTAGGTGATGGTGGTGGAGAGGTCGCCTAACAATGCTTGTCTTAATGAGGATGAGGACTCTGTAAATTGCACTTGATTTCATCTAACTCCATATCTAGATCATACTCAATTAGTTACACAAGCAAAAGAGCAACGAGTTCAAGTTGTTACACAAATTGAATAAGTATAAATGACATACACTGATACAAGATAAATCTAACTAACGGAGGATACACCGGATGCTAAGGAGCTCCATAAGAGAACAACAATTGCTGACCAGAGCAATAGAACCACTGCAAATACACAACATGGCTCACCTAGCATCTGATTAGGCTCCACACCAATTGATGATCCCAATGTCATAATGTATCAATCCTATGGGAAGATTGAATGGGATGTGCCATCCTACCACACATTGTCAAACAAAACACACATTCATGTAGATCACACTAATCAAAGGTGAATCAAACTGGATACTCCACACGTCTAAGTCCAAGCAATGGAAGACAAAAGAATAAGACATACTTACCAAAACCAAAATTAAATATGAAAAAAAAATCATGAATCTCACTTGGAAACACAAAAAACTAAATCTTTTTCTAAAACAAAAAATGCATATCTAACAATATAAAAAGGAAGGGGAGAATGAAATGACCTTGTGGTTGAAATTGCATCCAAGGTCTACTCAGCCGTAAGTTCTCATGTCCTCAAACCTGTAAACTTAGAGATCGGTGAAAATAGTTACAAATCCTCAATGAGAAAAAAAACTACAAAGGATACATTTAGCAGGCCAACAAATCCTTCACAACTCTTCAAATCACATATGCATCCCTTCATGGTGAAATGACACACTAATGCATCTTCCCAGACATGTCAACAGATGATCATACACTCCTCCACTCCAATATAATAAAGAAATGACATCCATATCTATCATAAAGAAGAAACACCTAATTTCACCTCTATTTTCATCATTTTAGAAAAAGAGACAACTGTTGACAACCAGGAAGAAAAGGAAATTGATACACACCGAGTAGCAAACTCATGGACATGCACACCTCTTATTACCTCATTGGTAAATAAGACCAGACATAACTAAGTAGACCTCATACTCATAGGCCATACCTCCCTCATGTGGTTCCACTTCCATAATCTAGACTAGACATGCATATCCCTAGGATTACCTCTCTAGCAAGATACTAAAGCCAACCCGGTAAGCTCATATGAGGTGATAACTAATTCACTAAAAGAAAAATGAAAAGAATTGGTCTCCTATGAAAGTGATCAATTACTAGGATGTTGTAGTTGCTATCTACAATCCCACAACTACAAACGTCACCAAATTCGTTCATCTCCAAAAGAGACAACTCCTCTACTACCAAAAGCACATATAGGTGATGCAACTTCTCCCAGCAAGCTTGTAAGAATATAGATGGGACCCTAGTTCCTAAAATTTGAAGACGGAACACCTAAGAAGCATCAAAACAACCAACAAAGCAATGAAAGATCAATCCAAAATCAGAAAATAAAACATATAGAGAAGGCAAAAAGTTGGAGTGTTATACCTCATTTCATGGTCAACGTCCTAAGTGGTCAACGTTCAGCCATATTGGACTATTCTCCATAACAAAGTCCTCAATAGGGAGAAGCTCTCTTTGAATCCTCTCCACTCATGCATGATGATTGTCTGGAGCAAACAAAAATGGAAAAAAATTATCTAGTCTGATGGGAATACAATCAACAAATAGATTTAGGGCTCACCTTGCATAAGCTTAAACTCCCATGCCCTCATCAACGACCTCATGTTCCTCAACATGGGATCCTAATAAGAATCATCCTCCCAATTCCAGTTTCACCAATCTTTGTGATCTTCTATCTACAATCATCCAAACAAATGCAAACGACATCAATTTCACAACACAAGTTGAATCAACACAAAACAACAAAAACAAATAAATTACAAATTAAAAATGAGCTCATTTATCTTCAATCTCCAGAATATGAAGAAAATTGGGAAGCCAAAAAGTTAAAATCAGTATAGAAAAAAAATGACGAATCAAAGGAAAAAAAATAAATATGCAATCCCATAGCTAATAAGAGTATGAAAACCACCTCAAAACTGCTAGAGGATGCTAAATCTGTCACTTCATCGATGATAGTGAGCTACTTATTAGAGCTTGCTAATGGAACAAACCTTTTTTTCACAATCTCCTATCATGGAATGCCACATTTTCCAAGCCGAGGCCATCATCACTTTCAACATCATTTACTTGAAATCAAGTTCCCCGTGTAACCGCCACTACTAGATATCAAGAAAATGAGAAGGATGACCAACGACTCTTCATTCAAATTTGAAAAAGAGAGAGAAAATTAGGGGGGAGAATAATATGGTTAATAATTGATTAACTGAATGGTTAATTTATTATGGATAATTTAGTTAATTCAACTAATTTGGTTAACTTATTTAGGCTAATTAGTTAAATGGTTAATTTGACTGTTCAAATTTTTTTTGTATTTGATTATTCAAATTAACTGAATATACAACATTTATTCATTAAAAAATATTCCACACACACATATACCTATATAGTTATATTTTTTTTCTTAAAAAAACCTCTACATTTATATACTTATCAAGTTTTCATGAACTATGAACCTCTAGCTTTATATGCAATACTACTATAACATAACAATTGCTAAAAAATATGAGTATTTTTATACAATATTGTTACAAGAATGTTATTTGGTTAACCAAATTAACCATTAACCCATTAACCATAATCAAATCGCCCGATACTATTTTTTTAGGTTAATGGTTAGAATCTCAAAATACAAATTATCCATTTAACTGAACCAAATTAACCATAACCAACCAAATTAACCAAATGCTCACCCCTAAAAAAGTGCAAACATATCCGTAAAATTTTAACAAAAATTCATATACCTTCTAACATTTAATGTTTTTGACATGAAACTTAGAAATATGTGACCAACGTACTCAAAAACTTGTATAAATATGAAGATCTCAAATATTACCTTGAAAAGCTAAAAAAATCACTCACATAAGAAGATAAAATCACATTTAACGTAGAAACACATTAAAATTCTTAATCCTAGATCGTTGTCCATGCTACTCAACTTCAATCATATTCTCAATTGATTTCTAAGTTTTGATCTTTTACAATTCTAACAATCAGATCTAACTCTAATATGTCAGAAATGGAAAGCTCTATTACATGTAGGCATCATCATATCTCCGTGAGGATGCTGGATTAAGACTTTAAAACAGACCACAATATTTCATGTGTTAAGGCCTATCTTGAATATACACATCTATTTTCAAAGCCCTAAATATAGTAGGTACCTTCTGTGGGTCCCAAATCATGAGCTTAAACTAAACCACCGTCTTGCATAATGGCCTATTCTGCACAGACACCTCCTTGTCACAAAACTCTACCATGAGTAGGCAAACCTTACTTTGGTTCACAAAATTGCATTTTCATTCAAACCCTATCCCAAGTAAAAAAACCTCATATTTTTATTTTTGCATTCAAGCCCTACCCCAGGTAGGCAAACCAATTATGCATTCAAGCACTACCACGAGTAGGCAAACCAATTTTGTAGCCAAATCATACCATGAGTAGGAAATCTATGTCAATTTGATACCCTACTATGAGTTGGTAACTCATTTTCATATAAAGTCCTTCCCAAGGTAGTCACATGACGTTTCATTTGAATATGTTAATATATCTTATTTATATTCAGCTTTATTATATTTTGTAATTTCAATATAATGTTGGACTTCTATGTAATTTCTCCAAGTTCTCTTATTAATAAAATAGAGAGGGCAAGTTGCTCTCTCCACACGCTGCATTGTAGCACCCTATCTGTCTTGTTCACATGGTACCCGAGCAACAAGATCCAAGGGAAGTGTAGCTGACCCTAACCCTAACCAACAGGGCAAGCCACCGCCAATAGCAACAGGCCGTCGGACAACAGCCGTGTCGTCGGAAGCCCACTTCCAAAAACCCATTGTCGCCGTAGGCCCATCACTTCTAGCCAAATAGCTTTCGACTGAGCTATTTTTTTGCCATGTGAGGGGCCAAACACGGTTGATTCTTGACCAAAAGGTGCGGACTCCTTCAACCTCTCCAACGGCCTTCTAAAAGTATAAATCAAGCAGACCACACCTATTTAGAGAATTCCTAATCACATATCCTCCATGTGTGATTAGGAAATACTTGATTGGAGGCTGTTGATGCGTCAGATACGTATTATCTTATCCATATTTGGATGATGTGTATCTCTCTGTCACTCCCTTCCACAATGTGATGTGTATGTTTCCGTCACTTAGTTACTCTCTTGTCGTGTATCATCCCATCATTCTATTTCTCGTTTAGATCATGGAGGACACCAAGCCATCTACCATCTACAACGAGATGTCACCTATCCCCTCCATCAAGCTGAACGAGAAGAATTATCTCTTGTGGATGAATGTTGTCCATACAGTAGAATCTCGAGGCAAGGCAAAACATGTTGATTATGATCCTCCTACTTCTACTGATAAAGGCTATGCTGAATGGAAGCATCATAATAGTCTGGTGAAGACATGGCTATGGGGGCATGGAAATTACTACTAGGTTCATGTTCTACACTATTGCCAAAGAGATATGAGATGCAGTAAAGAAACATTACTCATAAGAAAAGAATGCTCTTCATCAATTTATGATATATGACTGTCTATTTGCATAATGACAGGGAGATAAGCGCTTGAAAGAATATTTTGGAGTGATCCAAGCTATTGCTCAAGAACTAAGCTTCTATCATCCAGTGACTATCATAGAATGATTCAAAGGCAGAGATGACTTGATTATAGTAAAATTCTTATCCAGCTTGAGTCCTTCATGGAGTTTAGCCCACAGTGTTATCCTAGCTTCTGACAAACTTCCCAGCTTAGAAGAAGCTTACTAAAGGATTTTACAGTCAAATTTTAAACAAGTTGATCCTACAATTGTCCCGTCTCATGGAGATTCTCATGCATCTGTAGCTACTGTAGTTAGAGGAGGTCGTATAGGTACAGGCCAAGGATGTGGCACACATCCTAAGTGCACTTTCAATGACAAACCTGGACACACAACTGAGAAATGTTAGAAAAAGCATGGACCTGCTAAACCACCTATGGAGGCAACAAACTATGTTGGTACTACTGAGTCTTCTCAGCATCTTGCTTCGAGTTCTGGATCTTCTAGCATCACACTCACCAAGGAGGAATATGATAGATTTATTATGGTTACCCAACATCTAAGTTTGGGATCATCTTCTTCTTCATCCAACCCAACATCTACTACTGGTAATCAGACTACCTCTTTACTAAATTTTGGTTCAACTTTTTCTTGGGTGGTTGACTCTGGAGCGTCACAACATATGACTGGTATGAGGAGAATGCTTCATTCTATTGACTCACATATTCCTCACCAATATGTGATAGTATCAGACGGTTCAATGAGGAGAGTGTTAGCTAGTAGATCTGTTTCTCTAACTCTTAGAATTGATCTTAAATTTGTACATTATGTGCATGCACTTCCATTTAACCTTCTTTCTGTTGCAAAATTGATTGATCCTATGAAATGTACTGTGGGCTCTGATCTCCAAACCATGACATAAACACGATTAAAACTTAGCGGAAGCGAATCGGTAATCAGCGGAAGACAAAAATCACGGGAAATTAAAACTTTTTGAGATAAGAACTTGTATCCATAAAAACTTCTTTCATAAAGAGAGGTAACTGTTTACATCTCAGGATAATTACTTCTTGAGTAATTATATACATCAAGATACAAAATCTCAAGATCACATAACACAAGACTCCAAGACCTGAGAGTACAGAGGACACATAGGACTGACTCTAACTACACCACATGGCAGGACAAATCTCCACCTGAGATTACTGCTGCCCCTGGTGCTGCTGCTGCTGAGACTGATCACCTGTAGGCTGGTTCCTTCGTCTCCGATGTCCACCTAAAAAGTTGAAGCCTACGGGGTGAGACAATTATATATAATTGTCCCAGCGAGAGTTATAACTCTTTGCCAGAAGCTTTATTATAACATCAAAGAATATCTTAAACAGTAAAGCCTTCAAAGCATTCCATAACAGTTGCAGGTATAACAAGATCTCTACAATTTAGGAGATATGGAGAATATCAACATTATTGCAATGTAACATCAATCAACTAACTTGGAGTCATCTCTAACAAGTTATACTACACGGTTGATTATGTTTTACAAACAACATGATGAGGCTTACCACTCATACTCCAACTGATCGCTGAGAAGACGCATCAGTATCATACATAGGTCATTAAGAGAGCCGGATTCTCATGACCTTCACCTTCCTCAGTCAGTAAGAGGATCACTTGTAGGACATCTCGTGTCTCTACTACTATAGCTCACCAGGGTAAACTGGTCCTTCGCTATTCTAGAGTCACAGTGGCGTTCTGTACTCTCTTCGTCATCAGGAGGTTTCATATTTACCTACCACTGATATGGATATCTGTGCTTTCTTCGTCATCAGGAGGTTTCATGTTTACCTACCACTGATACGGTATGGAACTATAGTGAAGGATGGATGGATTCCACATCTACATCACTTTCCTACACTAGGATGTAAGGTTCTACACATCCATGTACCCCACATACTCAAAAGTATGTGCTCCAGGAGTTCCCTGAGGAAAACCTGTTTCACCATCACTTAATTTCTAACAATGATGGATCTATGATCAGGGCTCTACATTATACTTGATTAGTTAGGTACATTCAGTATTCTTTAACAGCATACATTGTTCTTCAAACAATAACAATGGCATAGCAGCTATAAAAGAAGAATACTAAATGTAACAGGCCTAACTCATATCAATCATTATTTCTCCTTATCCTCATCACAAGTCATCTCTAAGGCATGACCTTGATGGTATTCATGGCTCTCATAGCCCATTATCAGCATAGGATGCCACTGGCAAGGCATCAGATTACTTTACTTATTCATAAGGCTAACAACATGCCTTCAATGAATATAACATCAACATCCATACCTGGATATGATTACCTTCATATCAGAACCTGCATGGTTAATACATCTGATAAAGGTAATACAACAATAAGGAATGTACTTCCTATTCTTGTCATAAGAGTTAAATCTCTAATTCATATCAAATAGAGTTTAATACTCAAAAGCATGCCATTACCCTTGAATTAGGGTTTACTATTCACATTACATGTCATCACCCTTGAATTAGGGTTTACTATTCACATCAAGGTGAATTAAACTCATAACATCATCATGTATGAGTAACATCTTCATTGATGCTCTTGGTTTAGTTAAAGGTTCATCATTTATCATAATTAGGGTTTCTATGATCTCACACAGGTGGATCATACCCTAATTATGCTCATTTCTGTGTATTGGGGATGCTTCAATTGAGTTTCCACTTAAAAAGGGTACTTTCTCTCTCTAGAAGTACTTTCTCTCTCTAGAAGTACTTTCTCTCTCATCATAAGGTTAGGTGATGTCAACATCACTCTAAAACAGGTTGGATTGAGTCATCATAGGCTAACATAGCCAAAAACATCATCATTATGTGATTTAGAGTTACTTTCTCTCTCTAGGGTACTTTCTCTCTCTAGAAGTACTTTCTCTTTCATCATACTAATGGTTGATGATAACATTAGACTAGATCAATTTGGATAGAGTCATTATGACTAAAAACATCATTCTCATGTAATTAGAGTTTGAATTTGAGCAAGGTATAACTCAATTGACCCTTTAGGGGTATTTTGGTAATTCACCCCAATGATCATCATCATGGTCAAAAACCTTAGTCAAATAACCCCTTACTATCCTAGATTATCATTAGGGTTTGATTTGGGCAACATTGAACCATTTACATCATCAAATGATTGAATGAGGTCAACCTTGAATCACATTGATTGATTTCAATCATTAATCATCAATTGGGTTGAGATTGGTTGAAAGTGTTGACCGTTTGCCCACTTTGACCCTTCAAGACCGCGAGCCTCTTTCTAACTCCAAGACCGCAAGCCCCCTTAGGCTTCAAGACCGCGAGCCTCTTCAAGGGTTCAAGACCGCGAAGCCTATCATTGGTTCAATTGATGTTGAGACCGCGAAGATCAAGTTGGAGTTGAGACCGCGAGGGTCAGGAAGACCGTTTGCCCTTCTTTGACCTCAGGACCGCGAGGCCCTTCGCGGTCTTGAGACCACGAGCCTCCTCTCGGTCTTGAGACCGTGAGCCCCCTCACGGTCTTGAGACCGCGAGCCCTCTCACGGTCTTGAGACCGCGAGGCTCACATGGTCTCAGTCGCTTGGTCCATCAACATAATCAACAAAGCAATCGATGATGTCAACCGATGTTGAAGCCCTCAAAAGGTCAAATATATGTTGACCACTTATGGAATGAGTCAATTAAGATTATTCTTGATCACTTGGTCATTCAATTGACCCATAATGGTTAACCAATTATGGTTGAAATCGATTCAATTAGGGTCTATCAATGTTCACCCATCAACACTCAACAGTGTGCATCAACACAAGGTTGAACCCTTCAATTGAGCTCCAATTGGGCCCAAACTTGGCCCAAACGGTCTTGAGGTCATGTGGGTGGACCCCACATGGTCTTAAGACCATTTTCCCAAGATTGCATCAAAGTCTAAGGTGATTTGATAGGGGTTGAACCATGATTGAACCACAAAACAGAATTTTGACTAAATTAATAACTTATTTGCAATTGGGTCCTCAATTGGTCAAATTACTCAACCCTAGACCTTCAAACGGTCTTGGGTGATTGTCCTCTCGGTCTTGAGACCGTTTGGATGAGTTCCAAACGGTCTTGAGACCGTTTGCCCATCCAATTTTTAGATTCTAGTGCAGATTCATCAAGGTTGAACAAATTGAGTTGATGATTATATCCATATTTAATTGCAATGTAACTTGGTGTAAAAGTACCTTCAATTGGTCAACAAATCTTGACCCCAAACCTCCAAACGGTCTTGGTTGATTGCCCTCACGGTCTTGAGACCGTTTGGTGACCCCCAAACGGTCTTGAGACCGTTTAGGTCAATCAACCCTAAAAACCCTAATTGGGTCACCATAATTTCAGTACTGATTTTATCTAGGGTTAGCCCTAGTATTCACCCTTCAACTCTTAGCCCGTTTGGAATTAGACCATCAAACTTGGTGAGTTGTTAATTAACATAATTTTGAACAGTAATCTCATACGTTCAACGCTTAGTCAACGACCTTACACGGTCTTGAGACCGTTTGCCCAAAAAGGCAGTTTCAGACCGTTTGAAAATCAGCAATTAATTCATTTAAAGTTGTGACTTAAAAAGGTCATATCTCCCGATTCCTTTGGAGTTAGATTTCCCAATTTTGAGGGTAATTAGCCTATATAATTAGGAACAGATTTCTTATACGGTCCACGCTCGGTCAACGGGGCCAAACGGTCTTGAGACCGTTTGCCCTGTCGCGGTCTCGAGACCGTTTGCTCACCTCGCGGTCTTGAGTCCGAGAGAGAAAACTGTTAGGACCGTTTAAGGAAAAGAAAAGCGGTGGGGTTTTCTTGGAAATCACGCCTTCATCTTCTAGCTCAAGAACAGTACAGATATACCACGGGTTTGCTTGCAAAATAGCAGGTAAAAGTAGGGAAACACTAAGAGCTATCATTAAAACGCATAAAAAGATGCACATAGTAAAGCATAGGTTTAGAGTTATAAAACCCGCCTAAAGCTTGATTCTTGAGCTCCAAGATTTCAAGCTCCAAGCTCTAATGGCGTCCTTGAGTTCCCACAGGTTGGCCAAGGTGAAAAATCCAAGGAAGGATGAAAAGAGACGGCTAGAAAGATAGGGTTTCGAGAATTAGCCATGAAGCTGACCCTGAATTCGAATTCTAACCATGGAATTAGGCAAGAAGAGGGGTTTAAACTTACCTTGCACCCCTTGTTCGTCCTCCTTAGCTCCAAGGCAGTCCTTGGTCGTCTTTGGTGAAATGAAACAGTAAGGGAACGAAGGGTAAGTTCCCTTGCAACTAAGGGAAGGAGAGCTTATATACATGGGGTAGGATTTTCAACATTAGTTCATAAGTTTCCCTTAATTCCAACTAAGTCCTTCCTTTATTACTTGCTAGTCCCTTCCTCTTTATTCTAAGGACAAACCTTATCTTAAGTTATAGAAAAGAAGGCAAGGAAGAACAATCTAATAATAAAGTTCATACTTAAAGGGATGTTGCACATATACCCTGATTATTTAATCACAAAGCCTATTTCTTAACTTGATAACTCAATTGAGGTGAATTCCTCATCATTTCTTCTCTAAATGATGGCAAGAGTCTAAAAAGATACTTTAGATGACATATTTCACAAATTGCATCCCTTAATTTGGGTAAATTGCATTTTACCCCAAACTAGGGTTTCAAGCACCGGGATTGCTTCCACAGCTGCACCTTGGTGCCTTAGCTTGGGAAATCCCTCAAACTTTGCTAAAAAGATTTCTCATGATGTCTCAACATCAGAGGAACATCTCATCATGTGCAAATTGCAATCTAACCCTTTTAACTGGGTAAATTGCACATAGGTCCCTGTATATCAAAACAATGCTACTACTTTAAATATAAAGGAGCAAATACTGAGATATATGTTTCTGAGAACTTAATTACATGCTCAGAGTTAATCACAAAGATTTAATTACATATTTAGGCAAAACACCTAGGGTTAACTCATAACCCAAGTCAGGGATGTTACAAATTATCCACCCCTTACAAGGATTTCGTCCCCGAAATCGATAAAACATACTACGAGAAAAGGGCAGGATACTTCCTTCTCATCTCATCCTCTAACTCCCAAGTGGCTTCTTCAATACCACGATGGCTCCAGAGGACTTTCACAAGACTTATATCTTTCTTCTTTAACTTTTTAATTCGTTTATCAAGGATTGACACTGGTCCCTCCTCATAGGATATGTCATCATTCAATTCTACCTCCATAGGTTGTAGAACTGACTCGGTGTCTGGGTGACATTTCTTCAACATAGAAATGTGAAACACAGGATGTAACCTCTGTAATTCTGGGGGAAGCTCTAGTTTATATGCTACCTTTCCAATCCGTTCAATGATTGGATAAGGCCCCATATATCTAGGAGCTAACTTCCCTTTCCTTCCAAAACGAAGGACCCCTTTCCAAGGTGAGACCTTAAGATACACTTTGTCTCCAACCTGGAACTCTAAGGGTCTACGACGTTTGTCAGCATAAGATTTCTGCCTATCCTGAGCAGTCTTAATCTTATGTTGTATAACTTTAATCTTTGCTGTGGTTTGCTGCACCAAGTCAGGACCTAGCAACTGATGCTCACCAGTTTCAAACCAACACAAAGGTGACCTACAACGTCTACCATATAAGGCTTCATAAGGTGCCATATCAATACTTTGCTGATAGCTATTGTTATAGGCAAACTCTATCAAGCTTAGGTGTAGATCCCAACTTCCGGTGAACTGGAGAACACATGCTCGCAACAGGTCTTCTAAGGTTTGTATGGTCCTTTCCGACTGTCCATCAGTCTGTGGATGAAAGGCCGTACTAAACCTCAGCTTGGTGCCTAAGGCTCTGTGCAACTGTTCCCAAAAACGACTTGTAAACTGAGGACCTCTGTCAGAAACTATTGTGACAGGAACTCCGTGCAAACGCACTATCTCTTGAACATACAACTCTGATAACCTTTCAGCAGAATAGGTTGTTTTGACAGGTAAGAAATGTGCTGTCTTAGTCAACCTATCAACAATTACCCAAATGGAATCATGTCCTTTGCTTGTCCTGGGTAGGCCAACAACAAAGTACATGGTCACATGGTCCCATTTCCACTGTGATATGGGTAAAGGTTGCATTGTTCCTGCAGGCTTCTGGTGTTCAGCTTTAACTTGCTGACACACAGGGCACCTCAGAACAAACTCTGCAACGTCCTTCTTCATCCCAGGCCACCAATACAGATCCTTCAAATTCCGATACATCTTGGTGCTCCCTGGATGCATAGCATACATGGAAGAATGGGCTTCTTCCAGGACTAACTTCCTTAAGTTGTCCACATCCGGCACTATCATTCTTCCATTATAACAAGCTACTTGATCTTTTGAGTCATGAAAACCATCTTGCTTCTCATTTCCATACTCAGATCTTATATGTTGAACTGCAACATCATCTAGCTGTGCTTCTTTAATCTGCTCTCTTAGGGTAGGTTTAATATGCATCTCAGCTAACAAACCGGCTAGCAATGACACCTTCAACTGTACATTGTCTTCCCTTAAAGAGACAAGCATATCTCTTCTAGAGAATACTAAAGAGTTTAGTTGTGCTCCATTCATGGTTGATGTTGCTGATTTCCTACTCAAGGCATCTGCAACAACATTGGCCTTACCTGGATGGTAATCAATTGTACAGTCGTAGTCCTTGATTAACTCCATCCAGCGACGTTGCCTCATGTTGAGCTCATGCTGAGAGAAGATATACTTAAGGTTTTTGTGGTCTGTGAAAATCTGGAATGTTTCTCCGTAGAGATAATGCCTCCAGATCTTCAAGGCATGAACCACAGCAGCTAACTCTAGATCGTGTGTCGGATAATTCTCCTCGTGTTTCTTAAGCTGTCGGGAAGCAAAAGAAATCACTTGTTTATCCTGCATCAACACACATCCTAGTCCATTTTTGGAAGCATCACAAAAAACTATATACCCTTTTCCTTGTTCAGGTAGCACTAGCACAGGTGCACTTATCAACCTCTCCTCCAGCAGCTGGAAAGATTGTTGACACTTATCACTCCAAGAAAAAGGAACATCTTTCCGGGTTAACTTGGTCAAAGTTAAAGCTATAGAACTAAAGTTCTTAATGAACCTTCGATAATAGCCAGCTAACCCCAAGAAACTTCGAATCTCCGTCGGTGTTTTCGGTTGTTCCCATTGTAGAACAGATTCTACCTTTGTAGGGTCAACACGAATTCCCGAGGTGGATATCACATGTCCAAGAAAAGATACCTCCGGCAGCCAGAACTCACACTTGCTAAACTTGGCGTACAGCTTATGTTCTCTTAGCAAGGTCAAAACTTGGCGAAGATGTTGCTCATGCTGCTGGGCATCCTTACTATAAATCAGTATGTCATCTATGAAGACGACAACACACTGATCAAGGAAAGGTCGAAAAACTCTATTCATGAGTTCCATGAATGCAGCTGGTGCATTGGTTAGTCCAAACGACATAACCGTGAACTCATAGTGACCATATATTGTCCTAAAGGCAGACTTGGATATGTCACTATCCTTAATACGGAGTTGATGATATCCAGACCTCAAGTCTATTTTTGAAAAGACTGTTGCACCACGCAACTGGTCAAAGAGATCATCAATCCTCGGCAGAGGATACTTATTCTTTATTGTCACTTTATTGAGTTGTCTGTAGTCGATGCATAACCGCATTGACCCATCTTTCTTTTTAACAAACAAGACTGGAGCGCCCCAAGGTGAAGTACTCGGTCGGATAAAACCTCTCTCAAGTAGCTCTTGAAGCTGTTTCTTGAGTTCTGCCATCTCGGCAGGCGCCATCCTATACGGAGTTTGAGCTATGGGTTTCGTATCTGGGATCAGATTGATTTCAAAATCAATCTCCCGAGGTGGTGGTATACCAGGAAGTTCTTCAGGAAACACATCTTCGAATTCCCTGACTATAGGAACTCTAGCAGGATTAGAACTTTCCTTGGTAACATCTACCACATGGGCTAAGAAGGCATAACATCCTTGCCTCAACAGCTTATCAGCAACCATAGCTGACACAAGACAGGTGGGCAGAATCTTTCTTTCACCTTGAAAGATCCATGTGTTGCTTTCATCAGCAAACACAGCCAACTTGGACTCACAATCCAAGACAACTCTATACCTTTCTAAGGTATCCATCCCGAGGATTATATCAAATCCCTGCATATCAAGTGGTATAAGATCCACTTGAATGCGATGGTCAGAAAAGAAAAGGATGCAGGGAGAACATACCTCCTGCAAAACGGCAGACCCACTCAACGGAGTCTCTAACAACAAACTATCTGCTCTATGGCTAACAGTCACATTGTAGTTACGAATCACTTCACGAGTGATGAAAGAGTGCGTAGCACCCGGATCAATCAGAACAGATACATCACAGGATATAGACATATCAGAATATAAAAGTTTCATCTGACCTGCCACTACCCGTGGATTGACCACTGCCTCAGGTGGGTTCATAGCATAGAACCTCACAGTCGCCTGGTGTTGAGGTGGTGCTGATGATCCAGCTTGAGACGCTTGTCCACGTCCTCGAGCTGCTCCTTGATGTTGTCTATTCTGAGATCCCTGTTGATTCTGTCTCGGGGTTTGTTGTGTCACACCGACAGGCCTAGAACGGCAATCCTTCATCAAGTGTCCCACCTTACCACAGTTGTAGCAACTCTTCTCCTGTTGCTGTGGTCTGGGTGGTCCAGTAACTGACACTGATGCAGAACTGTGCGTCCCTTGAAGCGGTTGACTCCGCCCTCTACCTCTGCTTGGTGTCCATTGAGTTTGAAAACTTGATCTAGGTGGTGGAGGGTTAGGTGCAGAGAATCTAGGTTTCTTGGAATCCCTAGATGAAGAACCCTGGAACTGTGGATATCTTTTATGGGTTTGTCTTTTCTCAACCACAGATCTCTCTATCCTTCGGACTGACTCAACGAAGGTAGAGAATCTCTCTCTGTTTTCTAAGGCAGACACAGGGGTTGACATATCAGAATTCAAACCCTTCTCGAATCTTCTGATTCTTTCCTCATCCGTAGTGGCCATGTGCGGACAGAACCGCAGCAACTCCATGAACTTAGCTTCATACTCACTAATGTTCATCATACCCTGCCTTAGTTTCTCAAACTGAGAGATCTTCTCATCTAGGAAGGTCTTTGGAAAATATCTATTGATAAATTCCCGATGAAACTCTTCCCACGAGAACTCTACTCCAGGTCTCTTCTGCTCTTCCATGTTCCACCAGTGACCAGCATTGCCTTTGAGAAGATAGACAGCATGTCTAACCTTCTCAGCTTCCGGAATCATAAGAATCCTGAAAGCCTTCTCCAACTCTATCAACCATAAGTCAGCATCTGCAGGGTCGGCAGTTCCGAAGTACTCGGTAGCTCCGACACGACGAAGTCGTTCGAATGTCTTACCAATACCTTGTACTTCATGCTGGACAGGTGCCCTAGGTGCAGGAATGGGCATCCTATCGGTTATATGTGTCATGGCAGTCATAAACTTCCCGAACATCGTCTGTACAGCTGGATCACTCATGTCAGCTGGGTCAAACTAGGGTGGCTCTCTTGGCGACTCAGGTGCAGGTTGTTCTATTCTCGGAACTCTTGCACTGCCTCGAGGTGCACTAGCACTACTCTCTGCCACGTGCTCATCACGATGTTCCGACGTTCTTATGTATCTTCTTCTCCTGAGGAGCAGAAGATTCTATTAGATAAGGAAGGAGTACTAAAGGTAGACTCGACATCCTAAGTCCTATGCCTCTGTAGACTCAACTGAACCTGGAGCTCTGATACCACTAGTTGTGGGCTCTGATCTCCAAACCATGACATAAACACGATTAAAACTTAGCGGAAGCGAATCGGTAATCAGCGGAAGACAAAAATCACGGGAAATTAAAACTTTTCGAGATAAGAACTTGTATCCATAAAAACTTCTTTCATAAAGAGAGGTAACTGTTTACATCTCAGGATAATTACTTCTTGAGTAATTATATACATCAAGATACAAAATCTCAAGATCACATAACATAAGACTCCAAGACTTGAGAGTACAGAGGACACATAGGACTGACTCTAACTACACCACATGGCAGGACAAATCTCCACCTGAGATTACTGCTGCCCCTGGTGCTGCTGCTGCTGAGACTGATCACCTGTAGGCTGGTTCCTTCGTCTCCGATGTCCACCTAAAAAGTTGAAGCCTACGGGGTGAGACAATTATACATAATTGTCCCAGCGAGAGTTATAACTCTTTGCCAGAAGCTTTATTATAACATCAAAGAATATCTTAAACAGTAAAGCCTTCAAAGCATTCCATAACAGTTGCAGGTATAACAAGATCTCTACAATTTAGGAGATATGGAGAATATCAACATTATTGCAATGTAACATCAATCAACTAACTTGGAGTCATCTCTAACAAGTTATACTACATGGTTGATTATGTTTTACAAACAACATGATGAGGCTTACCACTCATACTCCAACTGATCGCTGAGAAGCCGCATCAGTATCATACATAGGTCATTAAGAGAGCCGGATTCTCATGACCTTCACCTTCCTCAGTCAATAAGAGGATCACTTGTAGGACATCTCGTGTCTCTACTACTATAGCTCACCAGGGTAAACTGGTCCTTCGCTATTCTAGAGTCACAGTGGCGTTCTGTACTCTCTTCGACATCAGGAGGTTTCATATTTACCTACCACTGATACGGATATCTGTGCTTTCTTCGTCATCAGGAGGTTTCATGTTTACCTACCACTGATACGGTATGGAACTATAGTGAAGGATGGATGGATTCCACATCTACATCACTTTCCTACACTAGGATGTAAGGTTCTACACATCCATGTACCCCACATACTCAAAAGTATGTGCTCCAGGAGTTCCCTGAGGAAAACCTGTTTCACCATCACTTAATTTCTGACAATGATGGATCTATGATCAGGGCTCTACATTATACTTGATTAGTTAGGTACATTCAGTATTCTTTAACAGCATACATTGTTCTTCAAACAATAACAATAGCATAGCAGCTATAAAAGAAGAATACTAAATGTAACAGGCCTAACTCATATCAATCATTATTTCTCCTTATCCTCATCACAAGTCATCTCTAAGGCATGACCTTGATGGTATTCATGGCTCTCATAGCCCATTATCAGCATAGGATGCCACTGGCAAGGCATCAGATTACTTTACTTATTCATAAGGCTAACAACATGCCTTCAATGAATATAACATCAACATCCATACCTGGATATGATTACCTTCATATCAGAACCTGCATGGTTAATACATCTGATAAAGGTAATACAACAATAAGGAATGTACTTCCTATTCTTGTCATAAGAGTTAAATCTCTAATTCATATCAAATAGAGTTTAATGCTCAAAAGCATGCCATTACCCTTGAATTAGGGTTTACTATTCACATTACATGTCATCACCCTTGAATTAGGGTTTACTATTCACATCAAGGTGAATTAAACTCATAACATCATCATGTATGAGTAACATCTTCATTGATGCTCTTGGTTTAGTTAAAGGTTCATCATTTATCATAATTAGGGTTTCTATGATCTCACACAGGTGGATCATACCCTAATTATGCTCATTTCTGTGTATTGGGGATGCTTCAATTGAGTTTCCACTTAAAAAGGGTACTTTCTCTCTCTAGAAGTACTTTCTCTCTCATCATAAGGTTAGGTGATGTCAACATCACTCTAAAACAGGTTGGATTGAGTCATCATAGGCTAACATAGCCAAAAACATCATCATTATGTGATTTAGAGTTACTTTCTCTCTCTAGGGTACTTTCTCTCTCTAGAAGTACTTTCTCTTTCATCATACTAATGGTTGATGATAACATTAGACTAGATCAAGTTGGATAGAGTCATTATGACTAAAAACATCATTCTCATGTAATTAGAGTTTGAATTTGAGCAAGGTATAACTCAATTGACCCTTTAGGGGTATTTTGGTAATTCACCCCAATGATCATCATCATGGTCAAAAACCTTAGTCAAATAACCCCTTACTATCCTAGATTATCATTAGGGTTTGATTTGGGCAACATTGAACCATTTACATCATCAAATGATTGAATGAGGTCAACCTTGAATCACATTGATTGATTTCAATCATTAATCATCAATTGGGTTGAGATTGGTTGAAAGTGTTGACCGTTTGCCCACTTTGACCCTTCAAGACCGCGAGCCTCTTTCTAACTCCAAGACCGCGAGCCCCCTTAGGCTTCAAGACCGCGAGCCTCTTCAAGGGTTCAAGACCGCGAAGCCTATCATTGGTTCAATTGATGTTGAGACCGCGAAGATCAAGTTGGAGTTGAGACCGCGAGGGTCAGGAAGACCGTTTGCCCTTCTTTGACCTCAGGACCGCGAGGCCCTTCATGGTCTTGAGACCGCGAGCCTCCTCTTGGTCTTGAGACCGTGAGCCCCCTCACGGTCTTGAGACCGCGAGCCCTCTCACGGTCTTGAGACCGCGAGGCTCACATGGTCTCAGCCGCTTGGTCCATCAACAAAATCAACAAAGCAATCGATGATGTCAACCGATGTTGAAGCCCTCAAAAGGTCAAATCTATGTTGACCACTTATGGAATGAGTCAATTAAGATTATGCTTGATCACTTGGTCATTCAATTGACCCATAATGGTTAACCAATTATGGTTGAAATCGATTCAATTAGGGTCTATCAATGTTCACCCATCAACACTCAACAGTGTGCATCAACACAAGGTTGAACCCTTCAATTGAGCTCCAATTGGGCCCAAACTTGGCCCAAACGGTCTTGAGGTCATGTGGGTGGACCCCACATGGTCTTAAGACCGTTTTCCCAAGATTTCATCAAAGTCTAAGGTGATTTTATAGGGGTTGAACCATGATTGAACCACAAAACAGAATTTTGACTAAATTAATAACTTATTTGCAATTGGGTCCTCAATTGGTCAAATTACTCAACCCTAGACCTTCAAACGGTCTTGGGTGATTGTCCTCTCGGTCTTGAGACCATTTGGATGAGTTTCAAACGGTCTTGAGACCGTTTGCCCATCCAATTTTTGGATTCTAGTGCAGATTCATCAAGGTTGAACAAATTGAGTTGATGATTATATCCATATTTAATTGCAATGTAACTTGGTGTAAAAGTACCTTCAATTGGTCAACAAATCTTGACCCCAAACCTCCAAACGGTCTTGGTTGATTGCCCTCGCGGTCTTGAGACCGTTTGGTGACCCCCAAACGGTCTTGAGACCTTTTAGGTCAATCAACCCTAAAAACCCTAATTAGGTCACCATAATTTCAGTACTGATTTTATCTAGGGTTAGCCCTAGTATTCACCCTTCAACTCTTAGCCCGTTTGGAATTAGACCATAAAACTTGGTGAGTTGTTAACTAACATAATTTTTAACAGTAATCTCATACGGTCAACGCTTAGTCAACGACCTTACACGGTCTTGAGACCGTTTGCCCAAAAAGGCAATTTCAGACCGTTTGAAAATCAGCAATTAATTCATTTAAAGTTGTGACTTAAAAAGGTCATATCTCCCGATTCCTTTGGAGTTAGTCTCCCAAATTTTGAGGGTAATTAGCCTATATAATTAGGAACATATTTATTATACGGTCCACGCTCGGTCAATGGGGCCAAACGGTCTTGAGACCGTTTGCCCTGTCGCGGTCTCGAGACCGTTTGCTCACCTCGCGGTCTTGAGTCCGAGAGAGCAAACTGTTAGGACCGTTTAAGGAAAAGAAAAGCAGTGGGTTTTTCTTGGAAATCACGCCTTCATCTTCTAGCTCAAGAACAGTATAGATATCCCACGGGTTTGCTTGCAAAATAGCAGGGAAAAGTAGGGAAACACTAAGAGCTATCATTAAAACGCATAAAAAGATGCACATAGTAAAGCATAGGTTTAGAGTTATAAAACCCGCCTAAAGCTTTCTTCTTGAGCTCCAAGCTTTCAAGCTCCAAGCTCTAATGGCGTCCTTGAGTTCCCACAGGTTGGCCAAGGTGAAAACTCCAAGGAAGGATGAAAAAAGACGGCTAGAAAGATAGGGTTTCGAGAATTAGCCATGAAGCTGACCCTGAATTCGAATTCTAACCATGGAATTAGGCAAGAAGAGGGGTTTAAACTTACCTTGCACCCCTTGTTCGTCCTCCTTAGCTCCAAGGCAGTCCTTGGTCGTCTTTGGTGAAATGAAACAGTAAGGGAACGAAGGGTAAGTTCCCTTGTAACTAAGGGAAGGAGAGCTTATATACATGGGGTAGGATTTTCAACATTAGTTCATAAGTTTCCCTTAATTCCAACTAAGTCCTTCCTTTATTACTTGCTCGTCCCTTCCTCTTTATTCTAAGGACAAACCTTATCTTATGTTATAGAAAATAAGGCAAGGAAGAACAATCTAATAATAAAGTTCATACTTAAAGGGATGTTGCACATATACCCTGATTATTTAATCACAAAGCCTATTTCTTAACTTGATAACTCAATTGAGGTGAATTCCTCATCATTTCTTCTCTAAATGATGGCAAGAGTCTAAAAAGATACTTTAGATGACATATTTCACAAATTGCATCCCTTAATTTGGGTAAATTGCATTTTACCCCAAACTAGGGTTTCAAGCACCGGGATTGCTTCCACAGCTGCACCTTGGTGCCTTAGCTTGGGAAATCCCTCAAACTTTGCTAAAAAGATTTCTCATGATGTCTCAACATCAGAGGAACATCTCATCATGTGCAAATTGCAATCTAACCCTTTTAACTGGGTAAATTGCACATAGGTCCCTGTATATCAAAACAATGCTACTACTTTAAATATAAAGGAGCAAATACTGAGATATATGTTTCTGAGAACTTAATTACATGCTCAGAGTTAATCACAAAGATTTAATTACATATTTAGGCAAAACACCTAGGGTTAACTCATAACCCAGGTCAGGGATGTTACATGTACGGTGACATTTTGACCTTCTTGTTTTGTATTACAAGATCTCAAGAGTATGAGGACGATTGGCGGGGGCTAGGAAAGGTGATCTCTACCTCTTCCATGGTGAAAGTCTACCTCACCAAGTATCTGCTCCTGCTCCAACTATCCTTTTTGAGCGGTTCTCCCTTACGCTGGCACTACAAATATGGACATCCTTTGTTGGAGAGCTTGAGAAAGTTAGAACCTGAGTTATCCCAAGTGTCTTAATTAGAGTGTCAGTCATGTCAATTAGGGAAACATCATAGAATGTCTTATTCCAATCGTGTTATTAAAAATGCTTCTTGTCCTTTTGAGTTATTCCACAGTGATGTTTGGTGTCCTGTAAAAGACATCACGAAAGGCTGTAAACTGTTAATAAAAATATAATCCCAACAAACAGGAAATGCACGATCGTGACTCGTGAGGAAAGGGCAAAGCCGCAGAGTCAATACTTGGATTTGCCGATTTGGTAAAGTGATTATAGAATTAAGTTACAACAACCAAAAAAATGGACGGGAGAAGATGTTATCCGGGCCGAGATTGGTTGGGCCATACGCACACAAGGTCTTTTTTTTGCTATTCGTTGTATGAGTGTATACATAAGACATATATAGTTATAAATATATTTATTTAACTTAATTAACTGGGTCACCCGCAGGCATCCGTGGGCTGCAAGAAAAACCCGCTAACTAAACGAGTGGGTACGGGTTTGGGTGTTTTTTGGCGGGTGGTGAAATCGATGGCCCAAACCCAATTTAAACGGGTCGACCCATGGGTGTCCGCGGATTTTGACCCAGTTTGATAGATCTAATCATGCACAAATCTAGACCTTTTATCTCTCTTATTTTTTCTTTTCTATTTCATACGTCTCATCTCATTCGTCTCATATGGATCAAGAGACCATGAAGAATAGAATACGAGCCTTTTGAGGATGATGACTGAACATTCCACGATCATAATTGGGTGGGGGGATGTGCTACTCGTTGTAGAGCAAGTCACAAGTTGTTAGATAGAGCAAGTCACAAGTTGTTAAATATATGGTTGTAGCATATAATATAGCATGGGTTAAGCCTAATGTAGTGCAGCTAGTACATTTGAGAAAAGTAGTTTTGTCTCTAGTGCAAATGGTAAAAAAAGTTTTATCCCATATTACTCACTCATAGAATTTTTGTGGTCGTTATATGTAGGATCACATGGGGACACTAGTGTCCAAGTGGTCCTAAAAGAAGGGTATGCTCAATTCCTTAGTGGATGGGATGACCACAACACACACGCACGCACACACGCCTGGCCTGGCCGGGCACGGTCTCAGGCTTGTGGATTGTGGAGAATGTCTTTCGTCTTCTTTTTACACTAGGATACAACTACATAATTAATTACTCGTTTAATTAATTATTTCTTTCCTATTCAGATTTATTAATCATAAATGGAAAATGTCTCTTTTGCTGATTTTTCCGCAATGTGTACGAGAGCAACCGAGTAGTCGCGTCTTAATAGGAATATGATTAGTGGGGCGTGTAAGGCTCCGATCATTAGGGTTAAACACATCTTTTTGAACATGGCTGCCAGCCGTTCGTGCGAGTGTTTTACTAGTCCTAATCCACGAGTCTGCCGCCGTTGCTCCAGCTTGTTGCTTGAAGATCTCTCTCCTGGAAGCGACAAAGTCGTTCATCCTCTTTCTTCAAGACACAACCTGTCAGGCGGTGGTTCCTGTGGTTGCTGGACTGCACTGGTGGTGGTACATCTGTTCATCTACGCCAATGTGACACTTCTCTTCAGGTTTGTGACCAGGTCGACTGGGAGAATGACACCTATCTTGGAGGACTGTGCGACGCTGATTTCTTTAATGACATTGCATCATGCAACTTAATTTTATTCAACAACTAGTGAACGCACACGTGCACATGCACGTGACATATAAAATTTGTTGGAAATGTGCGGGGAGATGATTGGTCTGTGAAAGGGTCTCTACGGTAAAAGATATTTGTGTTGGTTGTTTGAAATGAGAGAATCAAGGAACCGTTTCCGTGGGACGGAGAGAGAAATACAAAATTAAAGATAATAAAAATTAATAGGAGAGTGTGAGAATAAATATTTGTAGTAGTAAAATTTCTTATAAAAATGAGAAAAAAGAGTGAATCAAGGAGAGCGCAATCTCAAACTCGCTCTTTTCATAGTAGTATAGATATATGCTTACGCAACACCAAAGATCTTGCATTTCGGCTTGTGATGAGATCCCTCCAATAGTTTTTATATAACAATGACCTGGGATTGTGGGAAAGATTCATATAAAAACCAAGTCATAGCGGGGGAGTGACAGTCTATACAGGTGAACAAGAGGTGCCGGAATGAAAAGTTCCAGCATGAACTTCTAAAACAAAAGACGCGTTATCTATGAACAAGCACGGGGAACCGGCCTTAGACCATGAGCTCCTCCAGTGTCTATTATCCTCTAACCTCTCCAGCAACTCCTTACAAACCCTCTCTACTCCATCACATCCAGCTTCCTCACCAGGGTGTTTCCTTCCGACAAAAGTTTCAATTATGCCGTATCACCTTCGCCGCTAGCCCTAGCAGAATCAGCAGCAAATGGGCGGCGACGGCTGCAGCGGCAGTGGCAGATGCATCTTCGGCGGAGGTAGATATGATACAAGGTCGAGATGGCGTATGGTCGGCAAAGGGGGAAGAGAAAGTCGTGGTCTTGTGGGACCTCGACAACAAACCGCCCCGCGGCCCACCTTATGATGCCGCCATGTCCTTACGGCGACTGGCCGCGCACTTTGGCGACGTCGTTGACGTGTTAGCTTATGCCAATCGTCATGCCTTCATCCACCTCCCGAAGTGGGTGGCTGAGGAGCGGCGTGAGCGCCGGGAGCTGGATATCCAGGAGAGACGTGGCCTCCGCGTGCCCTCTGAACCATATGTGTGTGGCGTCTGCGGCCGCAAGTGTCCCACCCACCTTGACCTCCGCAAACACTTCCGGCAACTGCACGAGCGGGAACGGAACAAAAAGCTCGGGCGAATGAGGTCACTCAAGGGAAAAAAGCGCCAGCGTTACCGGGAGCGGTTCATCTCCGGCAACACCAAGTATGAGGAGGCTGCGAAGGAGCTGATCAAACCCAAAGCCGGCTATGGTCTCGCTCAAGAGCTTAGGAGGGCCGGAGTCTTTGTGAAGACGGTGGCCGACAAGCCTCAAGCTGCCGATGCCGCCCTAAAGCGCCAGATGCAGCATTCCATGGTCAGGGGGATTGACTGGCTATTCTTGATCTCAGATGATTCGGATTTTACTGACATGATTCGGAGAGCGAGAGAGGCTGACCTGCGGACAGTGGTGATAGGGGATCGGCAAACCTCATTGGGGCGGAATGCTGATCTTTGGGTGCCCTGGGCCGAAGTTGAGAGTGGAGAGGTTGGGGAGGAGGTATTGCAGTCAGCGAGATGGACGCCAGTAGGCGAGCAACTGTTCTCTCTCGCGGTTTCTACTTCTGATGAGGATAGTGATCTCTCTGATTTGGATCTTATTGTGGATGAGATCGTCATTGGAAACACTGGTCGAGGAAGAATTGGAACGTCAACGTTTTCTGACGACGAAGAAACCTCAACGGATGCAATCGATTATGACAATTTTATGTTATATAGCTCACAGCCAACTGACGAAGATATTTTCTGGGATAGCGATGAAGATGGTGACTAGCTGTGTGATTTTCTTGGTATGGATCCTTGATAAACTTGATGCTTCCGTTCTCGATGATTCTGTCACAACTTCGTCTTTGTTAAAATGTTTTCCATTATTGGATGGTATAATTATCTAATGCAGTCATGGAGCTTCACAGTTTTTCTTGTTTGGTTTTTTGATTTTTATGGGCTCCCAGCAATTCTTAATCATGTATTCTGTAATTAAATCCACATGTAACTCTCATATCTGATTAAATCCACATATGTATCTGTTTAATTACCCTGTGTTTTATGAGCTCTATCAAAAAATTTATATACCATGAGCCTACTGCAAAAAGGCTAAAGCATGGACAATGATACTGTATCCACATACATGCATAACTGAGATGCATGAAAGGGCCTAGGCGTATTGGTGTCCTTAATTCTGCTTTTGACTTATTTGTGCCTTGGGTCTTCTTTTTCTTTGGCTTAATGAATATTGACGTCCCTTTGTACGGACCTAGTATTCCACTTTAAAATTGTTGCCCATGTTGTGTGTATAATACCCTTATTGTCCACTTTCAGGATTTCCTTAATCTGCCTTAAAACTAATTTTTAATATCGTCGACTAGAGTAACATCAAGAAACTTTTAATGTAATGTAAGAATATCATAGTACTTATACTAGAACCCCTCTTACATACTAAAGAAACCCAGATATGCATATATAAGCGAATTTGGGAGAAGAAAATGATTTCTTCTAATGAATTTGTATAAAATATAAGGAATTGATCCACGGTGAGCAAACAGGATCTCAATGTCCATGAAATCACACATCAAAACCCTCTCTGCAGCAATGCTGATGAGAAGTCAGCTGGCATCTGTAATGAGCGGGCTGGTAGAACTAATAGCAATATCAGATATAGAAAAAAAAACTGAAACGAGTTGCTCAATAAACCAAATGAACCAAATGAAGTAACTGCAACTCACAAATCACAATACCCAGCTTCACTTTATGAAGAACTCAGATCTATGAGCCAAAGCAATTTATTGAGCTCAGGGTGTTCTTGCTAAGACGAGCTTGAGTATATCCCTTATTATCTTTTGATTTGTTGCTTCAAAATATCAGGAATTATAACCAGGGATATAGATAGCAAACTAACAGTCTTCTTTCTCTCTACTTGCATCACATTGAAGATTAAGGCACCTAAACAGGTTGTGCATTGTTTCAGACAGACCGTTTCTGTCAATATTGTGAATGCTACTGGAAATGCCTGTCCCAAGAGCTATCAAAAACGTCATTCCAAGTTGTAGAATGACACATTGATCATTATGTACAGAAATCATATTATGTATGTAACAAACTTATTTAAGTTTTCATCTGCAGTATGCCATATAAAAACATGGAATAAACTACAGTACACACGCTCCAGTCAAACAACATTTTCCTCACCAGCCAAAAGCTCAAACTCAAGGAATTATCAAGCCTATCAATTGACCTTAATTTGGTAACTTCAGGAAACCACAACTTTGTCCTGTATATATATGTTTGAGCAATGTAACAAGTTACTGACAGCTACTGTCTTTTTACATGCTAATGAGCACCTAAACATAAATTCTCAAGCATCATCACCAGCTCATGCCTCCTGGTAAGTGGGAAACTGGAAAGGTCATATCCAAGGAAGAAAAGTTTTTGAATTGTAAATGTGCGGTATCATTTATATTTTGGTGGGATATGACAATCCATATGTTAATCATGTTGCAACACTGATATTGCAAAATGTTAATCATTTCTTAACAGCTTTCCTAGTTCTTAATAGGTGTTCATCTTGTTTTTGACTAAGCTCAAACAAAGTTACAAAAGAAAGTGTAATACTCACTGGATGCAAATTTGGTTAAAATGCTGAATATTGAAGTTTTTATAGTTCGTTTGAGATATCGTCATCATTATCATCATCATCATCTAAGCCTCAATGCCAACCCCGTTGGGGTCTTCATTTGAGACATAAAGAAAAAATTTGGGATTTTTTTAATACACATTTTCTTTTATTTGTTTTAGCTAATTATATAATTCCTCTAAAAACGAGTTGTATTCTTAGCTTCTTACAAAAGATAATACTCTCGTGGCTTGAGAAAATGAAAAACTCATTATATTATCATATAAAACATGCCAATAGCTTAATATAAGACAAATTGGTGCTTTGACATGTGCATTTTTTTCTAGAGAATTCACATAAAAGTTCATAACTAATTACTTCATATCAACGTCTAACTAACTAGGAAAAAGATGGTCATTTATGTGATATCTCATCTTAGGGCCATAGTAAAAAACATAGTAACAAGTCTCTGAATTTTATGAAAATCAGCTATTATATAGGCTACCGAATATTCACCACGATTATTATGCCAATTGCCTAATTTTCACGAGTTTCCACGATTTATCCTGCTTTTTCACGATTTATACGATTTTTCACGATTCATCATGACTTTTTTACGATTTTTCTCTTTTAAATGGCATGCTCTTTTTTTACCAAACCATGTACATAGAACTCCTGACATACACTAAACCTCAAACCACCGCTCTCCCAACAGTCCATTGTTATTGCTCAACAATTCTTTTCCTACTTTCTCACTCAATAAGATTGTATGTCTTCTGACATTAATAGTTACATGTATTGATATGTATGTATGTATATGCATACATACACATACATATATTACATGTATGTCTATATATGTGTGTATATATAGCCGACTTATTCTCGATTATTTCCGAATAGTTGACCGAATTTTGACCGAAATTTATCAAAATTTTCACGAATTTTCCCGATTTTTTTGAATTCTGATTTTTTGTGGCTAGCCGAAAAATTGCCAAATCCCGAATTTATGAAACAGAACACGTGAAACTGGAGAGCATAGGGTTACAAAATGTGTGTACCCTTGTATATATAATAGCAGAACATTTACAGAGAGGTCCATATATAAAAGTAAATTAACAAAACACTAAATAAAGACATATATATATATATCTATATATATATATATCTATATATATATATATCTATATATATATATATATATATATATATATATATATATTAACACTCCCCCTCAAGTTGGAGCATAGATGTCAATCATGCCCAACTTGTCCACTAGAGAACAGAAGTTGCTTCTTCGCCAGCAACTTTGTAAATATGTCAGCAACCTGGTCTTCAGAACGGGTGAAAGGAGTGCATATTTTCCCAGAAAGAATAGCTACCCTGATGAAGTGACAGTCAACCTCAATATGTTTTGTGCGCTCATGATAGACATGATTGTTGGCAATAAAACTAGCAACTTTGTTATCACAGTGCATCGGAATAGCAGAAGAAGACTCAACACCAAAGTCTTTTAGAAGAGACTGCACCCACAGAAGTTCACAGACAGTATGGGCCATGGCCCTGTATTCAACTTTATTAATATATATATATATATATATGTCCTTATTTAGTGTTTTGTTAATTTACTTTTATATATGGACCTCTCTGTAAATGTTCTGCTATTATATATACAAGGGGACACACATTGTGTAACCCTATGCTCTCCAGTTTCACGTGTTCTGTTTCATGGTAACAGAGCAGGATTGATCCGGGTCCTCCCTCACTCGGCGCCGCCACCCTCCCACCCTCCCCCCCGCCCGGGGGCGCCGACTTCCGCAGCCCGCCGCCGCCGGCTGGCTGCCCGTGCTGCAGCAGCGCCGCGCGGCTGCCGTGCCGCCGGGGCAGCCCGCTGCTGGGCTAGTCCGCCGTTGTTGGGCTCCGATCTGCCCGCGGTTGTCCGGTAGCTTGACTCCCTACTGAAGAACACCTTCAGATCTGCCTTTTTTGTGCCTGCCCGTGTGGTCAGTTGAGCCACCGGGTTGCTTGCTGCGCTCCGGCGTAGCCCGTATGTGAGGGGTCCCTCCGATCTGTAGATTTGTGTCTACTGCTGCCTACCTGAGGACATAGGCAGCCTTCTACTGCCTGTTTCTGCCTTTGGCTGCCTGCCTGTTTCTCCGGGAGTTGATCTGCTTCTACCTCATGGCGTCTACACATGAGGATCTGCGCCGTCAGGTTACAACTGTAAAGTTGGATGGGAGAAACTACCAGCATTGGGTGTGCTCCATGCTGATATATGTCAAATCACAGGGCAAGATGTCTCACTTGACGCATGATCCGCCTCCCGTGCCTGCTGCAACAGCCGACTCAAAAGATGTGAAAGCCTATGATGACTGGGTAAAAGATGATTCTACGGTTATGACATGGATCTGAATAGTAGTGAGACCAAGATCAGTGTCATGCTATTATACCTGCAGACGGCAAAGCAGATGTGGGATCAACTTGCCAATACCTATTCACACAGTCAGAACCCCAAGAAAGTGTTCGATATCAACAAGCAGCTTAGCCGCCTGCGCTTCTCGGGATCTGACCTGACAGACTACTTTTCTGCTTTCAAGGGATTGTGGGGGGAGTTGGAAGCCTACCACCCTTTGTCTACTGATTTGGCTACTATGCAACGTCAACGCCAGGAGTTGCAAGTAGTTCAATTTCTCTATGGCCTACCTGATTCCTTTGTTGGGGTAGTGGATCAGATTCTAGCAATTGATCCGCTACCTACTCTACAAAGTGCCTTTCAGCGTCTACAACGCTTGCCTGTATCGTCATCTGAGACACCCACTGACACTGGTGATACTACTGCTTTTGCTGTGATGTCTGGTCGTGGCCGTGGCCATGGACGCGGTCGCTCTCACGACACTCGCCCTCCCCTTGGTGCTGGCAGGGGGAGGAACTCTTCAGGTCGTGGAGCATCTTCTGGACCTGCTACTACTGCTGCTGCTCGCCCTCAGACTGGCCAACGCTTCTACAACTTTTGTGGCCGGTCTAAGCATGTTGAAGATAAATGCTGGGAGAAATACGACAAACCTGTTTGGGCCAATGCGGCCACTGATGCTACTACACCTTCTGAGATGTCTACCCAGCCTGATGCCTCGGGTACTTCTACTGCTGACTTCATTTGTGCTAAGGTCGAGCGCCTGTTGCTTGAGCGTACTGGCTCATCGTCTGCTGCCACCACCTCTGGAGCGCATGCTGCGACGTACTCTGGTTGTGATACTGCCTTCCTCACTGCACCATCTTCTAGTTCTGGTAATACGAAATGAGTTATTGATTCAGGCGCATCTTCTTATATTTCTGGGAATCGGTCGTTGTTCAAAAATGTATCTAGACCGATTACTAATTCGTTTGTTATACTTGCAGATGGCTCCAAGTCTGCTGTTTCGGGGATTGGAGACATTGTGTCTGATATCATGTTAAAATCTGCTCTTTATGTGCCTCGTTTTCAACTGAATTTATCATCTGTTAGCAAGACTCTGCGTAGCCTGAACTATAGCCTGACTTTAGTACCTGGTTCATGTGTTTTTCAGGACCTTCGCACGAAGATGAAGATTGGTGGGGGGCATGAAGGATCTGATGGCTTGTACTACCTGGACAATCTGAAAAGAGTGGACAATGTGGCTCTGACTTCTGCATTATCTTCTTCGGTATCGGCTTTACAGTGGCACTACAGACTTGGGCACCCCTCATCTGAGAAACTGCGCCATATTGTATATGATGTAGGAACAAATGTGTTTCAATGTGAATCATGTCAGTTAGGCAAACAGACTAGGGTTGTTTATCCTAAACGTTCTTAGATTAGTAGTAGAAATGTGTTTGATCTTGTTCATGCTGATGTGTGGGGTCCATGTCATGTCCCTAGTCTATTTGGCAACAAATATTTTATTCTGTTTATTGATGAGTTTTCTCGGGCCACTTGGTTATTTCTTTTGAAAAGTCAATCTGAAGTGTTGTCCACAATTAAATTCTTTTTTGCGGAGGTGAAAACACAATACTCTATGCCTGTTAAATTTTTTAGAACTGATAATGCACTTGAATTTGTTCAAAAAGATGTCGGGTTGTTGTGTAAATCAGTTGGCACTATACACCAGGCTTCTTGTGCATACACACCTCGACAGAATGGCATTGCTGAAAGGAAGAATACACTTGCTAGAGGTTGCAAGAACTATTATGTTGCATGCTAATGTACCTCGGTTATTCTGGCCAGAAGCCATCTTGACTGCCTGCTTTCTAATAAATCGAATGCCTTCTTCTGTGATTGGAAATAAAATACCTGTACAAATTTTGAATCCTGACAAACCCTTGTTTGCTGTACCTCCTCGCATATTTGGCTCTACATGCTTTGTAAAGGTGCTTTGTCCTACTCATGATAAACTATCTCTACGTGCTGAAAAATGTATTTTTTTGGGGTATTCTCGTACACAGAAAGGGTATAAATGCTATAGTCCAACTACAAAGAGATGGTTCACAAGCAGGGATGTTGTCTTTTTTGAGGGTACACCCTACTACTCTACTAAAGGAGATAGTCTTCATTCTGAGCTTATTGCTTCTCCGCTGCCTATTACTAGTGAATGTGTTTATGATGATACTACTCCTGTACAACCGACACCTCCTCTTATTGTTTATTAGCGCAGGAACAAATCTCAACCTGCACAAGAACCCCCCTTCCAAGCCAATCTTCTCCTCCAGAAGGTTCTGCGTCACCTGAGGTAATCTCTGATCTTGATGTACCTTGCTCTTAGGAAGGGTACCCGTTCCTGCACTATCCACAATATTGCTAACCATGTCTCTACTGCCCATTTAAGTGTTCATGCTAGCAACTTTGTCACTGCTTTATCTGTTATTGCTATTCCAAAGACTGTACAGGATGCCTTGCAAAGTACAGCTTGGACTACTGCTATGAAGGAGGAGATGCTTGCTCTTGCTGATAGACAGACTTGGGAGTTGGTGGATCCACCTCCTCAGTGGAAGCCTGTAGGCTGCAGATGGGTTTATGCTGTCAAATATTAACCAGATGGTACTGTAGAACGTCTGAAGGCACGCTTTGTTGCTAAAAGGTTTACACAGACTTATGGTATTGATTACTTTGAAACCTTTTCACCTGTTGCCCGTCTTAATTATGTCAGAGTTCTACTATCTGTTGCTGTTAACCGTGACTGGCCTCTATTACAATTGGATGTTATAAATGCCTTCTTATATGGTGATCTGCAAGAGGAAGTTTATATGGAGCAACCTCCTGGGTTTGTTGCTCAGGGGAAGTCACATAAAGTCTGCAGGCTGAAGAAATCTATCTATGGGTTTAAACAGAGTCCTCGTGCTTGGTTTGATAAGTTAAGCAAAATTTTGACTGCCTTTGGTTTTCTGAGATCACAGGTTGATCACTCTGACTTTACAAAAAAGACTTCCTCTGGTATAGTGATACTTATTGTATACGTTGATGATATCATCCTATCTGGCAGTGATTCTATTGCTATTCAAGCCACTAAAGCTCATCTGTGCAAGCACTTTGCTAATAAAGATCTGGGAAAACTACGATACTTTCTGGGCATAGAAGTATCTAGAACTTCTAATGCTCTTGCTCTATCTCAAAGGAAATATGTACTGGATCTTTTACAGGATATTGGAATGCTTGGTGCAAGGCCAGCTGATACTCCTCTAGATCCCAATGTTAATTGGGATGATGAGTTTTCTCCTCTGTTTGCTGATAACAAAAAATACTGGAGATTGATTGGTAAGATGATCTATCTGACGGTGACTAGAGCTGACATATCTACTCCTGTGGGACTTCTTAGCAGGTACTTCGATAAACCCAGACAGTGTCACTGGGATGCTCTATGTAATATTTTGCGACATCTAAAGAAGTCACCTGGCAAGGGCCTCCATTATAGGAAAACTGGGCACTGTTCTCTAGAAGGATATTATGATTCCGACTATGCAGGAAGCAAGATTGACAGGAAATCCACTTCTGGCTACTGCACATATGTAGGGGGTAATCTTGTCACCTGGCGCCGCAAGAAACAAAATGTTGTTGCTAGATCTAGTGCTGAAGCTAAATACAGGGCCATGGCCCATACTGCCTGTGAACTTCTGTGGGTGCAGTCTCTTCTAAAAGACTTTGGTGTTGAGTCTTCTTCTGCTATTCTGATGCAATGTCATAACAAAGCTGCTAGTTTTATTGCCAACAATCCTGTCTATCATGAGTGCACAAAACATATTGAGGTTGACTGTCACTTCATCAGGGAAGCTATGCTTTCTGGGAAAATCTGCACTCCTTTCACCCGTTCTGAAGACCAGGTTGCTGACATATTTACAAAGCTGCTGGCGAAGAAGCACTTATGTTCTCTGGTGGACAAGTTGGGCATGATTGACATCTATGCTCCAACTTGAGGGGGAGTGTTAATATATATATATATGTCTTTATTTAGTGTTTTGTTAATTTACTTTTATATATGGACCTCTCTGTAAATGTTCTGCTATTATATATACAAGGGTACACATTGTGTAACCCTATGCTCTCCAGTTTCACGTGTTCTGTTTCAAGCTTCAGCACTAGATCTAGCAACAACATTTTATTTCTTGCTGCGTCAGGTGACAAGATTACCCCCTACATATGTGTAGTAGCCAAAAGTGGATTTCCTGTCAATCTTGCTTCCTGCATAGTCAGAATTAGAATAGCCTTCTAGAGAACAATGCCCATTTTTCCTGTAATGGAGGCCCTTGCCAGGTGACTTCTTTAGATATCGCAAAATATTACATAGAGCATCCTAGTGACACTGTCTGGGTTTATCCAAGTACCTGCTAAGAAGTCCCACAACAGTAGATATGTCAGCTCTAGTCACCGTCAGATAGATCATCTTACCAATCAATCTCCTGTATTTTTTGTTATCAACAAACAAAGGAGAAGAATCATCATTCCAATTAACATTGGGATCTAGAGGAGTATCAACTGGCCTTGCACCAAGCATTCCAGTTTCCTGTAAAAGATCCAGTACATATTTCCTTTGAGATAGAGCAAGAGCATTAGAAGTTCTAGATACTTCTATGCCCAAAAAGTATCGTAGTTTTCCCAGATCTTTAGTAGCAAAGTGCTTGCAGAGATGAGCTTTAGTGGCCTGAATAGCAACAGAATCACTGCCAGATAGGATGATATCATCAACGTATACAATAAGTGTCACTATACCAGAGGAAGTCTTTTTTGTAAAGACAGAGTGATCATCCTGTGATCTCAGAAAACCAAAGGCAGTCAAAATTTTGCTTAACTTATCAAACCAAGCACGATGACTCTGTTTGAGCCCATAGATAGATTTCTTCAGCCTGCAGACTTTATATGACTCCCCCTGAGCAACAAACCCAGGAGGTTGCTCCATATAAACTTCCTCTTGCAGATCACCATATAAGAAGGCATTTTTAACATCCAGTTGTAATAGAGGCCAGTCACGGTTAACAGCAACAGATAGTAGAACTCTGACAGAATTAATACGGGCAACAGGTGAAAAAGTTTCAAAGTAATCAATACCATAAGTCTGTGTATACCCTTTAGCAATAAGGCGTGCCTTCAGACGTTCTACAGTACCATCTGGTTGATATTTGACAACACAAACCCATCTGCAGCCTACAGGCATACACTGAGGAGGTGGATCCACCAACTCCCAAGTCTGTCTATCAGCAAGATCAAGCATCTCCTCCTTCATAGCAGTAGTCCAAGCTGTACTTTGCAAGGCATCCTGTACAGTCTTTGGGATAGCAATAACAGATAAAGCAGTGACAAAGTTGCTAGCGTGAACACTTAAATGGGCAGTAGAGACATGGTTAGCAATATTGTGGATAGTGCAGGAATGGGTACCCTTCCTAAGAGCAATAGGTACATCAAGATCATAGATTACCTCAGGTGACACAAAACCTTCTGGAGGAGAAGATTGGCTTGGAAGGGGGGGTTCTTGTGCAGGTTGAGATCTGTTCCTGCGCTGATAAATAATAAGAGGAGGTGCCGGTTGTACAGGAGTAGTATCATCAGAAACACATTCACTAGTAATAGGCAGCGGAGAAGCAATAAGCTCAGAATGAAGACTATCTCCTTTAGTAGAGTATTAGGGTGTACCCTCAAAAAAGACAACATCGCTGCTTGTGAACCATCTCTTTGTAGTTGGACTATAGCATTTATACCCTTTCTGTGTACGAGAATACCCCCAAAAATGCATTTTTCAGCACGTAAAGATAGTTTATCATGAGTAGGACCAAGCACCTTTACAAGCATGTAGAGCCAAATATGCGAGGAGGTACAACAAACAAGGGTTTGTCAGGATTCAAAATTTGTACAGGTATTTTATTTCCAATCACAGAAGAAGGCATTCGATTTATTAGAAAGCAGGCAGTCAAGATGGCTTCTGGCCAGAATAACCGAGGTACATTAGCATGCAACATAATAGTTCTTGCAGCCTCTAGCAAGTGTCTATTCTTCCTTTCAGCAATGCCATTCTGCTGAGGTGTGTATGCACAAGAAGTCTGGTGTATAGTGCCAACTGATTTACACAACAACTCGACATCTTTTTGAACAGATTCAAGTGCATTATCAGTTCGAAAATTTTTAACAGGCATAGAGTATTGTGTTTTCACCTCGGCAAAAAAGAATTTAATTGTGGACAACACTTCAGATTGACTTTTCAAAAGAAATAACCAAGTGGCCCGAGAAAAAATCATCAATAAACACAATAAAATATTTGTTGCCAGATAGACTAGGGACATGACATGGACCCCATACATCAGCATGAACAAGATCAAACACATTTCTACTACTAATCTGAGAACGTTTAGGATAAACAACCCTAGTCTGTTTGCCTAACTGACATGATTCACATTGAAACACATTTGTTCCTACATCATATACAATATGGCGCAGTTTCTCAGATGAGGGGTGCCCAAGTCTGTAGTGCCACTGTAAAGCCGATACCGAAGAAGATAATGCAGAAGCCAGAGCCACATCGTCCACTCTTTTCAGATTGTCCAGGTAGTACAAGCCATCAGATCCTTCATGCCCCCACCAATCTTCATCTTCGTGCGAAGGTCCTGAAAAACACATGAACCAGGTACTAAAGTCAGGCTATAGTTCAGGCTACGCAGAGTCTTGCTAACAGATAATAAATTCAGTTGAAAACGAGGCACATAAAGAGCAGATTTTAACATGATATCAGACACAATGTCTCCAATCCCCGAAACAGCAGACTTGGAGCCATTAACAAGCATAACAGACGAATTAGTAATCGGTCTACATAAATTGTTGAACAATGATCGATTGCCAGAAATATGAGAAGATGCGCCCGAATCAATAACCCATTTCGTATTACCAGAACTAGAAGATGGTGCAGTGAGGAAGGCAGTATCACAACCAGAGTACATCGCAACATGCGCTCCAGAGGTGGTGGCAGTAGACGATGAGCCAGTACGCTCAAGCAACAGGCGCTTGACCTAAGCACGAATGAAGTCAGCAGTAGAAGTACCCGAGGCATCAGGTTGGGTAGACATCTCAGAAGATGTAGTAGCATCAGGGGCCACATTGGCCCAAGCAGGTTTGCCGTATTTCTCCCAGCATTTATCTTCAACATGGTTAGACCGACCACAAAAGTTGCAGAAGCGTTGGCCAGTCTGAGGGAGAGCAACAACAATAGTAGCAGGTCCAGAAGATGCTCCGAGACCTGAAGAGTTCCTCACCCTGCCAGCACCAAGGGGAGGGCGAGTGTCGTGAGAGCAACCGCGTCCACGACCACGGTCATGACCTGACATCGCAACAAAAGCAGTAGTATCACCAGTGTCAGCGGGTGTCTCAGACGACGATGCAGGCAAGCGTTGTAGACGCTGAAAGGCACTCTGTAGAGTAGGTAGCGGATCACTGGCTAGAATCTGATCCACTACCCCAGCAAAGGAATTAGGTAGGCCACAGAGAAACTAAACTACTTGCAACTCCTGGCGCTGATGTTGCATAGTAGCCAAATCAGTAGACAAGGGGTGGTAGGCTTCCAACTCCCCCCCAATCCCTTGAAAGTAGAAAAGTAGTCTGTCAGGTCAGATCCCGAGAAGCGCAGGCGGCTAAGCTGCTTGTTGATATCAAACACTTTCTTGGGGATCTGACTGTGCGAATAGGTACTGGAAAGCTGATCCGACATCTGCTTTGCCGTTTGTAGGTATAATAGCGTGACACTGATCTTGGTCTCACTACTATTCAGAATCCATGTCATAACCGTAGAATCATCTTTTACCTAGTCATCATAGGCTTTCACATCTTTTGAGTCGGCTGTTGCAGCAAGCACGGGAGGCGGATCATGCGTCAAGTGAGACATCTTGCCCTGTGATTTGACATATATCTGCATGGAGCACACCCAATGCTGGTCGCTTCTCCCATCCAACTTTACAGTTGTAACCTGACGGCGCAGATCCTCATGTGTAGACGCCATGAGGTAGAAGCAGATCAACTCCCGGAGAAACAAGCAGGCAACCGAAGGCGGAAACAGGCAGTAGAAGGCTTCCTATGTCCTCATGTAGGCAGCAGTAGGCACAGATCTACAGATCGGAGGGACCCCTCACATACGGGCTACGCCGGAGCGCAGCAAGCAACCCGGTGGCTCAACTGACCACACGGGCAGGGATAAAAAAAGCAGATCCGAAGGTGTTCTTTAGTAGGGAGTCAAGTTACTGGACAACCGCGGGCAGATCGGAGCCCAACAACGGCGGACTAGCCGGACAGCGGGCTTCCCCGACGGCACGACAGCCGCGCGGCGCTGCTGCAGCACGGGTAGCCGGCCAGCGGCGGCGGGTTGCGGAAGGCGGCGCCCGACGGGGGGGGGGGGAGGGTGGGAGGGTGGCGGCGCTGGGTGAGGGCGGACCCTGATCAGTCCTGCTCTGTTACCATGAAACAGAACACGTGAAACCAGAGAGCATAGGGTTACACAATGTGTGTACCCTTGTATAATAATAGCAAAACATTTATAGAGAGGTCCATATATAAAAGTAAATTAACATAACACTAAATAAAGACATATATATATATTAACAGTCATTATGATTATAAGTCTAATAAGATTTTTGTATTATTTGGTAAAAATCCATGATATATATCATGAATATTTTTTTGTCAAATAGTTAAAAAACTTGTAGCAAAAAGTACTTACTTCCTAATAGTTGAATTCTATGTTGTTACCATTGCTGTTATAGCAGATAAGTTATGATATGTCATTTAATAACATTTTACAACATTGTTATATTTTGTCTTGTAATTACATTTCGTGTAAGAATAAGTACATTTTCTGTATAATAGCTGTTAGCATGGGGCTATTGGGCTAAGGTCCACTAATGTTATATACTCTATTATGTTCATTGTACAGTCAAGTGAGGATCCATTTTACCTACTTAAGTGTATCCACTTATAATTTGCAAACGTATATACAACGATTAAAAAAGCGGTCAGCTTCACGCTTAAGCGCCCGCTTAAGCATTGTGGAAGGGGTAACTGCTTTTTTTGGGCCTAGGTGGGTGTGCGGATTGAACCAAAGCGGGTGCTTTTTAGCAAAAAACCCCGCCTCGTCCCGCTTAATTGAGTTCTCGCTTTAGCGGCCCGCTTCAGCCGCTTTCCAGCAAAGTGCGAATCTATTGTCATTTTGATTACCCAATTACATAGCCCCTTAAACCCCAACATCCCATTGACATCTGAATAGAAGATGTTAGAAACCGGCGGTGGCAAAAATGCCTGTAGGAAATGGTTTTTGCGGGCCTTTTGGTTTCCGATTGGGAGTGGAAATCGATTCCTATTCCTTTGTGCCCCCGTCTATCCATAAAAGGAGCTGCAAAGACTGCACAAAACACACCAACAACGACTGTCGTTTGGAGTTAAACAAGTCGATCCTTGGTGACCGAAGGGAAAGCATCTCAAAAGGAGAAGTTGCATCCTTGGAGTCCGCCTAAAGTCTGACAAGCGCCCGGTCGGTCACCCCTTATTGAGACGTCAAGGCTAACAAAGAGGAAGCAAGGACCAAGAACAAAGGTTACAAAGTGGGTCGACAAGTTAGTATTTTAACTGACGCTTCTCTTAAGTTAAAGATCTTGCTTTTGATTTTTATATACAACGATGTCTTGTGTGTACTAGTTCTCTGTTAGTGATTAATAACCAATGTTTGTAATTGACGTAATTGACTCAACACGCTTCATTCCAGTATGCATTCACCATGCTCCATTATTGTTTCCGGGTGTAATGATTCTCATTATGTTGTAACTTATTGCCTGTGTCTAGTGTCTACATATTCTAATTTCTTCTGAATTGTGTAGCGATTCATTATATTGTAGATTGGTAATTAAAACTAATTATTAATTGAAGGTAATATGATTCATACCTACTCAATGCATCTTTACATGATCATTATGTTTTTACTCATTCTAGGAGCGAGGGCTATGGGTTTTGTTTGATGTTTGAGTGTTTTTTAGCTTGTAACCGTTTACTTTATAATTGGGACCCTTTTTAATCTATGAAAGTCATTCTGATATAATGAAATGTCATTCATAATGCTTGATTCTTGAGTAATATTTCTTTGTTAGTAGTATGGAGGTCACTAAAATTTTCACCATTTTTAAAACAATACAGACAACTTTTTCAAAAAGTGCCTGCTTTAAAACCCGCTTCCCTCTTCAAAGGGGTCTATCTGCACGCTTCCCGCTTTGTGCCATCCAAATCTAGCGTATATATAAGAGAACCCCTTGTACTCCTATTTGAATCCAATGAGATTAGTCTCTTAATCCCTATCTTCATGGTAGCAGAGCAATTTGCTATGAAGACCTAGGAGCCCCTCTCCCACCCCTTTTTTTCCATATTCTACATAATCCCGCCGTAGCAGGTCTTTCCTGCGGCCTCAGCCCTAGCGCTGTCGCCGCTAGGAGGCCCAACCGGCGCACAAATGCAATAGCCGCTAGCTGCTGGTGAGGCTGCAGCAGCAGCTGGCCTAGCTGGTGATCACCACCTGTTGTTAAGACAAGAACAACCATTGGCAAGGCCAACGTCACCGTCAACCCCTTGCGCTAGGAGCAGCCGCAAGAAAGGCGTGCATGGCCTGTTTTTTATCTTGATTCTTTTGAATATCTTGTTCTTCTTTGAAAAAACAAAAAGACAAGAAAAAATCCCGTGCTAGTCTTCTAAAGCTCTAAAAAAAGGGGCACCACACTTGCTGTTTCAATCCTTTCCATGTGGTTCCCCTAACCAACATGGCGGAGCGCTTTTGCTACAATTAACGGCTTATATGTTTCCATATCACATCACATCATTCTTGTGATTTTCTCTCCTACCGTGACTTATATTCTGGTGGTGCCCTCTATTCTTCTTTTTTCCCTCCTATTGTGGATTGATAACCAGTAGGGCTCCCCTCTTTTTATGTTGTACCATGCCTTCCATTCGACCCCACTTTTTATTATGGTTCACACAAAGAGTCCAGTTTCGCCGGCTATTGTTTATAACGACACGCCTAATGTCCCAGCTATAGAATTTATTGACAACAATTTCTTGCTGTGGATGAATACATCCCAAACCTTTTTAGAGTCATGTGACAAACTCAAATGCATCAGGGATGTTAGACCAACAGAGTTCAATGGCACATGATTCGTAGAAACAACTAGGTCCTCTCTTAGCTATGGGGTTGCAAGGAAGCAAATATTGAGGTCAAGTACATGTGGCATCGACATCGCAATGCTAAGAAGACGTTGGATGAGATGAAGCAGTTTTATACACAAGAGGACAACTGTCTTCGCCTCTATAATGCGATGAACATGATCTTTGATCAACAAGGTGACCACCCGCTGTTCAAGTATTATGACTCGATGAAGGTGCTAACCAACCAACTCAATTTTTTTCTTGCTGACAACATTTGTTGATGTCACTGAGGAGAGATCCACCCTCATCACCAAACACTTCCTAAATACTCCATCCTCGGTGTGCTGTGGTTTGTCAACTCTTACTTGTTGGCACGCCACTTCCAAACATGGACGAGGCATATGCTTGCTTGTCCCAATTTGTGATGGAATTTGCTCACGTCTCTCACACCGTCGCCTTTGACTCAAGCTGCCATCGCTGCTGCAGCTCGTGGTTGTGGACAGGGCCGTAGACCGTGACTAAAGAGCACATAATATTGCAAGATAGGCAACACTAAAGATGTTTTCCAATCTAAACGCGAATATCCTGCTCATTACAGTCGAGGATGTGATAGGGGTGCACAATGCCCAAACTCTTGCTACTTTGATCTGGCAAGGCCCAACTACAAGAGATTTGACTCCTTTTGGCAACTCTTATGTCTCACTGACAAATAAGGAATTGAATGACTGCTTCAAGCTTCACAACATTATGGTGACTCCCGTCTTCATGGACTGTCTACAATAACCATCTTTTGACTTGCACATCAGTGATCCACCAAAAGCCTCACCATTGTCTCATCAAATAGCAACCCATCAAGGTAACCCAAGAACTTCCATGCTTGTCACCCACTCCAATTGGATCATTGATTTTCAACACTATCCATCATATGACAGGTATGCTACACCTCCTTACCTCCTCCAGTCCTTTTATACCACATTCTACTGTTAGAGTGACTGATGGTTCGGGAAAACAGGTTAAGTATGGCACTATTCCACTTTCTGCTACCTTGAAATTTCTTATGTTCATTTTGTTTTGAATTATCCCCACAATCTTATTTCTATGGCTAAATGAGTTGACTCTCTCCACCGTTTGATGATTTTGGATCATCTAATTTTGTTTTATAGGATTAGCGGAATTTGACAATGAGGGAGCACACTCTGGTGATGTCTATCACTTGTTTGCCTCACCGCAATCCCAACCAAGTGCTTTTGTTGCAAGCACACCTCTCCAACTCTATTTTTGCTTTGTCCATCCTTCATTAGATAAAATCAAATTCAGATACTTTTGTTTCGCCATGTTCTTCAATTCGCGTGATGCAGTTGGGAAAACACCATCACATGTCCTTTTTGGCCGTACAATGAAACAATCTTCTAAACTTTTTGATTTGATCCATACTGATGTTTGTAGTCCATTCAGGACGTGTTATGATGCTTTAGATATTTTCTTACCTTTGTGGATGATTGTTAATGAACGACTTGGTTATATCTTCTTAAAAGTTGAAATGAGGTTCTTCCTCTTACTCACACCTTTCATAAATTGGTTTTATTCAATCCTCGATACATGTAAAGATTCTACGCATCAACAATGCCCTTGAGTACACTCCATGAGCAATTCCCTCTTTCTGTCGGCACTCTTGCGCTTATTCCCCGCAATAAAATGGTGTTGTTGAGCGTAAAAACCGTCAGGACATGCTCACTTACCATTCATGCCAATCTCCGATTTTTTTTTGGTTCAACGCTGTTCTCAGTGCTTGTTTCCTGATCAATTGTTAATCATCCTCGATTCTAAAAAAAGCACCTTTTTCTATCCTCTATCTGTAAAAACAACCGTTTTCTCTATCTCCTTGGGGTTTCATCCGCCTCGTCTTCGTTTATAACTTTGATCCCAAAATTGACAAACTTTCCCACGCGCACGATGAGTGCAGTATTTCTAGGATACCCATACTAAAAAGGGTACATATGTCTTGATCTCACATCTGATCACATTTGTGTTTTGGCTGATGTCACCTTTCCCAAGGATATTCTTTCCTTTATGACTGCATTCTCTGGTGAATACCAATGAGATGGTTTCACTTCTGGAATCATTTCCTCACCCTCCTCATCCTCATCGCCATTACCACTGCCTACATTGCCTCGGTTCTTCTCCTAGGGTTCTACCGACACACATAAATAGATCTATATGTAGCTGCACCCCCATCGTCCTTAAATCTAGTCAAATCCGATCTAGTGACACTTTGAAGAGGTATACTCTCACGCACCCATCAAGCATCTTGTTAAAGAGTATATATTAACATGTTTAGTTAATAGGTTAATTAGTTAGTGGGCCTTTAGTGTCTCGGCCCGTTTAGATTACTTGGGACACAAGTCTCAAGGTTTCTCCCTTGCTCCCATACATAGGACAGAGTAGTACCTCTTTTATTAATCGAATCAGTTCAATACAATATAATTTCACATGGTATCAAAGCACGTTCGCTCTTAGGGAACCCTAACCGCTGCCGCTTCCCTCTTCTCTCCTAACCGTCGAGAACAACCCTAGCAACCTCCGCTCTTCGCTCTCTGAGAGAGCAACAGAGGCTCCGCCTCCGCCTGCGGGCGGCGACCGTCGTAGCCATGGCTTAGGCCGGTCTCCCGCCAGGCACATCCCGGTCTTCATGGCTTCTCATCCTCTTTCTTAAAGATCCTATCTTCTTTTCCAATCTTCTTTCCGTACGCCGACAATTCTGTCCCGACGCCGCCATCATCAAGCCGTTGTATCCAACAACGCCACCGCCGCCGCAATCGCCGCCAACCGCAGCAATCAGCCTCATCGGCCAGGCCAGCAGCCACCGCTGCCTGTCCATGCGCCGTCGGTCTGTCAACAACAATCAGCTGTCGGCAACAGAAACTTCCGTCGTCCCTACCAGCAGATGTCGCCGCAGATCAGCAGCTCCGCCCTTTTCTAGCAAGCAGCAAGTGTCACCGTTAATCAACAACGACAACTGCAGTCAACGACAACCATCTCGTCGTTGCCGCATCACCTCACCACCAGCTCCAGCCATCGTCTCTACCGTTGCATTGCCCTGACGTCCTCAGCACCAGCCTTTGCCGTCTCTCATGGAGAGGCTCCTCACTTGACTCCGCATGCAGCCTCATGGCATGCAATATCTCCGGAACCACGCAGGAGATCCTTATCATCTCCTCCAATGAGGCCAAGTGCTACATCATCCGAGCAACACAATCTATGCCCTCGACCGCTGCTCCACATTGCCGCCCTGCTGCTATTTATCTCGCCATCACCACCCATTATCTCTGTCTATTGCTGCCACCTTGCTTCTGCTCAGAGAGATGCTCCATTACTCCTAATTGTTCTATCTTCTCCCTAGTTTCTGACGTCCTCCAATACTTATGATATTCAGATCCTTACTCGGATCTATCTTTGGCTAATCAGATCCATTTTTAAGCCTAATCAGATTTTTCACGGGGGCTCTGCCCCCGCACCCCCAGATTTGTTACTCTAACGGGCCAAACAAATCCCCTTTTCGAGTCGGGATTAGATCAATTTAATTTTCTACCCGGATCTTACATTGACCCATTTAGCATATTCTCTCCGGTTACCGGTTTTATTCTCCACATATTACACATCTCCATATCACAAAATCCTCTAAAATCCACCAATTCCTTTCCCACCCACCAGTATCACTTTTTCCACGTGCGGGAGGTCATATATCCATTTCTCTACACCAAACACTCACTCTCGTCGTATTTGGTGTGCGGGGGGGGGGGTAGAGAGGAGAGGAAGAGATGAGAAGAGAGAGTGTGTGTGATAGAATATGTATGAGAGAGAGAGTATGAGAAGAGATGATATATGTATTCAGGCTACTTATTCCAGTCTACTATGCAGTTTCGTACTGTACAACACATTTGTTCTCCACTTCCAGACATCATTGAAGGATCTCCACTGCAACGTTGACACCGAGCTTCTCGCGTTCGTACCGCATTATGTACGTCAGGACAAGAGTTTGCTATGCATATTTCAGCCCACTTGGTTCCTCTTCCTTCGGTGTTAATGGTGGTTCAGTTGAGCACTCTTGCTGCATTCTTGAGAGACATATGGGTGCTTCTTCAGGCTTCTCAGAAGCTCAGCAATTTCAAGCCTGCCAAGTCTACATCTACAAGGTTGATTCATCCAGTTTTATCTTCACCGAGCTATATTTTATCACATCTTCTTCGAGCTGCATCTGCTGTATTAGCATCACCTTCCGCTGATCTTCTTGGGATTTTCCTTGATGGATGATATCTCCTTTCCTGTCAAGCCCCCAAGGTTCATGCAACAGAGTCATGGTACCTGCATCGTATCACCAACATATCGTCCGTTCATGCCACGTTATGCACGTCTTCCCAGACAATTTGAAGGTTTCGCTACTGCTACATCGACACTGTGTATGCGCGTTTGTGCCGCGTTAAGTACGTATTCCAGTGAAGTTGCCATAGTCGTGGTATTGATGATCGTCTGCTCTAAGTGGTGAATTACTGCTGCAGTATTCAGGTTCCATTTTAGATGTTCTTCATTCCAGATGCACTCCAAAAGACGTTCATCAGTGCTTGAGGATCTCCAGCCTGCAGAATACAATTTCAAAGAAAAGAGGCGCCATTGTATGATTCAGGGGGAGTTTTGTTTAAGGGGGAGTATCAATCTTTTGTATGGGGAGTGATATTTATCTTTTATCATTTCTATCTTTTCTTTTATCGAGTCTTGTAACTCTAAGCTTGGACATGTGTTTCACCCATGATCCAGCTTGAGGGGGAGTGTTAAAGAGTATATATTAACCTATTTAGTTAATAGGTTAATCAGTTAGTGGGCCTTTAGTGTCTCGGTCCGTTTAGATTACTTGGGACACAAGTCTCAGGGTTTCTCCCTTGCTCCTATATATAGGACATGGTTGTACCTCTTTTATTAATCGAATCAGTTCAATACAATATTATTCCACACATCTCATTTCTGACACTTGTTGTCTAGCTCGCCTCTCTCCTGCTTATGTCTTTACTACAACTTTTGACACCCACCTCTATAGCTAAGCATACCGTTGATGCTCTTTGACATCCTGGAAAAGCAACTATGATGGATGAGATGCAAGATCTATGAGAAAATGGCACATGGGATATGGTTGATCCTCCACCTGGCAAGAACATAGTTGGCTACCAGTGAGTATTCTTTGTCAAACACCATTTTGATGGCATGGTCGAGCGACTCAAGGCAAGATTGATTGTGAAAGGATACACTTAGACTTTTGACGTGTATTATTTTGCAGCCTTCTATTGTCCTAAATGACCTCTGACCGTATCCTGATTTCTTTGGTGGCTCATCTTGATTGGCCACTGTTTCATTTGGATACCAAGAACATTTTACTGCATGGCAATCTCCTGGAAGAAGTTTATATGCACCAACCTCCTGGCTTGTTGCTCATGGGGAGTTCTCTCACAAAATTTTCCGTCTTCACCGCTCTTTGTATGATCTTTTGCAATCTCTAAGAGCTAGATTCAATAAACTAAGCATGATCCTTGAAATTGTTGGTTTCCATAGATGTGCTACAAACCATTCACTATTTTTTTCTAAATTATCTACAGGACACATTTTCGTTGTTGTATATGTGGATGGCATTTTGATCACCGATGATGACAGAAGAGACATTTTCAATTTGAAGCAATCCTTACATAAACACTTTCATATGAAGGACCTGGGATATCTGTCGTATTTTCTCGGCATAGAAGTGTTTCGTCATCATGGATTAGTTTATCCCAAATATGCTATCTTTTGGACATACTTCAAGATATTGGGATAACAAATGCCAAACCAGTCTCCACTGATGGGCTATTATTAGCATATTACATGAAAGATCCAAGTGAGGGGGAGCTCTTTTCTAATCCAAAATAGTGTTAGTGTGGTTTGAAAACTTATCTGTTTAACAGTTACTTGACTAGATATCATATATGTTGTCGGAGTAGTAAGTCAACATAGAGTATGCATCTCAAGCTCACTAGTGCATCATTTAATGAATACTAAGATATCTCAAGAATTCTCCGGGAAGAGGATTATTCTACAATCGCTCTAAGTGGAAAACTATTACTATTTATCGATATGCGGATACATGTTAGGCAGGGTATGCTCAAGACTACCAATCTACATCAAGCTTCAACATTATGTTAGGCAATCACCATGTGGACTGGAGAAGCAAGAAACAATATGTTGTTGCTCGCTCCAACACCCAAGCGAAATACCAGGCTATGACTCATGCATTTTTGATATACAATGGGTATTAGTTCATTCTAACTGAGTTTGTCAGACTCCATCTACTCTGCAATGTGACAACCAGGCTGCGATTCACATTGCCAACAAACCAATATTTCAAGAGCGTACAAAGCACATTGAAGTGAATTCTAGTTTTGTACAACTAGTCAAAGCTAAAAAGTTTGTGACTCCTCACGTATAGACTGGGAATTAAATTGCCGACGCCCTGACAAAACTACTACTTCCGACTCTTTTTCAGTATATGGGTGTCAAGATGGGACTACATAATGTACACTCCAGCTTGAGGAGGGTTAGTATAGTGGTTATTGGGCTAAGGCCTACTAGTGTTATATTCTTTATTATATTCATGAGCGTTCATACTGAAGTGGATTCTAGTTTTGTATAACAGCTGGTTCAAGCTAGAAAGTTTGTGACTGCTCATGTACGGACTGGGAATCAAATTGCCGACGTCCTGAAAAAACTACTACTTCCGACTCTTTTTCAATATATGGGGGTCAAGCTGGGACTACAGCTGGGACTACACAATGTATACTCTCCAGATTGAGGGGGAGGGTTAGTGTAGTGGTTATCGGGCTAAGGCCCACTAGTCTTATATTCTTTATCATATTCATGGTTGGCTTAAGTGAGGATCCATTCACCCACTTAAGTGTATCCACTTATCCTTTGGACTGTATAATTAAGAACCCTTGTACTCCTATTTTAACTGAATGAGATCAGTTTCTTAATCCCTATCTTCAATAATTACTTTTTGTAACGAACAATTACAACAAAGCTGGTACCTTAAGTAAGTTGCCCCAACGGGTGTTGGTGGAACACAAACACACATGTATGCACGCGCGCACTAGCGTGCTAGCTAGCTATGTTAAAATGAGTACATATAAGTTGCACGCACTCGAGCACAAAATTCATTTTGACACACATACATGCGCACACGCTCGATATAACTTCTTCCTTCAGCACTAACCACCTTAGTAAAATGTAATAAATGCCATCACCGTGATAACCAACATAGCCCCATCATAGTTCCTTTGAGGACATTTCTATAACCTTCTACTATGACTATCAATAGTTGTCTACACTGACTAACTTGTATTGTATCTTGTATTTATTACTACCTAGATTTCTGCCTCGCTCAATGTTGTTAGGCTTGATGATATGAAGTTTGTTATGCTTGAATCCTCTTTGTTAAGAAGACTAGGCGACATGTTGAGTGGAAAGGGCTAATCATGATAGATAGGTGACATCTGACAATCACAACCCGGTAGGCACTAAGTTAAGATAAATCTATACACATCTCATAACTCCTGATATGCCTCTTATACCTGTCCACACTTGGCACAATTCGCCAATGATTGTGAGCTTAGTTAATACACCCTTAATTGAGCAACATAGTCTCCACCTTGGAATTATACTCAATCATATATAATCGTATTTCTAACGGGTTTCTTACACCGGCGAGTGTACCCAAACATATCTTCCTTAACCCACTAGATCATGATCATGATCTCTAGCTAAGTGTATACAAGATAGGGGGATTATTGGAGATAATTATGTGACTACACCACTACCCGTGGCAGAGGTTTTGGCTACATATAGATATGCATGATATGTCCTACATTCCTCCAATGATAAACTCTTGAGCTTCCAACACCTGTCCTGCAGACCAGGCTAGTAGCCCAGATACAACCAACTTTGTGAAGAGCACCTTAGACCCAAGTGCCAACAAAAGGTCTGGTCAATCTTAACTCAACTGTACTAAGTTCTTGCTATTATGAGAAATTATTGTTAATATGCACCGACCAATATCTTCACAAAGGATTTATGGAAGGAAACTTAAACAGAGCTCAATCATTTACCATGGGACATGACCTTTAGATGCTACGAATATATGCTTGGATCCCAATCCTTACAAAAATTATAACCAAAACTTTAACCATGAAGTCTCAACAGGTTTTATTCTAGGGTGCATATATTTCTAGCTTTTATTCTATAGGGTGGTTCTTTTCAGAAAAAGTGATCAACCCTCCAAGAGTTACCGTTTAAAATGCCAATTATTATGAATCTGTTCACACGTTGCACACATCTTTCGATATGAACTTCAGTGGGAGACGTGGGGGACTCAAAATGTGGTAAGATGACAACTCATTGCCCTAATGAAAAGTAGGGGCTGGGCACAAGACCTACCAAGGCCTTAAAACCAAGCAAAATCGAGTTTTTGTGGTTAACTTTGAGTGGGGTTCATGCTTCTTTTTGTAAAGTTTCTATTAGGGCCCGTTTGGTTGTATGCAGAACCAACCCGACCCTATAGTTTGGAAGCAGGAAATCGAAAGCTATTAGTTTGAACTGCAACTGTTTTGTTTGGTTGTGTGAAAATTTGATTCACGGGTTGGTTTGTTTATATTTGGTTAGTTGTAGTTCGTGAGCGGATGTCATGGAGATTAAAGAAAGAAATTAATGGCGAGAATGACTGGGAACAAATGGTGCGCACGTACAGCTGTTCAATACAAAATAGTAGGTGATAGCAGGTTGCTGCATGACGGAGAGGCTGGGAACTGGAACCGTGCCCCAATCAGGCGCAGTTCATTTTCCTGCTTTTTCACTTGCAGCAAAATGTTAGTTGAATTGGAACACACTGTCGGTTACATCCAACACAGAACCAAACAATTGTAGTTGAAAAATGCGTGCAGTTGGAATTCGTTGAGCTCATTTTCCTCCCAACCAAACTAGGCCTAACCTGATGTATGGCTGTTTGGTTCAGCCGGTGTCACAGTGTTATATGCTCACTACCAATCTGTATATAACTTTCCATGAAAGTGGCATGCAAAGTTTATAACATATGAAACAAATTATTATTTCTGCAATCAAATGATATACATGAACATACAAGATTAATGTTTTCTTGAACAACAAATTTCTAGTATCTATGGTAGTGGTTTGAAATAAAAAACCCGACATCAGGGATTTGGTTTGGAACTATCTAGCGGTTTATTCGGTTTGAGAAGTTTCTAATTTGACATGATTATTTGGTTTGTGATTTTAGGGCTAAATCCAATAAAACCAACCAATCCCCATTCCTGATTGGAAGGGATATTTCCTAGTTGCTTTGTTAAGCAAGCTTGGCTTTGTTAAGGGAGTGGTGAAAATGTAATGCAGCAGTTAGACATCATTCACAAAAATCCAAAAAGGAAACTTACCTGCACATCGTCTAAACCTAGCAGGTAAAGAAGGAGCTATTTATATACTCAGATGCTGAAGTGGTTACCCACTACTAGGATAAGAAGAGTGATGCGAAACTGCAGCAGGAAAAGGGGAACAATGAGGCAAAAAAGAATTCTATTTCTTAATTTTATTCAACTGATTGGGCCAAGCCCCCAAGGTTGATATTTATGGCAAAGACACAAAACCCTAGATTTATTACAATTGCGTAAATTGCCAAATAAAAGATAAAATCACCTAAAACTTACAACTAAAGTGCATTTAAATAGATAAATTGCACATAGGTCCCTACTTATAAATGTAAAGCAAAATAAATAGACACATGTGGAATGCGTCTTTCTTCAAAGAGTTACACTGAAACTCTTGGTGTAGTAGTTATATAGACACAATAACGGATGATTCAATAATGAAAGGACGTAGATGATAACAAAACCTTATTCCACAAAGTTGCCACTGAGGCTAGTTTTGGTGTGCAAAGAGGGGAGGGGTGGCCGGGTGGGAAAGGAAAGAGTTCAAGGAAAAGGTTCACTGTATTTTTGGATAAACAAAATAATGTGGGAAGCAAAGAAAATGGAGGGCAGCGATCCATATAATTTCCCTTTCTCTTTTCCACCTAATCAATGTGATGAGGGGAAGCACATAATGATGCCTTCTGTTAATATTATTTCTCTTTTTCATGCCCTCCCTTCTCTGTCCCTCCCCATGCTAGCAAAACACATTATCAATAATGCGGTCTCCCTCCTCCGTCATCCCCTTTTTTCCGTAATTAACATCTCCTCCCCTCTTTCCCTACATACCAAACATAGCATAAGAGGGAGACGTCCTATGTGAATGCTAAGATTAAGGTGTTAGATCGTTGAATAACTGAGGATAATTGAAGAAAGAGATATGAGACTCCTTAATTTCTGTTAGGCCCTCTTGAGAGAGAGGGAGGGAGGGATGGGGGGGGGGGGAGGCCCTGAACAGGTAAATCGTAATTGTTCGCTAAAATCTTCAAGGGTCACCATTCATGTGAACCTGTTCCCTGAGGAATCGTTATAACACTGCTTTGGAGAGTCCGAGTTGGTTCTAACAATCCATGGGCTATCACTTTTGTATTGTTTTTCTTGGATACAGTTATTGTCTTATTGATAACCTGATCGGGTTTGTACAGCAATTATTCTGGAATAGATATGCTTAAATGCCTTAATCAAACCTAAATTGTGGTCTCTCCTTAGAAGATGGGCAGAACAACACAGGAATCTTTGACTAATAAGCCAGACAAGCATTGGCAACCAGAAGAAAAGCAACTCTTTAAACATGTGTGGACCCAAACTAAAGTTTTCGTATCTGATATGAACTTCTAGAAATGTTACAATATTATGATTTATTGGCAGGGTGCCCCCCAGTTCGTCAAGGCATTGATTCCTTGATAGATTGTAGACTGGATCAACACCTGTATCTAAATGGCTAATTATTGTCAATTAATGGGTAACATGTGGTTCCTTTTCAGCTCGTCTAGTGGTATTCATCTGGCGGCACCCTTGTCTTCTCTTCGTCCTTAATTGTTGATTAGGTGTTGCAGTTTATGGCTGTAACAGCAAAAAAGTGCCAGGTGCGCGTCTAGTACTCAGCTGGATTTTTTTTTGGTGATTATGATCCACTATACGTACAACTCATGTACTTTCTGGAAGACCTTCATGCAAACATGGAAAACTCTTGATGCCCCTTTCTGTTCCACATTGCATCAGGCTTGAAGATTAATATGATGCCAAAGTTGGGCATTGGGATTGATGATGACAGGGTTGCCAGTATAGCTGATAAAATGAGGTCCTCACATGCAGCTTCTAGTCTTCTCCTGTCAAGATCATGCATAAAGAATTGGAATTTCTTAGTGGAAAGCTCTCTCTCACCTTGTCGAATGCAAGGAAATACTTTCTTAGGGTGGATGATGGATCTTAACTTTACTAGATCTATCTGGTGAGCTACCTTTTTGTTGTTGTTTGGAAGTGGATGAGCTACTTACCGATTCTATGTATAAATGAACCTCCAACAACGTCCATAAAAATGAGTAAATGACAAATTAAGGTTTTGTTTAATATTAGATGAGGCATTTATCAGAGACACTGGTATCTACTACATAGTTCAAGGTGTCTTAGAAAAAGAAAGGTGGTTGTATATTAACCTCTTCGATAAAGTTCAATTTGGCTCTTCTTCTGAAGTGGCTATGACTGTTACGAGGGAAAGAAAACCATTTACGGATGTAAGTCTTATGCCATGAATATTTCCCTAAGGAGATGATGCTCGAAGGAAAGTTGACATCTGTTGTTGATTTTAGCTGGTGTGTTGAATGCACTAGACCTCTTCGGTTGTGCTTCTTCCTGTTGACTAGATGATGGTACTAATATCTTTTCAAGCATCATAGATGGGACACTCCTATTTGATGGCTAACTTCCCCAGTCTTTAGTTTGTCCTCCAGGAGGGAGGAAACATGCAAAGGAATGCCGATAGAATAGGAAACGTGGTTCTTCGCGCTGTCAAAGATGGCGAGAATGATGGGGTTGATTTCTTGAACCAGATACTTGGTAGTCTGGATCCTCTCATTCTTGTTCCCATTGGGAAAAAGGTGCCTTTGATGAGGGATTGAACGAGGTATTTCTTGCTTCAGTTATGATTCCACTTAGAAAGTCCAGGGTTAAGGATGTATGCAGACTTCTCTACCTGGTGAAAGATTTAGTTTTTTTTGTTCGGAGAGTTATCAACTTGACGCTTACAGCTCTCAATGCCATCCGCCACTGTTTTCGGACGCCTTCTCTTATTTTGTGGATCTTTTCTGAGGAGGTACATCAGTACATGGATCGAATAGGGTTATGTTTTACCGTGCGTTTCTGGTGGCTGACTGCTCAGCCATATAGTAAACCCAGGTCATAAAGCATAAAATGCATACATGCTGCGACATGTAGCCAACTGCTGCACTGCATATATAATCACACACGCAGGCTGACCCCGAAACACTGGGGTAAGCGTATTGGGCTAAGAGGACACGAGTAAGCATATCGAGCTAAGAGAACACGAGTATGTTCATGTCATGAAAATAGCCGAAAGAAAAACAAAACAATATGTGGTCTTCTTCAAATATATACACAAGTGAACGGATGAAATTTTATGCACGCCTACAAACAAATGAAGAAAGAGATTTTTTTAGACAGGTAATAGTGTACAAATGCTGAGAAGATCTAGTCTAGCCGAATTTAGTATTGAACAAATATCTAAATATGCCAAAAATATAATTTGCATTGTGGCATAGAGCGTTAGGCACACACCCAATGCATGATTTACCATGCAGTGCTTAAGATGTCAATTTCCACGTACAAGTTATTGAGTATTAGCTAATCATTAACCGACTGTCTAGACGAAATGATTCTTGGCATATCAAGAAACTATTAACGAAATTAGAGAACCCAACAATTAATGGATATGAAGGAATTGTATTTTTGAATAAATTAATGAATATGAAGGCCCTAGCTTCAACTCGATGATGATTAAAAAATACAATAATTTTTTTTTAAAGTTGCCTAGTTTTAAGATACTTAGCTGAAACTCGATATTACCTCGTCTCTTGGTCTGAAAATTTATGTTAAGCCTATTAAGCTTCTTGATAATTCACTGGGTCCTCTGGCGTTGATGGTTACTTTCATGATATTGACTATCATCTCTGATCCCAAAATTCCAGTACAGGAACTTACGTGGTTAATGAATATGAAGGCACTAGGTTCAATTTAATGATGATTCAAAAATACAATGACGCTTTTTTTAAAGTTGCCTCCTTTTAAGATAGCCAGCCGAAACTCGATATTAACTGACCTCCTCGTCTCTTGGTCTGTAAATTTATGTAAGCCTATTAAGCTTCTTGATAATCCGATGGGTCCTCTGGCGTTGATGGCTACTTTCATGATATTGACTATCATCTCTGATCCCAAAGTTCCTGTACGGGAACTTACGGGGTTAATGAATATGAACGCACTAGGTTCAACTCAATGATGATTCAAAAATACAATGATTTTTTTTTTAAAGTTGCCTCCTTTTAAGATAGCCAGCTGAAACTCGATATTAACTGACCTCCTCGTCTCTTGGGGTTGTAAATTTATGTAAGCCTATTAAGCTTCTTGATAATTCGTTGGGTCCTCTGGCGTTGATGGCTACTTTCATGATATTATTGACTATCATCTCTGATCCCAAAGTTCCAGTACGAGAACTTACGTGGTTAATGAATATGAAGGCCCTAGGTTCAACTCAATGATGATTCAAAAATACAATGACTTTTTTTTAAAGTTGCCTCCTTTTAATATAGCCAGCTGAAACTCGATATTAACTGACCTCCTCGTCTCTTGGTCTGTAAATTTATGTAAGCCTATTAAGGTTCTTGATAATTCGCTGGGTCCTCTGGCGTTGATGGCTACTTTCATGATATTGACTATCATCTCTGATCCCAAAGTTCTAGTACGGTGGTTAATGAATATGAAGGCCCTAGGTTCAACTCAATGATGATTAAAAAATACAATGACTTTTTAAAGTTGCCTACTTTTAAGATGGCCAGCTGAAACTCGATATTAACTGACCTCCTCGTCTCTTGGTCTGTAAATTTATGTAAACCTATTAAGCTTCTTGATAATTCACTAGGTCTTCTGACGTTGATGGCTACTTTCATGATATTGACTATCATCTATGATCCCAAAGTTCCAGTACGGGGACTTATCGTGGTCAATGAATATGAAGGCCCTAGGTTCAACTCAATGATGATTTAAAAATGTAATGATTTTACAAAAGAGGTGGCATCCAGATGGTAAAAGTATTGATGTAAGACCTTAGAGGTCGTAGATTCAAAACCTTCCGACCATGGAATGAATGAATGGCCATTTTTTTTAAATACAATGATTTTTTTTGTAAGCCAATAAATCTTCTTGATAATTCACTGGGTCCTTTGACATTGATGGCTACTTTCATGATATTGGATTTCATGTCTGATCCCAAAGTTCCAGTACGGGGACTTACGTGGTTAAAGGCGTTAAGTTAACAATTTTTCAAATGAGACTAGAGAGAGTTGTGCTCTGCTAGCCCTTTGATGTTTACATAAAGTTTGTCTATGTCAGGGCTTAAATGGGGAGAAATCCACATCAAAATGCTGAAGGTCAGAGTTGATGAGCGCCTTCTCGAACACCATTATGGTTGTAAGAGTATTGCGGCCATAGTGTAGCTCCTGCTTCTCTTGGTTTCCTTGTGCCATGTGAAATTATATACCTTCAGGTCATGCAAACTGTGTTACTCTCAATGTTGCTATTAAAAGCATCTTTGTTTTCCAAGATTGGATCTAGTGATTTGACTTACCGGTGGCTGCAGCCATTCTTAAGCTTAACAAGGGTCGACACTGCTGCACTTCGGCCGACCGCAGGTAGTTGGCCCAGAGGCTTTGCTTGCATGGCATGGATTATATGATGCCAGCAGATGCCAGGGATTTTGTGGGAAAGAAGCATTAGCACTGTGATTGGGCGAGGTGGCTTTGAAGCCACAATGCTAGCTGCTTGCAACGTTGTATTCCATGCGTGGAAGTGTTTCCACAGGAAGCTTTCGTTTGGCAAGCCGTTCAGAAGCGGGCACCCAAATTGCATCCAGATGCTCGGTCTGTAGGGGGGATGTTGAATGTGACGAGCATTTTCTATTCTACTGTGGTATACCTAAGGCTGCGTTTGCTTTGCAGAATTATAGATAGCATATGATTCTATTCCCAACCCATTGAGACTTTCAAGTTCCAGACTACCCTTATATTTGGATGTCATAAGATCTTTGGAATGCCCCGACGTCCCCACTCTCCGACTTTAGTTCCCCTTCTCCTTTCTTGGTATTGTTTCCCCTGCAGCTGTGTCAGTGTCGTCCTTGGCATGATTGGCGCCTCCTCCGTTCGTCCGACATGTTTCCTTCTCACTGTCCTCCACGCTCTTCTACTTTTCACGGTGTGTCCAGTCTTCATTTCTTCATGTTCTTCTCCCTTGGTAAGTTTCATTCTTTTGCCGTCGAATCTATCTGTTCGCTCTTCATCTTCTCAATTTTTGTTCTTTCTTCGTCAACTTCAACTCGACGCTTTACTTTCTTCTCCAAAATCTGTTCATTCTCTAGCTCCTCATATTCTCTACAGCACGACCCAACACACGACTCGTCAACCACCATTCTTCTGTTTCCCAAACTCGATTCCCCTCAACACTCCTCTCTTTTCTAAATTCTATTATTTCTCCATGAAATCCATCTCCATACTCTTCTCTTTTCCAAATTCTTTTCTTTCTCCAGTTACCATCATGACGTTCTTTTCTCCTTTCCAAGTTGTGTTCTTTCTCCCCTTGTCAAGTTCTGCCACCTTCTCCCATTAAGAGACTTCAGAGCCCGGTTAACACCAGTCCAGCCAATCTAAATGACCGGCTTATTTTATGCTGATTAATGCAGCTCCAGCCAGTCTTTTTTAGTTTGCCTTGCTTTTACGTACGGTGCAATCATGTTTGTGTGTATATGTCACCTTGTTAATGAATTTTGGAAAACGAATGCTCACCCGCAAGTTCCATGCTTGTTAGGACTGCCACGGGGTAGACACGGTGAATTATGTCTAAGACCTGCTTACGTATATGGCAGTGAATAGTCGTAGTGGTTTCTTCAAGACTAATCTAACAAGATGACAATAGCATGCATGTATAACGTAGCAAAACTAGTCGGATAATGTATCAGATATTGCACATTATCTGTACTTGTCAAGTATGGGAAGTGAAAAATGAAGCCTAACAAAATTTTATTGCAAGCTCTTCCCTCTATATTATTACAACAAATTGTTCTCTACAATTTGCAGAATGCATAGAGGGACCTCACGTCCATAACACAGTAACACATCCTCCACGTCTCTAAATTGTACTCTACTCTATTGCCTAACCTACTTATACGCATAAAAGAACAAGAAAAAGAAAATTCTTGGAGAGCTCCTTGATGTCTACCACCATCACGTTATGAATGCTTCTCCCTTTCTTTCTCTTTAACAATTGGTCAATTAGATTCTTTTTAGCCTCAAGCCCATCCTTGTTTCTAAACACTCCACAATATGTGGTTTGATATCTTCACCGTCCCTAATCCAACTCGGTTCCCATCTTCAGTTGCCACATCTGTGTTCTCCATCTTCCTTGTTCTGGGAGTGTCCGAGTTGTCCTTGAGGTCGTAGACTTTGTCGTCGTGTGAGTGTATTTCTTGATCTATAATCTCTTATAGTCCCTCAACCATTTTATGCAGCTCCACATCCACAGTACTGGCCACACCTCACTCCTATGAAACAACCTCTCGTTTCTACACGCCCAAGTCACCATTAGTCGCATGCTGATTTGCTCAAATACTTCTATAATAGTTCTCTCCTTCAGACATAACATCGCCTCGTTCAAGTCTGGCCGTTCTGTAACTATAGCATTCCATGGACTATCCTTCTAGATGACTTGCTCCGTAGTACAATGAAAGCTCATATGTAGCATTGTTTCCTCGGGTGCTCCACATATATCCCACACCCACTTGTTTCTGTAATCCTTTTCTGGTAGATGTTTACTTTGGTAGCCAAGTAGTTTGTCAACACTCTCCATAGACAATGTTTCACCTTTGGCTGTACTTGCAGCTTCTAGCTTATCTTCCACCATCATGCCCATTCATCCCCTTGGCTCATGGATACAGGCTTCTTGTGCCCCAACTTTTCTAATCAATAATCTGATTTTAGTGAATACACTCCTTATTTGTTTGATGGCCAATATAAGATGTCCTCTGTTGGTCATCCACCAATAGGAATATTCAAGATAGTTTTTATTGTCTTAGCGTTAAACATGGAAATGATATTCTCTTCATCCCACCTTCTTTCCCAATCAGTTAAATCCGTTACTAGTATTTGTCTTGTATGCTCTTCTACCACCCCCTTGCATCTGCCATCCCCCAACAATAACCACTTATCTCCCATGCACTTATATTCCTTCCATCTCATGCCTTCCAATAGAAATATTTCGCTACCCTTATGCTCCTCCATGTGTAACTAGAAGCATAACCCCTACTTGCTCTCAAGACGTCACTCTATTTGAAGTACCTAGACTTTATCACTTTTTCCACAAAAAGACTTCATCATCCATAAGCCTCCACACCTACTTTACCAACATAGCTTGGATGCAAATTTTAATGTCATGAAAGCTCGTCCCTCCATGTCATCATTTATTTGGTAAGCTTCTACCGGCTTTGTTAATGTATCTTCTTCTTCTTCTTCTTCTTCTTATCATTACTCCTCCATCGGAACCTTGTCATCTGTGTGTGTGTGTATTATATATATATATATATATATATATATATATATATATATATATATATCCAAGGTCATGTCTCAAATTTTGAAGTTACACATCATGTACGTTAGAATTTCCCATGCCACAACTTGAATTGGATTGTGATTATTTTTTGAGGATGATGGCGGGAGCAAATTTGAAAGGGGGGAAGGCGACAGGCGTGGCGACGGTGGAGGAGAACCAGGTAGGCCGATGGCGACGGTCTTCCAGTCGATTCCCAGTGGCTTCGCGCGTCATCCTTGCTTTAGAAGGTTCAGGCGGAGGAGGGAAATCATCAAATGAGGTAACATAGAAGGCATCTCAGGAAATACGATGAGATATTTCATCGGTCGAAGCCCTAGGAGGTCCCCGCCCTAATCAATTTCTGGGGGCTTCACGCTCAATTCCAGCTCCGGTTGTACCTCGTGCAAGGGCTGAGACGGAAAACGTCGGGGTGGCAAATGCTGTGAAGACTTGGAAGGATCTGTTTGCGAATCAAGCACAGAAGGAATACACATCGCTTCAATTTGTTCAGCCTGAGATTGTTGATGGTGAACTGAGGTACAAAAGGGATAAAGCTGTCGAGATTGCGAAGAAATGGAACAACACGGCTACTGGATATGTCGTAGGGTTGAAGCCGCATTGGCCTACACTTGTCCGGCACTTTGAAATGGTATGGAAACCTAAGAGCTCCTTTGAAGTTATTCCTAGGAACAAATGCTTCTTCATTGTCAAATTCAAAGAGGCTGATGATCTGAAAACAGCGGTGGAGGGGGGTCCTTGGTATGTCGGAGGCAAGCCTCTACTTCTGAAAAAATGGGAGATAGGTGAGCCTCTTGAGAAACTTAAACTGAAAGAAATTCCGATATGGATTCATTTTCCTAATATGCCGCTAGAGTTTTGGGATCAAGATATGCTAAGTTTGTTGGGGAGTTGCATTGGGAAACCTCTTTGCGCTGATTTTGCTACTAAGTCGATGTCGAGATTGGACTTTGCCCGCATCCAAATTCTGATTTCATCGGAATGTAAGTTTCCAAGTGAAGTTGTTCTGAGAAGTGACGAAGGACACAAGGATGTGATCCAAGTTTCCTATGAATGGGTTCCGGATCTTTGTACTAAATGTAACTGCTTCAGGCATGATCATGGTAGCTGTGTTCCAGTTGATGCTAAAAAGATCTGGATACCGATCGACAATACTAATAAGGTGGATAGGGAGAAGGAAATTTTTGTTAGGCATAGTGAAAATTTCCTGGTTGCTGCAACTAACAGTAACCTTGGCAGACCTGTGAATGAGAAAGGGCTATCTAAACCTAGCTACAAATAAGTTCAGACTAATACTAAAGATCTATCTATTCAAGCTCAGGTGGAACAAGGGGGTGTCCATGTTATGGAAGTTGTTGACAGGGAGGTCTCGAATCATGGTAATTTACATAAAGGTAGCCAGATAATGAAGAAGGGGGAACAAAATAAAGAGCTATGTCAGGCCTCTTTGTCTACTTCTATGAATAATATGGTAGATCAGGTCGATGGATTTACTACACCTCAGTATGAAGTTCCAGACAGGATGAAGAATGTGATTGATAGTAAGCTCCATTTGAAGAAGCATATGATGGATAATGAAGGGTTCTGTTATGTTACCAGAAAGAATCGTGCTCCTTGCAGGAAGGATAATAAAAGCCTGACTACTACCAAGAAGATAGTTGATGAAGTATCTACTAACATGTTTGAAATCCTAGATGACTTGACGGAGGATAATTTTGAAGCTACTGAGGTTGGCAGGGCTCCAACCAAAGATCATTCTAATGGGTGAAAACTTGGGAGTGTTCTACTGGAATGTCCGAGGTCTAAATAGATATGGGCACCAGGAGAAAATTAGAGAGGCTATTTGTAAATATGATATGCCTGTAAATATTCTTTTAGAAACCAAAATAAGACATAAAAAGATTAACAAAATTCTGTATAGAATTTGGGGTGAAAAGGAATGGTGTTCTAATCATAATTCACATCCTCTTGGAAGGGTTATCATTCTTTGGGATGATAAGGTGGTGAAGATTTGTAAAATTCTGGAGACGGATCAGCTGATTCATTGCAAAGTTGATTACAAAGATACTACTTTCTTCCTAACTGCCGTCTATGGACAAAATGATGAAAAAAGAAGAGGTGAACTCTGGGATTCTATTCTTAATATTCATTCGACGTTGACTGGTCCTTGGCTTCTTGTTGGTGATTTTAATGCTATACATTTTTCTCATGAAAGGAAAGGCAGGGGGTTCTATTCTCTGAAAGCTATGGATGACTTCAATAATATCTTTGCCAATTCTGACCTTGTTGAATTAGAGCTTAAAGGTGCTTTTTACACCTGGGATACCAAGCAAGGAGGTGACCAATTCATCATGTCGAAAATTGACAGGGCTCTTTATAATCTTGAGTTTATGGATGAATTCAAAGATTCTTGGGGAGATATTAACAACACTATTCACAGTGATCATCGTCAACTTATTATCAGGATGAGTAAAATTGCTAAGAAGAAGAAAGGTTACTTCAAGTTTATCAATGCTTGGACAAGTCACCCTGATTTTCCGAAGGTTGTGAAAGAAGCTTGGGAGGTAGAGGTGATTGGTAACCCTATGTTTAGAGTTACAAATAAGCTTAAGAATGTGAAGGATAAGCTCATTAAGTGGAATAAGGAGACCTTTGCTAATATTGAAGATTCAGCTAAAATCCTGGATTTTGAAGCTGTGGAAGCTATAGATGTTGTAGCTAAAGTTCCTGATGATAAGAATCTGAGAGACATAGCTATCAATAAAAGCAAGGTTGCTAGAGATGTTGTTGAAAGAGAGGAATCCTTTTCTAAATAATTGTCTCGGGTGAATTGGTTGAAACTTGGTGATAAAAACACTTCTTTCTTCTATAACTCTATCAAGACTAGAACAGCTAGAAATCGTATGAGATGTCTCAATATTGGAGGTTGTAAAACCTATGATGAAACGAAAATTACTGATCATATTCACAATTATTTTAATGATATTTTCAACAAGTTCACTAATGATTCTAGTGAGGTTTGGGATTCGGATTGGGACTTGCCTAATATATCTATTGAGCATTTTGATATGATTAGAGCTGAAGTTACTAAAGATGAAGTGGAGAAAGTCATCAAGGAAGCTGATGGGGACAAGGCTCCTGGCCCAGACAGATTTAATGGAAATTTCTTCAAATCTACCTGGGATATCATAGGCAAGGATGTCACTAAGGCAGTGCTTAACTTCTTCAGTAGTAATAAGCTGCTTAAAGAGGTCAATAAATCCTACATTACTCTCACTCCTAAAACTCTTGATGCTGAGAATGTTAGTGACTGGAGACCTATTGCCTTGTGTAACTTCTTATACAAGATAATTTCTAAGGTTCTCTCTAATAGGCTTCAAAATATTCTGCCTTCCATTATTAGTCCTAATCAAATTGCTTTTATCAAGGGAAGAAAGATTGCGGATGCTCTCTTATTGGCAAATGAGTTGATCAGTGACTTCAACCTTAGCAATGGAAGTGATAAAATGTGTATAAAGGCGGATTTAACTAAAGCCTATGATTCGGTCAAGTGGCCTTTTCTTTTCAAGGTGATGGAGAAGATGAACTTTCATTACTATTTTGTTGATTGGATTAAGACTATTATGAAGACCACCAACATGCATATTCTTGTAAACGGTTGTCCTTCTGATGTGATTTTTCCTTCCAATGGTATACACCAAGGTGATCATCTGGAACCTTCTTTGTTCGTCATTGCCATGCAGGGTTTTAGTGCTATGATGGACAACGCTGTGAAAAGGAATATGCTTGATCCTATTAGTAATGGGAGTGTTGCTATTTCACATACTTTGTTTGCTGATGATGTAATGATCTTTGCTAAAGGCAATCCTGAGAATGCTACTTCTATTGAATCTCTTCTGAAGCATTTTGGAAAAATTTCTGGATTGGAAATGAATCCGAACAAGAGTCATGTGTTATGTAGTAAACATGTGAATGGGGATTTTATTGCTAGTATTTTAAAGATCAATAAAGGTTTGTTTCCTATGCGATATCTTGGTCTTCCTCTTTTTTGTGGAAAGTTGAAGAGTTCTTACTGTTTGCCTCTTATTGATAAGATTAAGAAGTTAGAGAGTTGGAAGATGAAAACCTTATCTTTTGGAGGAAGAGTAGAACTTGTGAACTCTACCCTGAATGCTTTGCATCTTTTTTGGTCTGTGACTTTTCCTCTGCCTGCTAGTACTATGAAGGAGATAAATAGTATCTATAAAATTTATATTTGGGAAGGCTCTTCTGCTGAAAAGAAGATTCACTATGTGAAATGGGACCAAGTTTGTAAGCCAAAGAAAGAGGGTGGTTTGGGGATAAGGAAGGTTGAAGATTCTAATAATGCTGGTATGATTGTGAATGTTTGGAATATTGCTTCTAAAAAGGATTCATTGTGGGTAAGATGGCTAAATGGGAAGTATTTAAAGAATGACTCTTTCTGGTCCAGTAAAGCTAATTCTAACAGCTCATGGATGTGGAAGCAGCTTTGTAGTTACAGAAGTATAATTTTTCCTCTTATTAAGCTTCACATTGGGAATGGTTCTTGTTTCAAGATTTGGAAAGATCCATGGCTGCCCAGAAATAAATTCCTGGGTGATTGTATTGATACTACTAATGTTTTAAAGATCAGAGGTGGTCTGAATGATTTTCTCAGTATTTTCATTAGTGATAAAAGTGGGTCATTCCGGAGAGAAGATGCTTTAAGGATTTCAAGAGATGCATTGATGAAGCTGGTATTGAGCTTTATGATGAGGATTCGATTAGTATTCAAGGTCTTCATTCTCTTAAGATTAAAGATGCTTGGACTGTCATTAGAGGCAATAAGACTTATCCTGCTTGGGCCAAATGGCTTTGGAAATTTGACCATCCAAGAGTCATGATTATCAATGCTCGGAAGATTTTCTTAGGCAAGCTTCCAACCCTTGATTATCTTCAGAAGGTGGGATTTCATCTAGCTTCTCACTGCTGTCTTTGTGAGAATGAATATGAAAGTATTGCTCATATTCTCTTCAATTGCAATTTTGCTGCTACAACCTGGAGTTATGGAGTGAATGCTGGGTACATTGATAATGCCCCAAAGTGTCCTGAAGACTGTCTGAGGATGAAGACGAAAAAACAGCAGCTGATGTGTCTTGCTACTCTTTTCTTTATCTGGAAAGAGAGAAATTACAGAATATTCAAGAGTTCGTTTGCTGATAATAAGAAATGCTGGAAAAGCATAGTAGAGATAGTTTTTTTGTATGATTGATTGATGTTCTTCTTAGTTCAGATGTATAGGTGCTCTTACACTCCTTTTTTCTATATCTGTACACAAAATTTCTTTTCCTGTCTAATAAAGAGAAAGGCGCTTACTGAGCAAAAAAAAAACTTTTACTAGAACTTATTTGACAGACAATGTAGGAATTTTGGATTCCATCTTGACAACACTTTATAATAATCTCCTTCCACAAATTGAAAGCTATTTTTTATTTACTTATCACCATAGGAAGTCCTAGATAACATTCATGATTCTCTACCTCTCTCATATCTAGTGTTTGAAATATTTCTTCTCCTTTTCTTAGCTCCCCTTTGCTAAAAGTAACATCTGTTTTAGGAAATGTTATCTTTTGCCTAGACGGTCTTTCCACTAGCTGATCAATTCAACTATCTTAGAGCACCCCTGGAGGTTTTCTTTTATGAACAAGATGTTATCATAAATAAAAACAGATATGATATTCTTGGCGATGTTCGTCCCGCTTCATCCCATGTATCTAAACTTCTTGTGTTTCTCTAGTTAAGGATCTCAAAAACACATCTGCACAACAAAAAAAGTACAATGATTTTAAATCCCCCAACCTTAACCCCATATGTGGAACAATGTGACCATATACTTCCCCATTGATCTCCAAAGAGAGCAACACCTATCACATACCTCATTACCTTTTTCCTCCATACTCATATGCCTTACTCATCAAGTTTCACTTCAACAACTTCTTTCTTCCTAAATCTATATCTTTTCATTGCATAAAAGTCCTCAAAAGTGAGCAGTACATTATTCATTTTATGTTTTCTTAAAATAAAGGCATTATATTGTTCTATAATGATATTTGACATCACATTGTTCACCCTTCTTGCCAATGCTATGGAAATAATCTTGTATACCACATTGCATAAGCTTATAGTTCCAAAGTCCCCCATTGACTTTGGATCATTATTTTTGGTATCAACACAATTGAAATGTCATTCAGACCCCATAGTCTCTCCTCTCACCTCCGCCACTCCTTTACATATTTGACCACCTCTCCTCCCATAATGTGCCAAAATTTCTAAAAGAATAATACATTCAGGCAATCCACCACTAGAGATTTGTGTAGATTCATCCCAAAACTCACTTCCTCAGTTTCCAAATGTATGGGATCTCTATTTACCTCATTTATTCTCCTCAACCAACATTGGGACATATTCTATTTATCTTTCCATTTCTTGGCGACTCCTCTATCTTCGAAGACTATGTGAAGTAGTTGTTTGCCATGTTCTCTAATCGATCTTCATTGTTTATCCACTCTCCTGTTACCATCATGATCCCCTTTATTTTTTTCTTCTTTCTGCTTCTTGATGCCTTATGATGGAAGTAATTTAAACCCTTACTACATATTTGTGCTCCACTATCATCTACCTATCACACCAATAGGTTTTGTCCATTTGGTATAGCTCCTCAAGTGTTTTCTATGCCCGCTCTTCTTTATGTATATTAATATCTCTCATGGCTTCCTCTAGCACTGCCATCAACTCTCATTCAATCTTTTAAATCTTTTGTTTAAGGTCTCTAAACTCCAACTTTGCCCACTATTGTATCCTTCTCGAGCATGTCTTCGGCCAATTTGGTGGAAACATTTCCACCACTTCCTCCCATTTCATTTTGAAAATCTCATCATATATACTTGTCAATAAGCACATGACTTTCAAAGTGGAACCTGTGTCATTTTAGGCCCCCTTTCTACCACCATCAATACTCACTACGATCTGGTTGTAGTCAGACCACTTCTTGGGAGGTGCTTTACAATAGATTCCTTGTATAACTCCCTCCATCTATATGTAACAATATCTATGTCCACCCTCTCCCAAATTTTTTTTGCCACCTACCTTCCTCTCTACCTTGTAAACATGCTCCATGTATAAACTAGACCAGTCAGTCCAGAGTCTCTCATAGCATATTTGAAAGCCTACAATGCCAAGTCTCTTATGTATCCCTTCCTTCTTTCTCTGCCCCCCACATGATCTCATTAAAGTCCCCATAGATCAACATTGACTCCTCACACTCCTCTCTCAGTTACCACATCATTATCCAAGTCTTGCACTTATCCCCCAGATCCACCCACCCATGGATCCCCATTGTCATATATTTTTTGCCTCCTTGCTTCACATGCACCATCATGTAATGATGGAAAAAAGACTTCTAATCCACCTCTACCTCTTGATACTACAACCCAATCCTGACCTTACCTGACTACTTACAGAGATTCCTAGTTGAAACTCGTACTTTCCCATTACCCACTCTAATTCCCCTTTCTCTATCATAATTTTTGTAACCTAAGCGATACTGGGTCTTTCTTCAAGTACCATCACCGCGGTGCCTATATTACACGAGAATGACCCAATACTAGGTAATTATCACACAACAACTTCATTGTTGTTCATGATGAGGGTAATAGCCCTCCAAATCTACATGAGATATCTCAGCCTCCCTGTTTCTTGATACCCCTTCCCCTCCTTTTTTCTATCCACACTTAGTTCCTCCTCCACTCCTTTGTCCTCCCTATTAAACATGACCTTTCTCTTCTTCCCCTCGCTAGTATTCCCCACTCTTGAGCCCTCATCCTTCTCTACCTCAACATATTTCATAGATCTTTCCCTAGTTACCCTCATCCATTTTCTGATCATCACCTCCTTATTGTCTTTCACGTTAACTCACTCCTCCCACTTTCTCCTATCTTCCTTGATTCCATTCTTTGATTGTTTATCGCACCTGATAAATTCCTTCTCCTTACTTTTATCTGCTACAACCCTCAACAGTTCATCCTTACCTTCTTTTCCCCTTCCTTCACCATCCCCTCCCTTCAACAATTTTCTAATGATTTCCTTACCCCTTCTCTATCCACCCAGTTCCTTGTCCCTCTCCTCTCCATTCTGTTTGATTTTTATTTCCACTTCCATCCCCCTCTTTTCCAATCCCTCTATCTGGAATTTCTACTTCTTGCCAACTATCGTGTGACATTGCTTCTAATTTTGATTGCAATCCCTCTTTCTTGTTGCTCGTCTGTTATCTGTTTCATTGTAATTCAAATTTGGGTTGACAACTACTCGTCTTGGATATGAATTACAATGGTGCTCAACCCTACTCTTGTCATTACTCTTCCTAATCCCCTGCCTCCGCATCCTTCACGGTGACGTCCTAAACCAAACCCCACCTATATTGTCTTTCATAATTGTTGTCCTCACACATGTCCTAAACAATCCCTTTCCACATGACTTGAATTCCACACACATAGTAGAAGTGTGGAAGCTGTTCGTACATTATGTCCACTTGTATTAGCTTTCCTTTGTGATTAATTATCTTTTCCTATTTGTTTCAATGGCTTGTCTGTGTTTACCATGATCCTCATCCTTCTTGTTGTATCCCACCCTAATTCAACCTTCTCTACTTAGATCACCTTCCCTAGATTCTCCAAGACAAACATCACATTTGCCTCCAATCTATAACTAAAGGGTAGGTTAAGTAATCACATTCAAAACAAACTTGATGTATAGATTTACTTCCGATGGTTGGAACTCCCCAGAGGTTTCTCCCATTAGCAACTTGTTACAGTTGAAATTTCACATCCCTCCATCCCAAACCATAGCCATTTGTTTAAACTCTAGATGCCACACTAAACCCCATGTTGGCACCATTTTCATTCCAATGCTAGAAAGTTATAGGTTTCTTAGTCACTATCTTGTCCACCATGGACAGATCCAAATGGTCTCTCTTCTTTTACAGTTGCACCTTCAAGAATTCAACAACTTTTTCATTTCCTTCTACATGCAACGACGCACAAGGAACGATTAGGTAGTCTATTCTAGAAAGAGTTAAGTTGTAGTTCATAGCAAGAGAGAGAGAGACAGAATTAGAGATAGATAGATAGAGAGAGAGAGAGAGAGAAAACCCCACCGACCATCGATGGGGAGCGAGACAATGAGTTAGTCATAAAGGAGAAACCCACATTCAAGGTCAAAGTCTTACGAGCGTCGTCGTTGCTCCAGGAATCATCTCTTGTGGGGTTAGAATGAGCACACTTAAATGTTTATTTAGGTCACAAATTGAACACTTACAAAGTTTAAAATGGACGATGAGGAGTGGATAATGGAAGTTCCACTATCATTGCAAAATATACATATACTCAATACCTTATCAAGTATAATGTTTCGCACAAATCCACATACTAATAATTAATTCCACATGGATTCCATGGCTTGATTAGGAAGGGCACTATCTATCATCATGATTCTTAACTTCCTTGCAAACACGAACATATATTATTTTTGTAATTATATCCAATTTTGAATTTTGAAACTTTTATTTACATGAGGAGTGAGACCAGCAAATCAGAAAATACTGTAAGCGACCAATTAAACATTCGATTCCAATGATTAATTGGTCCAACACCTAGGCCATTTAAAATTGGCCCAAATATCTGGTTAGACGTTTTGCAACTAATTGCCCATTTTTTCCATATTTTTGTCAGTTTCCCACTCTTTGGTTGTTTTTGTCCATTTTTTTCTCAAAAACTACTAGACCCCTATAATAGTAAGTAATCTATATGGTCCAAGTGTTATTGACTATAATATATTAAACTTATATACATTAATTATTTATGATTAGTCATAGTTCTAATATAGAATGCTACATTGTATGTGAGTCGGCATAATAGGATACTACTGTAAAATGTCATATATAAAAGTAAATTAACTATTATTTAATTTAGAATGCATACTTTTATTAAGTGTACTATATTAATGTATTACTAATTGATGATATGCACATATAACAATAAGTTAGTAAGGTATCTAATGATAAGTCTATTGTTTAGTGCTTAGCTATGTTAAAATTTGATGCAATTTTTTATATCATGTATGTAGGGTGTTTTATCCATGTCAAGTCTATTGTTTACTATATTACACTATAATTATTGTCTTATAGCTATCTTATAAACTATTTGAGTATTTTGTATTGTTGGGTAGAGTATTTATATATATATATATATATATATATATATATATATATATATATATATATATATATAGAGTCAGGCTAGAATACACTCGAGTGTACAGATCGCACGAATACACTCAAGTGTGTTTGCATATAAAGACTATTTTTTACAAAATGTAAACCGTTGATCTTCACCGTCATACTATAACTAGGCTACATACAAATTTTGAGCCCATTTGGATGAGTGTAAGTCACTCATCCAAGGGCAACAAAATCGACACGCGAAACTAATTTGAAATGTATAATTTTTGCGGTCTTCATAACATTAGCTATACATATCCAAATGTGCTCAAATTTTGTGTATGAGTTGTTCACGAGATGTTTAAGAAGATCAACAGATTAGGTTTTCAAAAAAAAATATTGCATCATGAAAAACTACTTGAGTGTATTCCGTTCTGGATACACTCGAGTGTATTCTAGCCTGACTTTCTCTCTCTCTCTCTCTATATATATATATAAGTTCTAAAAGTATAGTATTTATATACATATATGTGTACTTTTGTATAAAATTATATAGGAAACTGAAATTCATCTTTTAAATAGTTGCCCGCTTAATCACTCGCTTACCGCTTAACTAGTTACAAGGTATTGTCCACACACTTACCGCTTAATGTTTTTTAAAACATTGAGTTAGACCCATATGTGTGATTACATGACATAGACTCTATAACTCTATTTCGGGTTGTAGAGGGTAATCATACCACTTCAATTCTATCTCTTGCGGAACATCATATATACATGTGCAAGTTCTTGTCAACTTAGACATCCTTCAAAAATCTTCTTTACCTAAGGGGATTGGGCAATAAATGAGAAAGGGAAAATAGTTACAAGGATCCCAAAAAAGAGGGAAACAAAATCATCAAAGAAGATTTCAAAAGAACTATTAACAAGATTATATTAAAGTGTAAAGGGATAAAGTCCAATCTTGCATTCAATATGATTCACATCAAAGTTTAGCATGCAATTTATTATTAAAGACTAGAAAAAAAATATGGTCATGGCATCACCGCCACAAACTAATGGGTGTCAGCACACAATATGAAATAAGAGAGGCATCACAACCTCAAACAATGGACATCACCACCCACTATAAAGTACAAGAGGCATCACCACACCAAAAAATGAGCATCACCACTCAAAAACGAGTAAAGGGAATCACCATCGAGTTAATTGAGAATAGGCAAGACCACCTAGCTCCTTCAATAACATAACGAGAATCACCACCCACATATATGGAACAATCATCACCATGAGATTTCAAAACACACTATATGCATCCACACTATAAGTGCAACATTAATTACATTATGTTAGTATCATATATACATGCTTACAAATACAGAAGAAAAATTAGGTTTTAGTCAGACTTTTCACAAAGAAGTACATTCTAGAGTTACTACATGAAAATCGATCAAGTAGATATTATTCACAATAGATATGCACTTCAAACAATTATATACCATCACATGGAAAATTAGGGTTTTTTATTTCACAAATGGAACACCATAATCCACTTTCACAAAATAGGGCATAACTTGGAAAGGATGAACAATGTCCAATTTTTAAGATTCAAAAGAGGTCAAATAGATCTTATAAGAGAAACTCCACATGAATATTTTAATTGAGTCAAAAGAGACATAAAACATAGGTGATTCCCAATTGTGATTTAAGAAGGATCAACATACCTCAGTAATGTGTATCAACTATAAATCACAAACCCTACATCCAAACATAGTATCTTCGCCTACTATTTAATTGAATACAAAAATCATTAATTTATTTGTGTTAAAAACTTTGAAACACTGACTATTTATTATAGTGGAATTAGGTTGTGAAACATGAACCGATAAAAAGGTTTATTTTTCTAATTCCAAAAATATATTTACTTTCATTTTTTTATAAGTAAATAGTTAGTTATAAATTATCTAAGTTAAATCCATTTGTTGAATTTATAAAGCAAAATGCCCAGAAAATTGTTGATATGCCATATATATGACTTAGAATCATATTGCATGATGTGGGAGAATAGTACTTTACCCGCGACTAGAACATCATGTGATTAATTTATATCTGAATAGTGATTAGACTATAAGATCTTTCTAGTGATAAAAATATTAAAGCTTGACAAGGTCTAATTTGTGAAATACCTCACAAACAATGTTCTTCGTCACCTTCAACTCGATGAACCATCCAAGCTTCATCAGGGCTCAATGTTGAGAAATCCAATATCATGATTCATCCCAACACATGGCTAATGCATGAATATCTCGTCCTCACTGATTTTTGGTAGTTTTAGTAAGCCTATGCAAATGTCACAAGATAAGGCATATCCCATCTAATAGCCACCACCATGGTGGGCTTGGAGGGGAGGCCTGGCGACAACACAATAGTTCTTTATGCAAACAAAACATGCACAATCCTTACAAAACCAAAGGAAACTAGAGGTGAGGAAAATATGTTCAAACCAAGACCAATCCGATAAATACCCATTACAAACCACAATGATAGTAAAAAAGCAAGGAAAAGAAGGAAACATAAGAATACCATCAAACATGAAAATTAGGAGCACGAGGAGCTTCACGATGGTCTAATGAACTGTTCCTTTTCCATGGAAGACATTTTGAGGGTCAAAGACGTGTCAGAAAGCTCAAGCTAATAACACCGACAAGATGAAGTTGGTAGTGGGATGCTGATATATAGGTGCAAAGTTTGGGGTATAAGGGGTTTGAGACATAGAGGAAAAACTTGGGAATTAGGTGTATTTGATTCGATAGAATCAAAAGAGAGATGAATCCCAACAAAGTTAGGTATCAAAAGCTAAATAATATGACATTTGAATATTGATTGATTCGAGGATGTAGAATTCGATCTTTTAACTAGTTTATTCTTTTGAGATCATCCATGTAGTTATTGAATAGTCTTGAGTTTAACGCTATTATTTCCATATATATTTCTAACTAATAAAATTGTCTAATACCTAAAGAACTTATTTATTTGGGTTTATCATTTCATGAATAACTTTCATTGAAGCCTATTATCAATTTTTGTCATTATTTTTACTTTTGAGATTATCAAGTATGTCATTAAATTATTAAAATTTTGTATTATCATGTCAACATTTATCATCCTAGTCGATATATATCTCACATATTTATTGTATTTTGTTTAGAAGAATTATTATACCCACTTATTATATTCAACCATATAAAAAAATTACTAAAACAGTAATTAAATGATATAATCATCCAATTAATAACAAATTGATTCTCCATGAAGACATATGTTCGTTTTTATGCCTATTAGGTTGTTTCCATCATTATTTCTGGTAAGGAGACTTTCCTTCTTATTATAAATATTTTAAACTCATTAGTTGAATTAGATATATTACATGTGAAATACATTAGTTTACATGCATTATCTCTTATATAAAAATATAAATATCTAACATTCTATATATAATTTATGTCTCTCCAAGTAATTTTTTACATTTTATTGGTTCCTTTTCCAACTTATGTGTAATAAATGTTCACATCTAAAAGACCAATTATTGTTTGTTTCCGATTCATACTACTCATCTAAGCACTACTCTTATTATATACATTTAAGGTCCTATAAGGTAAAATGTACACCATGTTTGGATTTTATCCTAAACGAAATTCAAAGACATCCAACCCATGGAACTAGGGTTTTCAGGATTTTCAAATCAAGTTCTGGTAGCTACAACATTCCACACCTCAAAGTGGATGTCATCCTTGAAATTTAATCATCCATACTCTAACAACCAACTAATATCTACCACTTAGAAAGGCTAAACAACTATGAAGGTATTAGGGTTATATATAAATGTTATAGTTTTTTTGGCTTGATAGGTTTATGATGTGCATAGTTCATGCCTCCAAACAGAAGATCCCATTTAAATATGGCTAAGTTAGCATGTCTCATAGCAACCCTATAGTTCACATTAGCTTCTCATAAGTCACTGGTTACACTCTCTACAATCCAAAGGACTAAAAGGGGTAGGCCCACTAAACCTTTAATGCAAGTCGCGTCCTCCTAGTCATCACTCCATTAACAAAAGTAGGACTTTAAAATTTTGTTCCAACTACTTATAGGGTTACTGTACCAAAGTTCATACAATTCTTCATTGTGACTTCGTTAAAAAAATATAGATAAAGTCTTTTTTTTTTTGAAAAAGGTTAGTCATTTTATTAAAGCTTCTCCCGAACAATAAGAGAGGACAACAATACATATTGTTGGGTTTATACATGAAAGCCATTACAAATAATCATAAGATTAAATAAAGAACGTTTTAATAGAAAGGCTAGATAATGAAAACATATTTTCCTATAGCTATACACGATCTGAACAATTTTGGTGAGAATATTGTTTCGATGTGCAGTCATACACACTCATAATTCAACTTTATTATCATACAATTCAGTCAATATATTCAAGATAATGCCACATATTGATCCATAGCCTTTAATCATCATTATCAGAAATGTTAGAGTCATGTGTTTCCTCTACGTGCCTCCTTGCATGACTATGAGTATTGTGGAGTTTCTTTTAAATTTCCAAATGTGTTTTGATACTATCTACTTATATTACTCATGGATTATGAGTAGACAAATTTACATCTATTATCGTTGCATTGGTATCCAACTGGGCTGTATGCAGATTATCCTTAACATTATCACCATGAAAAGGACCAAGAATAACCCCTTCTCCTTCTGGATTTACTAATGTATGAAATTTGTTTTCATATGTTTAAAAAACATTTGTATGTATAGGTTGATCCTTTTGAATACCCACAATTATCTTGGGTTGAAGACTAGGAGACACAACAATGGTTGAAGTATCATCATTGTCTGATAGGTTCTGTGCTTGTTGTGAGCTTTGCTATCATATCCTAGGCTAGATCTTTGTTTCCACGATTAGATTATTAAATGATTATGCAGGTGCTCTTAGGGGTTGTGTATACTCACAATCCATATCTTCTTCTTCACTAAGTATAAAAATTTGTTAGTCAGTGTCTTATTCTTGTGCTTATTTGTATCAACTTGTTAGAACCTATTCAACAAGCGACAATTCTCAATGTGTTTCCCATAATTGCCACCAATCCTCTCTTCATTCCACTGTACCCCAACATCTTCCATTAGTCTTTCATCCTCCCCTTTGAACGTGGTTGTTATTTGGCTAGAGAATTCTTTATGATAATGCCCAATCCTTCCACATGAACGACAAATTGCAACAAGAGACTCATATTCAAATAAAAAATAGGCCCACCACATTATTGTAGAGAGGACATAGTTTGAGGAATCAATCTCAATTGCTAGTCTTGCAAATCAAGATCTTGTGTAGTTCAAAGTGTGATCATGAATTTTGATCAGTCGTCCAAGTGTAGTTCCTATTTTATCAAAGATCACAATATTGTATAGATGCAATGACAAGTATACAGTTCTTATCCACATAACTAACTTTGAAGGGATGTTAATGGAAGGAGTAAAAATCTCTTTCCACTGAAAGACCATCAGACAACTGCCACATATAGATCATGGCTTGCCTACTAGTGCTTTCAAAAAATTATTTTTGCATGATAATGGGATGACAATTTGATCGAGGATTAATTCATAAGCCTTCCATTGGGCTTCCACATCTGTCTAATCTGATCACAGAGATAACTAGCCAATAGTATTACCAAGTAATTTGACAATAATTGGATATTGCCATGGCATGTAGAGAATAGTGTGGGCATCAGGAGCAATGAGAAGTTCTGGGAAGCCTCTATCATATACCATAGAGATGACATCAAGATCAATCTTCTTGGTTTCAACTTCCATAAATACATTACTAGACTGGAGTACAAAAACTTCAGCTGTTACATCTATGAATGATCTAGATAAATTGTCAGTACTAACTATGTCTACTCGATGGTGGTAACAGTTATAGGCATAGAGGTGGTAGTGATTGTGGATGGAAAACCCTCCCTCATCAATAGTGGATTCTATCTTTGTGGTTGATGATATGTGATGCAACAATCATCAGCATGAACTCCTCATAAAACACCACAAATAAGATCAATCCCAACTTCCCTAACACAAAGTCATGATGGAGAGTCGTCATCAACATCCATTAGGTTTACTATTACTACATTAGTCCTAGAATAATAACAGAGTAATGTTCCCGATCGACAATATAACTATTATCTCTGGCGCATCCATGTTGACGAGAATCACCATTCTGGTATCCAATATCCCTCTAAGAGTACGCCATAATAACCCATGATGCTTTCTTCATTGTTCTCCACCCACGAACCGTCATAGACAACATCCATGCCAACATCATTGATTCGCTCTAGACATGCATCCCCTTCAGAAATATTCCCATAGCTATCATCGCTAATGACCCTTGATCCACCTTTTCCATGTCACCTTCCGGCAAGACAATCCAAACTTTTGTTCCCCCCTCGTCAGAAACCATCGACATAGGTTGCAAAATGCTCAAGTTTTCTCATGTCCATGACATCCATTAAACAAACAAACATCTTTTTCTTTTATACATATAGTAATATAATGGAAATTAATGCTTGATGATGAATATTATGTGATATAGAATAAAATATGAATCCAAAATCAATTTTGTGAACCAAGTCACATATCACATATTATATCTCTTTATCATACTACTTTATCACCATCATTACCTACTTCCATCCTAAAGTAAAATCTCAGAAAAACACAAAATTATATCAACACCCAACCTACTTTATAGGGTAAGAGAACATAAAGTCCCATCAAATTAGAGATAAATACTCAAAGCTATTATAGGTGCCCCATAAGATTCTATATTTTTCTTCAATCATTGCATGGTCAACATAAAAAATTCTAGGATAAACATTTCATCTAGAGTTTTCACATAGGGTAAGGGTCCTATAGAGAACTTATGGGAGATAATATTAAAATAATTAGATATTCATCTATCTTGGCTCTAATATCATACTTGTAATGAGTGAGACCTGAGAAGGGGGTCCACTTCTCACTCAAATTGATTAAAAGGAATAATCCCAATGTCAGACACCAACATAATTTTTTTGTTTGCGAATATTATCCAATATATTCAACCAATATGTTCAAACTAACAAAAGATAGGAGAAAAAATATTCTTGACTGTATGATTTCATAAGATTATAAGCTTGACACCCATATCGATGATTACATGAGGAAGAGATATAATACTATTTATGGTTTCAAAATACTTTAATTCTATCTCCCATGGAACATCAACTACACATGTACATATTCTTGTCAAATTAGACATCCTTCCAAATTTCTATTTACCTAAAGGGTTAGAAGCAAACCCCACAAAAGAATATAAGGTAGAAATTTATTAGAAAATGATGATATGTGCATATAATAGGGATTCAGGAAATAAAAAGAGAGAGGGGAAATAATTATTACATAAAGGCTCCCAACTAAAGAGAGAGAGAGAGAGTGAGAGAGAAACAACATCATCCACATGGATGTAAAAAAAATTACTCACAAGATAATATTCAAGTGTAAAGGGATAAAGTCAAATGAAATCATTTCATACAATATAATTCACAACAAAGATTAGCATGCAATTTATTATGAAAAGACTAGAACAAAATAAACAACATGTTCATGACATAAAAACCCCAAGCTAATAGGAATCACCACCCAATATGAATTAAGAAAGGCATCACAACCTCAACAATGGGCATCAAGACCCAGTATAAAATACTAGAGGCAGCACCACCAAGAAAGGGGTAAAGGGCATCACCACCCAATTACTCGAGAACATGCATCACCACCTTGTTCCATCAATAATATAATTGGCATCACCACCCACATATATGTAATAGGAATCACCGTTGTAAGTGTAATAATTGATTACATTATGCTAGTCATCCTAAATGCATGATTACAAATAAAGAAGCAAGATTAAGGTTTAGTAAGAATTTTCATAAAGGAATCCATTTTAGGTTACTCCATGAAAATGAATCAAGTTGATAATATTCAAAAATTAGATGCACTTAAAAAAATGATCATCACATGGAAAACAAGGGGGTTCAATTTAAAAAATGGGATCACATAATCCAATTTCACCAAATATGGTATAACTTGGAAAGGATGAACAAGATAAAAATCTTAGATAATAGATTGTAATATCAACTGAGAAATGACGACATATGATAAATATGAAGTTTTGAGACTCAATAGAGTTCAATAAGATCTCAAAGGAGAAATTCCACAAGCTTATTTTAAGATGATTAATGGAGAGAAACTTTTTGATATTTCCTAATTATGATTCAAGAAAGATGCAATATACCACAATAACATATATTAATTGTTAAGGGAGAACCCTAGATCCAAATAGGGAATCCTTCACCTATTATTAAATTGAATAATAAATCATTAATTTATGTGTATATTATAAACCCTATAGTATCGACTACTTACTATGGTGGATTAAGTTGTGAAACTTAGACCGATTACTAGGATTTATTTTCCAGATATTGAAATTATTTTTTTTTGAATTTTTTGATAAATAAATAGTTCTGAATTATACAAGTTAGGTGCATTTATTGAATTTATATAACAAAAAGACTTGGGAAATTATCCATATGTCCCACGTATGATTTAGAAACATATTGTGTGACATTAGTGAATCATTACTTTTCTTGTGACTAGAACATCACATGCATAATCCAATATAGAGCAGAGAAAAGAGTACAGAGCCATTTCTAGCATGACAAAGATTAAGAATGGAGAATGGATGATCAGTTCAGATCTCGCTAACAATGTTATTTGTCACCTTCAACCCAACAAACCATCCAAGCTTCATCATGACTAAATGGTGGGAAATATAATCTCACAATCCATCCCAACACAGAGCCAATGAATGACTCTTTCTTCCTCTGTGAGTTCTAGCAGTCTCTGTGAGCCTATACAAAGGTTGTCAGATGAATCATATCCCAACCAATAGCCTCTGCCTTGTTAGGCCTAGAGAGGAGGTCCCGTGTTGATGAACAATAGTTCTTTATGCAATCAAAAATAGGCACAACCCACACAAAACTAAAGGAAGGTAGAGGCGAGGCAAACAAATTTAAACCAAGACTAACTCATCTACATCTATCAAGAATTGTGGCAAGGGTAAAGAAGTGAAAAAAGAGGGAATCAGAAGCATACCAACAAATTGGGATTTAAGAAGCATGAGGAGCTTCACGATGATATAAGGAATTTCCCTTTTTCCTTTGCCTTGGTAGGTGTTGTGAGGGTCAAAGACATCCTGGAAAGCACTAACCATTAACATCGAATGGATGAAGTTGGGAGAATGTGTGTGGCAACAAGAGAAGTGTAACAAAGGATTGATAATGGTTTTTAGAGAATCAAATATGACAGAGGGATGACCATATATAGATTCTAAGGGCAAAGGCAAGAGTGGTGCGAGATAGAGAGAAAATATTGAGAAAAAGTCGTCTTGGTTTCAATATAAAACTTAGGGATATGAATCCCAGCCAAGTCATGGATTAAAATGCTTAGGATCAAATGATGAAACTAGACTAGTGAAAATTGTCAGACCTTAATGATTGGATAGATGGAGAGAGAAATTGCACAGAGAATGAATGCATTTTTTCCTGACTTGTTGCCCTTTAGGACCAAGGAAGAAGTGATCCCTAGTTCAGGCAATAAAGATCCACTAACTCTCCTAAGAGCTAGTTACTAAAGAAAACCCATAAATCCAAAAACTGAGTGTGACACTAGAATCTCTAGGAAATAGCTCATATGCAAAATAGTATTTATTTATTTTCCCTATTATATTATTATTTTTATTCTTTAATTAATATTTCATTTATGTTAACAAATATCATCCAAAAAGTAGAAAATTGACATCTTGACTAACTTGACCTTGTAGATTCAATTTGGCAGTTAGTTTATTCTTTTGAGACCATCCATCTAGTTATATAATATTTTGAGTTAATACTATCATTTTCATATATATGATTTAAACTAGTAAAATTGTCTAGCAATTCGAAAATTGATTTGCTTGGGTTTATATTTCCATATGACATTCCTGAAAACCTACTTTTAATTATTATCATTAATTCTCACTTTTGAGATTATCTATTAAGTAATTTAATATATTATGTTTTATTGATATTACTAACACAATTACCAACCTAAATTTATATATCTCTCACATATTAAACAACTATAATTGTTTAAGGAATTTCCTTTACAAGAATTACTTTCCTCACTTAACTCAATATTTTTTTTGGAGTAATTTTGTGGTTAATCATCCATTCAAGAACATACTAATTCTTCACTAATATATATTCCTCTTTATACCTTTTTGACTTTTCCATCGTTCTTGTTTATATGTGTACTTTCAATCTTAATTTTTAATCTTATTAAACTCTTATGTTGAATAGTTACATTACATGTGAACATATTGATGTACATGTATTATCTCTTATATCAAAAGTATAACTATCTAACATGCCATATATTATGATAAGGATTTCCATGTAATCCTTACATTTTATTAGTTCCTTTCACAACTTATGGTTAACAAACATTCCCATCCAAAAGAGAGATTATTATTACTTTTCTGTTAATACTACTCATATTAGCATGATTTCTATTATCATCATATTAAGGCCATATAGGATGAAACTTACACCGTATTTTGGAGTTTCATCCTAAACTAACTCCAAAGACATCCAACCCATGGAATTATGGTTTTCATGACTTTGAGGCCAGGTTCTAGTGTTTTATACTTTTCCACTCAATGTAACTATATACATGGATTTTTTTTCTTCTATTCTTTTATATTTTTCTTTAACAAGACCAATGTTAGCTCCTCCAAATTTTGCAACTGTAACATACTCTTTTAACTTGCAAGATTTGGATAAGAGACATAGTGATTTTATAGTCTAAAAATCTTTATATCCCATGCTAATTGAGAGGCAAAATACCTTGCCATATATAAGATTGGATGGTGTTGTGCCAATTGATGGCTTGAATTTTGTTTACTATTACATAATCTAAACTTTAGAAATAAAATATTCCTTCATATGCTTCATGCCCCATCCCCAAACATGTTTGATTTGACAACTTTATACCAAATATTGTCCTTGTTATTTAGGGGTTGATATGAGTGACTACTCGATGTTTTACCTCATATTTACTTAAGAAGACCTTGGATTTTCACTCACTGAAACAATAACCATTGTCACTTACAACATAACATGGAATGCTAAAATAATGAACATTAATTATATAAAATTCTTGATTATCAAGTTGATGATAAATTTTAGGGCTAATTAATCTTCTACCCCTTTTGAGACACAATGAGGCTCTAAACGAACACACTTGATGCAACATAATGGGGGAATGAATCCATAAGGTCTATTTCACATACATCAAGTATCTTGATTGCAATCCGTTATGTAGAGGTGGGTAATACCTCTTGTCATTGTTCCCATCTTTAGCATATGTTATAAGTAATGGGAAACCACTTGATGCTCTTACGTAGGGTTGGTCAAAGAAACCATGTTCTTCAATTTTTGCCTCCACCTTTTTGGTTCCTATATGGCCATTATACACTAACAAGTGGAACCAATGAATGAAATCCACTATTTCTAGGATGAGAAAATAAAGACCATTAATTAATTGATGTAACAAGATGGGATCATCTAAATAATAGTTAGTTGATAATAAAAACATTTCCTTCTTTTTGTTGGCTGAATCGAATATTATGAAAATTTCCTCTTTTGATGATGAAAATATTCTCCATTTGAGTTTCTAATGTTCTATATAGTGCTTCATGTATCAAGAATTGTCTCGGGTGAAGTTATAATAAGAAATTGGCTTATCTGAATATATTCTATGTGTATTTCATCACATTGTGCTCTTTATATGGCACTTGTACATGGAAAATATACACACCATCATAAATTATTTGAAATCAATATATGATTAAATACAAACTATCTAAACATGTTTTTACACTTATATTAGGTCTATATGATAGTTAGATTTTATTAAAAATATTTGACATGATTTATGAAAATCGAGTTCTGATTCACATGAAGATTTTTGTTCATGTTACAACTCGACTAGGAATGTGTTCGGTCAAAATACAACTCATTCAAGAGTTAGAAAATGCAAAATTTTAGTCATAAAAAGACTCTTAAATTGTAGTACAATTCGTCTAAGAGACATTTTTATCAAAACAAAGTTTGACCAACAACGGTCTGCCAAAACTTGTTATTAGTGCACAATAGCCATTTTCACTCTACTAAATATCAAATAACAACTAGTTGCATAGTGATCCCATATATAAGATGCTCCACAACTGTCCTAACACTTCCTAATGTATTTTTTTATATTAACATAATAGATTAGGAAGGTTGTAAGTACACTTGATTGTTACTTACATTATGACATTGATCTTAGAACTAATAATTGTCATTACCTACAATTGATAATTTTGAGCTTCATTCAAGTTCCCTAGTCCATAGTAAAAGTATAATACCAATTCTTGTGATGGTATATCATAAGATTGACTATGTGACGAATTGTATTTGTTTTAAGCTAAATTTTTGTTCCTCTTCTTCAATCTTTTGCCAAATATTCTTGTGCTTCAGAGCTAGTTCTTGCTAGAAGATGTCTCTATAAGCTAGCAAGGAGAAAAAGACTTCTCATTGGTGCTCTTCTACAATAATAAAAGAAGAGTGAATCTTGGGTAATATTCTATATCCATAAAAGAAAAGGTATAATAGTTTGTACCTTATATTGTCCTTGTGAGGTAAATATAAGTAAATTGCTCATCTCAGTCGGCAACCACTACATGCTGTGCACAATGTTTTCTCCTGGAACTTCCTCAAATGTTGTGTGTCTTGTGATGATTGATCTTTTAATTTTCAAATATCTTTCTCACTTGCATATGAAGATGCTTTGGTTGAGAAATCAATTTTGTCTATTCACCCCTAATGAATGCATATTCATCCTATTTTAGCTGCTTTATTAGTCTGGTTTAGCATCCCAATCTCTTGAATTCACTAAAATATCTTTGTTTCAATCTAGTTAGGATTTTATGCTATTTTTTAGATATTTGATACTTTTCTTAACTCCTTTTTGTAGGTTTTGAATTCTATCACATTGCAGCAAGTTTGTCGAGAGGAGGACGCCTCTCGTGGGGTGCGGGGAAGCACCCCATATTGAAATGGGTTTTGAGCACTTGTAGAAAGTAGATTGATGAACACATTTTTAGTTTGAGGGAAAAATCAACACATTGACCTAATTGTCAAATGTACTTCAAAATTCATTAAGGACCGAGTGCCCCATCGACCCTTGAGGTCTGTGATCCATCAACCCACCTGATCAACATCCATGAACTTGACGTTCACGCCCATGTATGACCAAGGTTGATGACCCATCGACCCCTTTGGTCGACACTCAGAAGCTCGACACTTAGACTCATCTATGATCAAGGTCGATGACCCATCAAAATCCCACCGTCAACCAACCTCTACCATAGGTCTACAATCGATGATATAGTAGCCATCGATCAATGGCCATTGATCAAGCATGCCATCGACCCTCAAGGTCGATGACCCATCAACCTCAAAGATTAATGACTAGAAGCCCAACAATCAACAACCATCAGTCAATGACCAGTGCTCGAAGTCGACGGGGAGCATAAGTGGTTGACAACCACCCCCTATAAATAGGCCCCAAACACAACACTTCAACTTATTTGGAATTTTAAGGACTCCACACTACTCAAAGGGAGAAGTGCTGCAACTCCAAATCATCTCTAGATCCCCTGACATAGAGACATCGACCTTCCATTGTTGCCTAGAGCCATCGACCTCTCCACTAAAAGATCCATCGATCTCTAGTGTCAATAATAGTGATCGATAGATCTCTCCCTTCAGCAACTCCAGGCCATTGGCATCTCTCTAGGCAATCAATCTCTTCACCAAGCTATTATCCATCCACCTACTATAATTGCAAGTCAGGTTTAGTACCTGGAAGAGGGAGAAGGAAGACAATTTTTCATATCACACCACACCCAACTACTTCTTCTACCATCATGACCATGATCGTGTCCTCATCCTCTACTAGTGATATTAATGTCGCCATGTCAAGGGAGTAGTCCTTTCACTAGGGTGTGGGGATTAGCCTCACTATCCATTTCTTGCAATTTCATTCATATTCCAATGCTTGCATGAACTCATTTAAGTCACAGCTAATCATCTATCACACATCTTGTGGATTGATCACCTACTTTATGTGATTTATTATAATTTTATTCCACAAGAACTTCAACATTTAAGATTTGAATCTCGATTAGCTTTGGTTGATGCCCTGATGAGAACTTCTGATGAGAATTCTCCAGATTAGTGGATATGGGATCCATAAGTTGCGAGACATCGAGCTTACAAGGATATCTACTCATGTCAATTTCTAACGGCCAAAGAAGAAACTTTTATAACTCCAATTATATCTTCATACATGTTTGGATTTGAATAAATGTGCATATTCAGATAGTGGTGATGAAATCCCATTCCACCCTAGTGTTTCCATCAATTGATTACTAAAACCTTAATTTAGTGCCTTTTATTCTTACAACTTTAGTTAACCAAACCAACTCAAAATTTGTGATTAATACTAGTTCTTTATAAGTTACTTTGATCAGATAATTCTTAAACAAGTTGTCCTTTAGGATTCAATCCTCAACTATACTGTAATAAGATTTTTTTGCTTGTGGGTGACATTATTGCACATTAGTTTTGATAAACTCTAGGAATTTCATTCCGAGTGAATTTGTAGTTCAATAATAATACCCACATCAACCCCCTATAGAGCTTTCACTTTTGATAGAATATATTCCTATGGGTAGTACTCTAAAGTAAGACAATTCCAAAATTAACATATTATTTTACACCTTTAAGGTTACAACTAATAGATAGTCATCTAGACAAGGCATTAATGGGAAACATGTGTTGCATGTTAATTCCAAATTCTATAGGTTGTCATTGCAACATTTGTTCCCCCTTAAAATATATAATATCCAAATCAAATCCTTGAATTAAGAGTGTCCAACAAATAATTTGACATTTACCTCCTTACTCGATATAACCACAATTGACTGATCTATTGTACTACTAACTTTTAACCAACCAACTAAGCATGCATGTAATGTTTTAAAAGAAAAGACTATGACACCTAATTTTTGTGTCATTTCTTACTTGTTTTGATTTGCTTTAGGTTTCTTTTGTTCATACTATGTGATTTTTCTCATCCTTGTGGTGTATTAACTGTAACCAACTATATTGATACCATAAATCTAGCTATCAAAATCAAGTTGATGACTATCATGTTACAAATACAATGCTCTAACCCATGAGTTGAGCTATCTCACATAAAAGAAAAAGAAATGGTGCATAGTAACTTAAGATATCATATGGTAGATCCCGGATGAGAGCTTGAAACATTATAGAGAAAATGATTACATATGTCAAATACTAAATGGTTGAGTGCCCCACCCCCAATTTTTTTTATTTGGCAGCTTGATACCTCAATTTTCTACTAGTCTTGGGGTTGGCATGAGTGACTATTTAACATCTGACCATGTCAGTTCTTAATATATCCTCAGATTTACACCTCAATGAAATGATAACCATTGTCATTTACAACATATCATGCAATGCTAGAAAGACGAAAACAAATTATTTGAAATCGTGATGATTGATTTCGATACACATGTTGAGAAAATTATGCTTCTTCCCATTTTTAAGTTAATTTGCTTCTACAATAGAACACTTAAGGTCTATTTCCCAAACATCAAGTCCCTTGATAGTAACAATTTATGTAGATGCATTTAATGATTCTTGTTATTGTTCTTCATCTTTTGCATATATTGTAGGCAATGAGGAACTACTTGGTGGTCTTGTATGTGGTGGGTAAAATGGAACCTTATTCTAGAATTTTTTTCCTCCATTTCTGTTCATATATGGAAATAATACAATGATCAGTGGAACCAATGAACTCATTCATAAAAGTTTTTATTACAAATTAACATTTTTTAGTAATGTGTATATGTAACAAGATAAGATCATCCAAATGATAGTCAGTTGATAAGAAAAGAACTTTTGTAATATCTCAATTTTTTTTACATGAACTGTCAACTATTCGTATCAAAGTTTCATTATACATAACATAAGACTATGCATAATTGACATGAACACTTACAAACCACCAAACAATATACAATGTACATATATAAAAGAGTTGAGTTATCACATGATTGATTTCATATTTATTGTAGATTGTGACTAGTGATTTATATTATCTTACATGGTCTGTAACATGCTCTACCTATCAACTATTGACAACACATGACATCTCACAATCTCATATCCTTGCAATATATGAACCTAAAATCATAAAAATAGACACAAGCAATGCAAACACATTGATACACTTTATGAAAAGCAACTAATATTTAGAAAAAAATGAGTCATCTAGGAGACTTCCTCTCTCTGACACCTCATTAACCATTGGAGGCTTGACACATGAGGAGTATGGTAAGTCTAGTATGCAACCCATCGGTTCCGATGCAAACCATGTCCAACACAAATCTTAGTTTACTCGTCCCCATTGGGATTCAAACTGGAGACCTCTTCCTGTGGCCACAATCCGATCACCAGTGAGCTACACCTTACAAGAAAATCAAATAATATTTTATATGAGAATGATTCTTCGGTAGGAGTTACAAAGGAAATAATCAACATGAAATTATAGATATCCAATTATGCAAAAAATCATGTTTAGTTACGAATTTCCTCATTGTGATGAAATAACAACACTATACAACTTTGTTGAGGGCTCAATCATCCATGACTTTGCAATACAATTAGGAAAGGTCACCTGGATCAAACAAATACAAGACCTGGAAATATAAATGGGGGAATGCCACCTAAAGCATACAAGTTCCATACTCAAAAGTGAGGGTTCAAAATATATTAGAAATTATATGGGAAGTCATAAGGGGACACTTTAATAATATTCAAGTTTCTTTTCAAAATACGTATGAAAATCAAAAGACTAATCAATAATTTCTGGAGTAGCTCAAACAAAACATAGCCAAACATTAGCACAAAAGAGGTACCTACAAAGATATCATTCTATACCACTGGTTTGTTCAAGGGTTAGAAGCATATCTTGGTTCAAAATCCTATTTGATAGTGAAGTTATTCATAGTCAGACTCTGTCGAAGGCATAGACCACACTCTATATTAAACTCACATTGAGATCATTGTATCTTAGTTGTTGTAAATATTCATTGTAGGATCATCCCAACCCATCCCTTACGAGATTATTACATTACTCACAAAAAAATATATCAAGAGTCAAAGGTCCATATGAGTCATTTCATGTTCAAACTACATCATTTATCACCATTGTTAACATATACAAACCAATATTGTTTGGCATCATTATTCTTGATTGATCAACTCATGCATCATTTCATATAAACTTATGCTATAAACATGCTAAAACCCCATTCTAATCCATATAATTGTAGGTCACATTCTAGTGATAAAAATCATTTGCATTAGTATGATAATCTTAGAAAATACAGGGCTTTAGTAAGGTAAGATCATTCCAAGGGTTTATAAAAAATGCCTTCTGAGTCATGGGCCACAGATGGGCCGTTAATGACATCCCAAGAGAGGCTCCAAGTCTAGGAGTGGGGTTAATTCTCCCACTTCTCAAAAGCAAAGCATATCATGAGAGGTTATATAGGTTCGTTCTGGTCATGAAAAGTGCATAGGAAAGAAGAGATGATAGCCATAACCCCCTGAGCAACTCTATAATGACTGTTCCACATTGTCTCTCTTGGTCATGACTTAGAGGAAAAAGAGGGTGATGAGTAGGCCATGAAATCCTTTCTCAGCCAGCCCCACCTCCCAACCTTTTTGCAAAACATCATATAAATTTATTTTCCCCATCGACCAAGGTCTGAAGAATTGTTGTCAACAAATCTAAATTAATCTATCTCCAATACAACTATTTTCTCACTTCAAACCTCATCACTCAAAAAACAAAATTCCAAAAGTAATAGAAATTTAATTAGTAATATATTACTATATATTTTCACCTTTGACCAGAAAGGATGCCATAAATGCTTTATTTTGTCATTTATTTAACTTTTTGTGTCAAGGCATACAATAGATTTCATACATACTCTAAATACTTACAAAGCTCCTCGAAATAAATTATTTTTCATGATAATAAAAACATACTTAAATTATTTGGATTATATACCTTTTTCCAAGAAGTAATCTTTGATGACCAAAAAAATTCAAAGCCTCACTTGTCTTGAATTATAACAATAAAACAACAATATACCTCAACAAGACTTGATTTTTTCGTGAACACTTTTAAATATAATTATTGCCAAGTATTTATTGAGCCATCAATTAAACATGATCTCAAATGTTATTTATAAGCTATATCTTCAAAACTCATTAACATCCATCCAAGGCCATTTTGTGTCTTCAATCCTAAAAAGATAGGATGTAAAAACCTCCTTCTTCTAACAAATATTTTTTATAAGTGAAGTACTCTAAATTAGGGTAAACTATTATCTCATAATATTATAGGTTACAACTAATGATAGTAATTTAGAGAAGTCATTAATGCAAATTATCCATTTCTTTTCAATTTCAGATCCTACAACTGGTCCGTTGCTACATTTTCATATCCCACTTAAATATCTAATATCCATATGAAATCCTTGAATTAAGTGAGCTCTACAAAAATACCTATCTTTTGCTTCTTTACCAATATTTACCATTGTTGGCCAATATGTTAAAGTATGTACTTCAAACCAATGAAGTATGTGTGCAACACTTCAAAAGAAAAAATAAGACAATTAACTCATAAATAATTGCTTAGTTGATGTGTGATCATTTGTTTTAGGTTTCCTTTGCACATATTCTGTGATATTTTTCATTCTTGTGGAAAAGTTTTGCTAAGACAATATCACATTCATGCAAAATCATGGCAACTAGTATTTTGATCAATCAAGACAAGCATTGGGGTTGTTAGGTTTATGGAATGCTAAAACATGCTATTAGGATTTATTACAAACATATCCAATATTCAAAGCTACAAATGATAAAAATAAGTAAATTTACTATATAAAATCCCAATCCTATTTGTTAGAAATGAATGGAATAGATGGTTTAGAGGTCACTGGATCCTAAATCACCACCTCTTCATCATTATGATTCTCAATTCACAAGGAGTTAGGTGACTCAACCAATCATAATGTGTCCCATCTCCCAAAATCGGTGGCAAAGCTTGGTATAGGGCATATGAAGGTATTTTCACCACTTTTTACGTCCTATCCAACCTCTTAGCATGCTCTTTGTAAAATGAGAGGGAAGAACCACATATAGCAACATGTATCTGTCACCTAGGGTTAGTGGAATAGAAAGATATTAGGCGACAAAGGAAACTATATAAATTCTAAAAAGACAACTTGGTCATTTTCCTTCATTTTCCCACTATCTCACTACTCTATACATCCTAGATGTCATATATAAGATACTAAATAAAGAAAATAAAGAGAAACAAGAATGTATGTCAAGCACAAAAATAGCATCAATTAACAATCCTTAATGCTTACATGACCAGACAATCCTAATTTACATGGTATCATAATCCCATATTCTCTCCCAAACAAACTAGAAAGGAAGTTAGATACTTTGTAGTCATGAAAGAAACATAGAAGGATAATAACAAGATAGATGTAGCCATAGAGATTGTGACACACCGATCACCCCAAAGTGAGATTACTCAAAACTAAATGTGAGATTAACCCTAAACATCTAGATTACTAGAAAACACGATAATTAAAACCGACTGCTTATAACATACTTAAGCGGAAGAACATTATATCAAGGTCCAAAAACTGTGCCACCTGTATCACATATCGTATCAAAAAGGTATATACATCACTGTATAGTGGCCATCTTTCCACAAACCTATTAAGGAAGGTAACGTGTTCATATGTACAAGCCATACATGTACAACCATGTCATATTGCAAACAACCTTGTATCGATGTACAACATCTACAAAACACCCCCAAGGACTTGAGAGTACAGAGACGACACATATGACTCTACTAAAAACACTAGTAACATATCCAACCTTCAACTATTAATGATCTCCTTGTTGCTCTTCCTCAATCGTACGATCTCTATAGTGTTGTGCATGACCACCTAAGCTATGTGGAAACCCATGGGATGAGACCATCGTCCCAGTGAGAGATATATCTCTCCATCAACAACTATTATTATCACAAATAGATTATAAAAAATTAAGCATTATGAACAGATTTAGCTAAATGAATAAGTAAAACTGGTAACACAAATTAATTAAGCCACAAATTGACCAGTAGAGCATCATAAACTTTTAGAAGGAATATGAAGAACATGTATAAAAGGTAACAACAAAGAAGTATAAGAAATAAGACAAAGGGTCATCCAATGTGAATTTTTTTAACCCTAAGCAAATATACTACACGACTGTATTACGTCTTCTTTTATGCCCTGAGAAAATGAGGTATACTACTCATGCTCCAACTAACCACTGCTAAGTCAAAATCAGTTCCATAAAAGATGTAGGAGAGCCAGACTCCTATGATCTCCCACACCCTCTGTCAATCCAAATTTGCCGTAGTGACATATAGAGTCAAACTACAAATCAACTTAGTCTGCCTTGGTATATAGGCACAACACTAGTGAGATAAGACTGCAACCATTCTCCTGTCAGGATATGATCACAACCATCCTTGGAAACATATCATCTAACATACGGTCTCAACCGTTCTCCTGCCATGGCATGATTGTAGCATCCTCAAAACCAATGATTGTGGATGCAAGGATATACCCTCAACTTACACCCCCACATATTAAACAATATGCTCTCTGAGCTTCCCTTAGAAATTACTCGTTTCACCATCCAACAAGTACTGACGTTGAAGATGGATCTATGGCATAGGGTAACTACATGATTAGGGTTTCACTTGATTAGTTATGCCAATTGGGTGAATTAAGGTTGCATCATACAAGTGGATATACAAACCCTAATTCATTCTAGAAAGCATAATTGTAAAACAACTTGAGAATATATAAAACATATGAGGTATAAACTTGTCACATTATCTCGTGATATTACTACCATACAAGGCCATCATCACTATCACATCATTCTGGGATAACCATCCCAAATCACATCACTGGAGGATATCACCTCAAACTAGGCACAAAGTCTCTTCCTGGTCATAAGACCCAATCACATAGTTCCTACACATCATCATTATCGCATCATGCCTCATAAAGGCTCATAATCATCACCCTATGTCATATTAGAGGTACCATAGCAACCACAAGCTACAATTTTCATTCAACCTGCAACATTAGGGTTATACACATAGGAGAGAGAATATGTCATTACATGATAATCACTTCTAGAAAGATAAGCATTACATCCTATACTCATAATTAGGGTTAGGGTTCCTTATACAACACTTAGAATCATGCCCTATAATACACCATTCCCACATTCTTAGAGCACATAGACCAAATGTTATCATGAGCAACAAAGCATTCAAAATAGCAACATATATCGACCACGAAAATGGGGTACTATAGAGACCATAAAGGTTATCACATGTAGAGACCAAACCACATAGCACATGTAGGGACCAAACTAGGATGTACATCAAGCGTAGAGACCACACATGAATCAAGGTGTAGCAACCAACCAAACTGAAATACATGTAGCGAGCGCAAGAGAAACTAGGGTTACGTTTTGCAACGACCAAACCACCCTAGGTAGCGACCATCCATAAAACCAAATCCATATTGGACAAACAAGCCACCTTGTGTAGCGACCAACACAAGGCTCAAAGCATTGCGACCACAATAAGAATTCATGTGTAGCGACAATCACAAGGGCTTAAATGTTGCAACCCCAAAAGCAACTCATGTAGTGACAAAGGTAGCTAGGGTTGGGATTATGGTGACCAAATCAAAACCCAAGCTCACCACCCACATGATCATGGTGACCACAAGAAACCAAGGAAGCATGTCAACTGAAACATATGTATAACATCAAGAAACTCAATCGTCACCAAGGTGAAATCTCCATGAAAAGATGGACATCAAAACCCTAAAACAAGCGTCACAAGGTTCAACATGAAAAACCATGGTATTAGAGAGAAAGCAAATGTCAAACACATGTAAACAAGAACTAAAACTCCCATCTCCTTCAAAATGACCGAACAAAATCTAAGATGACAAAACCAACGTTCAAGATGTTGCATGCAAGCCTAGCAACTCCACCCTCCATACATCTCGGGTACAAGAATTAAGGTTTAGGCGAAAGAGAAATCTATACAAGAATACTTCATAATCTTAAACCCTAAATCAAGATAACATCATCTAGCAACTTATGATCACATTTTAGAGATGAAACAATAACATGCAAGAAAAATAAAGGTGCAACAATAGAAGAGGGAAGAGTTATATAAACCGCCTTGAGGTGAAGATCAACTCTAAAATACAAGAATATCCAAGAGAGAGAAGAAATGCCAAGCTTGGATCAACTCCAATTCCAAGCAAGATCACCTAAAGAGAAGAAGAGCACACCAAGGTAAAAGGAAGCTCAAGAGAGAGAGGGTAAAAACCTTAGGCTGAAAAAGAAAAGAGAAAGAGGATATCTTCATCTCACTCGGGTATTACCATGGATAACCATGGATTCGACCTCTGTACAGAGAAGTTCCTCAAGAAAGCCACCATGGAGAGCCATAGTTTGGCTGAGAGAAGAAAGAAAGAGTATGGTTCAAGAAAAACGAGATCAAGGATATAAACCACTTACCAAGCTCAAGGATCACCAAAGGAACACCACAAGGGATATGATTAAACCCTAGAACACCACATACAAGAGCTCGTCTTCCTTCTTCAAGCTCTAGCACCTCCACTTGCACCACCAAGCTCAAGGGTCGACCTCAAATAAGAAGAGAGAAAGAAGAGAGCTAAAAGGGTTAGTTGCATGCGAAAGAAGGGATACAAATACCCAAGGGTAGGAGAGAGGTAAAAGGATATGAGGTGTCAAGATACTAGAGCCTCTAAGGATACTTGTCCCTTAAACACCTCGGTCATGTAAGCACTCACGATATACATGCGTAAAAGGGTGATAAAAAAGAAGGCTTGGTAGAAACCACTAGGTCCACTACCCTCCTTTAGTTGAAGCAAAACCAAGGGTCACCATGGTAGAGATCTCTACCCATGCCGCCCAAGATAAAGGGTCGATACACCAAAGCACAAGCTAAAACCCTAGCGAACAAAACCAAGGACAAGGCACATAGGTCACTACAAATATCACCAAGAAAGGCTACAAACATCACCAAGAAAGGTGCTTTGCTCGAAACACTCTCAAGGACACAAAGCACATCGGGCGCTACACTCAAGGATCAACATCAACATGGTTGACACCACCACCAACTCAAGCATCCATGAAACCCTAGCTCAACACATATGATGACACCTCAACAACCAAGGTCCCACAAGTCGCCCCTAAGCTTAATTATCTCCATCATGATGATAAGTTACAAGAGGCATGTCCAACATGTGAAAAATTGCAAGATAAACCCTCAACATGTGTAAATTACAACTTGGTCCAAACAAGCACACATATAGCATAACTAGCTCAAACATCAAACAAATTGGACCAAATTGAAAACATAAGAATGTCACGTGTTATTAAGGCATCTCAATAGATTATATTAAGGTTTACACATCTTATTAAGCAAATCAAGCAAGATCAATCACTAAGCTAGGTCAGGGGTCTTACAACCATAAACCCCTAATAAGGATTTCACCCTCAAAATCCTACACAAAAAAGATGGATACTTCCTATGCATATCGTCCTCCAACTCCCACTTGGCTTCATTTATGCCATGATGATGCCAAAAAATGTTAACCAACACTATATATTTCTTCTTATGCTTCTTCATCCTCCGTTCCAAGATTAAAACAGGACCCTCCACATACGACACATCCGCATCCAGCTCAATCTCCATGGGCTGCAACACTAGCTTTGTGTCAGGATGACACTTCCTCAACATATAAATGTGGAACACTAGATGCAACATGTGCAACTCAGGTGGCAACTTCAACTTATAAGATACCTTCCCAACATGTACCACCACAGGGTAAGGTCCCATATACATGGGAGACAACTTACCCTTATTCCCAAACCTCAACACCCCTTTATAAGGAGAGACCTTGAGGTACACCTTATCTCCCACTTAGAACTCCAAGGGCCTCTGATGATTATCAACATAAGATTTCTACCTATCTTGGGATGCCTTCAATTGTTGTTGTATCATCTTAATCTTCTCTATCATTTGTTGTACAAGATCAGGACCCAAAAGCTGATATTCACCTGTCTCATACCAACACAACGGAGACCTACAACATCTCCCATGCAAAGCCTCATATGGTGCCATATTGATACTTCTCTGATAGCTATTGTTGTAGGCAAAATCCATCAAACTGAGGTACACATACCAACTGCCCAAAAACTACAAGACATAGGCTCTCAACAGATCCTTTAAGGTCCAAATAGTCCTCTTAGAATGTTCATCTATTTGTGGGTGAATCACCGTACTAAACCTCAACTGTGTACCCATCGTTGTGTGCAGACGCTCCCAAAAGTGACTGGTAAACTGAGGACCTCTATCTGACACTATCATCACTGGGATACCGTGCCGACGTACTATCTCATCAACATACACTTGTTCCAACTTCTCAATGGTATACACTATCTTCATAGAAAGGAAGTGTACTGACTCGGTCAACCTGTCAACAATCACCCATATGGAATCATGACCTTTGGTAGTCCTAGGAAGTCCAACCATAAAGTACATTGTGATATGATCCCATTTCCATATTGGTATAGGTAACAATTGCAAAGTCCCTGCAAGTTTTAGATGTTCTACCTTAACCTACTGATACATAAGACACTTGTCATGAACTCGGCTACGTCACACTTCAAACTAGGCCACCAATACAAATCTTTTAGATTGTAGTACATTTTGGTTATACCTGGATGCATAGCGTACTTCGAAGAATGAGTCTCTTCTAAAACTAACTTCCTCATATTATTGACATCAGGAACCACTGCTCTATCGTGGTAATACACTGTCTCATCTTCTAATTTGTGGAAGCCATCAGACTTCTTGCTGCCAAACTCTGCTTAGATATGTTGTATCATAATATCACCACACTATGCATCTCTGATCTGATACCTTAACATAGGCTTCACCTATAACTGAGCCAACAATATTGCAACAGGGAGACCTCCAACCTCATATTCATCTAATGCAGAGACTCCAACATGTCTCACTTATGGCACACCAAAGAATCCAATTATGCCTTATCAATAGATGATGAAGAAGAAGACTTCCTACTCAAAACATCTACCACCACCTTCACCTTCCCTAGATGTTAGTCTATGGTGCAATCATAATCCTTGATTAACCCCATCCATCTTCGCTTCCACATATTCAACTCTTACTTTGAGAAGATGTATTGTAGATTCTTGTGGCCGGTGAAGATCTGACACTTCTCACCATAAAGGTAGTGTCTCCAAATCTTCAAAGCATGGACCACCGCAACAAACTCTAGACCATGCATCAGGTAACTCTCCTCATGTTTCTTAAGTTTTCACAAAGCAAAATAAATCATGTTCTTATCTTGCATCATCATGCAACCCAAACCATTCTTCGACGCATCACAAAAGATAGTATAACCTTATCCTTGTTTAGGAAACACTAGCATTGGTGTGTTGGTCAACTTCTCCTTCAAAAGATGAAAAAAACACTAACACTTGTCATCCCTGAAAAAAAGGCACACTTTTCATCGTTAGCCTCGTTAGGGGTAACACCACTACTGTGACGGAGTGGACTTTTGGAATCCTAAAATGTCCGATGACTTAAGTGAAGGCCTAAGGTTGAGTTATATGGAGGATCTTGGATGAAGTTATCTAGATTTGAATATTGATAAAATAATGCATACATTGAGTTGTTCGATTGACAAAGTTCAAATTAGATGGCTTAAGTCATGAATTGCTGGAGGTGTCACACGACTCACACAACCCTTGATTTGTTCGGGTCTGTGTGGTAGGTTAGTGGCCCATGATCTGTGATCGATGGCTACATCCCTAGTGCTGAAAGAATCCACAGACTTAGCCTTTCACAGGACTAATTCAGACCCTTGGATGCTATCCGACAGTAGTGGGCATCTTCTCCTTCCTTGCAGTTGCATAATCGTGGACAACGACCCCCACTTCCGTGATCTGTTGCTCAGAGGTCATGGGTTGAGGGCAACATTTGAGTGGGCAGTTAGACTTTGGGCTTGATGAGTCCTCCACAACGACCTATCGTTTGAGATACAAAGCCAGTAAATGAGAGGGAACGAGCAAAGGCTCCTACACCTTCGCAGCAAACTGCTCGTCGGAGAGCCTCACGGTAGTGAAGAGCTTCACCTCCAGGGTGGCCTACAAGAAGACATGCCCTTCCGGATGAGAAGTAGGCCGGTGGCGCACAGTAGGAGGAATAGTCATTGGCTGACTGCACGATCTGGAGGCGGAGATCTTTGCCACGACGGTGCTGAGCACTCGCAGTCATAGAGCATGGGAGATCGGAGGCCGACAGCCTGACGAAGAACAGAGGGTTGGCTGTAGATGGTGCTAGCAAGGGAAAGGAGGAATAGAGAGCCGCTCAACGTGACTTACATTGTTCACGTGAGAAAGAAAGAAGAGGGACTGGGTCTAGAACCCTGACTCGACCCAGCGAGCGTGAGCAGACCGGAGTAGACACCATGTCAGCGACGCAGAGAGTTGGGACTCGAAGCCCTTGGGGCGGCAATCTCTGTCCGACAGCATGTCTTGCTAGGCGGAGTGGTCTCCTGTAGCAGCGCCCTCGTGGAGGTCGAGCTCCACACCCAAGCCAAGAGGACCACGACGGCGGCCGTTGTCCAGGAGACGACGCTGCGTCGGCATCCAGGCGTTGCAGCTAAACAACGTAGACGGGCATTAGGGCAGGCTTAAGGTTGGCGACGCTCGCACAAGAAGAGGGTGCCCACTTCACAGAGATCATGAGGAGAGGAGGCCAGTCTTTGCCTTGTTGTACAGTGGTGGCTTCGTGAGAGGAGGAGCTCACTGCGACGCTGTTCCAGGTTCACGCGGATGCATCGCGTAAGAACCAGATCGTGAGGAAGGGAGCGCTCGGTTCAGTTGCTGGTCATTTTATGTGGACCAGAAAAGAGAGGAGTCAGACCGCCTGGTTTAGTCTTGAACCCAGCCGACTCAAGCAAAGGAGTAGCTGCATCATGAGGAGCGATGTGGCAAGGTTGGATTGGCTAGAAAAAGGTAATTATATTAAAAATGCTCAGATGTTCTTTATTTTACAGTAAATAGCTCGATTATTGGAAAATTATAAACAGGGTACCAAAATTCTCAGAAAAATGAGTAGAACACATTAGAATGATAATATCAGGCTTTTGATGCACTAAGTTCAGGGTTATCATGTAATTTGTAAAATGCTTGTTTCATGTCTAATAAATAATAAATGAGAACCTAAAATCATGAAAATGATCTAGTAGCTCTTAAATGTTATGTGTAACACATATGATGTCAGATATGATGATATTTCAAACATGAAATCACGTAGTTTGCTTTATATGGCTAATTAGTGCTAATAACCCTAATTAAAATGTTATAAATATATACATGATCAGAAATTGATGAAATTTACACAGTAAGCTCATATAATTATATGGAACATCACTTTTAAATATGAGATCAATATTATACACATAATCCATGTTATACAATGATGTTTGCTCTTAATATGATATTAACCCTAATATGATTAGTACATGTACCATAGGGTTAACATGTGCACATAATTATATGTAATCAAGTAATCAGATTATGTATCCTAATCTGGAACATAACATCTGTAACATAAATCCCACATAAGGATGAAGATAAGATAAGTCATAATTTATATATCATAATGATCTAAGAGAAACCCTAATATGAACACGATTAGGGTTAAGATGAGACGTATAAGATGAGAACCTGATGATAGTATATGGTCTTGTTTTGATCAGGTTTGACCAAGCTTATAGTTGACATCAGTGATATGTGTTTAGTATGATCTATCTCTTTGGAAGGTACGCTATTACCTCTTACTTGGCTTATTATACAATATGCTTGTGTTATACGTGTAGTAAAATACTTGGCATATGGTATTGATTGAAATGATTGTTCTTGTATGATATGTTGCATGATTCTCCACACTTACTGCTATGAACACATCAAACATAATATATCTGTTCCATTATATGAAAGCACTAACTCTTTGGTAGTGTGCTTGGAAGTGACCTAACTCTTTGGTAGTGGTCACATTGTACATATGACCTAACTCTTTGGTAGTGGTCTGACCTAACTCTTTGGTAGTGGTCACCTTGTACAAATGATCTAACTCTTTGGTAGTGATCATAAAGGCCTTGAGATATAATGGAAAATGAGCTTAAAATATGTGTTCTCTTTTGTTAATGAATATCTTTGCGCAAGTATACGCTTTTCCTTATATTCTTCTGTTACTGCCAAGTATATTAGTTTTATCTTATTGCCAAGATATGATGAGAGGTATATAAAAAGACACGTAGGCATACTCAGTACAATATTCATGAAATATTGTGCTGACGTGTACCGCATGTAATCTTTTGTTTAGGTTGTGGTTATGCTCTTGAAGATCCAGGATAGTTGTGAGTTGTGTGGCGAGCTGATGTACAGGTGGACCTGTTGTCTTAAGATCCTGTTGTTTAGATGTAGTACATGTATATGTATAGTTTTCTGTTCAATATGTAATATCAAATATTGTAACAATTCATGTTATAATTATATGTTGAATGGTGAACATGTGTGTATGGTTTTATTATTGTTCATGTACATGTGCTACTGATTTTTTCCTTATGACTTCCTCTGATTTTCTTCTTCTTAGCCTTGTGTGGGGCGTTTAAATTGGGATTCTCGCTGAGGTGAGGGTTTCAATTTGGACGTCTCACATCGGATTAAGTTTTAGAAAATCCGGGGACGTCACAGGTGGTATCAGAGCATGAACAATAGCAAAGCCTAACATTTGCTCATTATGCAACTCAAAACTAAAGAACCTTGAACTTAATAATCTTTTAGGGTTAGATTAGTCGTCTTTTAGAGACTAGATCTGACCTAGCCTCTAGGTTAGCACCTAGATGTCCGAGAACTAGGTCTAGACTGGTGCTTGTGAGTAGCAAGTCCTTAGATGTCGTTCTTTCCTTGTAGTGCAGCGGTATGGGACGTTGCACTATTTGGAAATGACGTGCATCAAGGGAAGAGAAACCCTAGACATATTGCGCACGTTGTCTAGAGTAGCTACACTAGTCTACCCCTTGTTCTCACCCTTTTCACTAGTTTTCATGACACTGGACTCTCTACTATGTGTGGGACACTCGTTTCAGGATTTGGTTTTTGATTCCAATCGGATCGAACCTCGATAGTTTTCTCTGACGTTTGTTTTATCAGAGAAAAACTATATAATATTTTATTATGTATATGTATTACAAAAATGTGTCCCCACACATGTACGAGTAGGAGGTGGTCATGTAACCTAAGTGAAAGTGAATGACATCAGTCTAGAAGAGAGAGCAGTCCTAGATTAGATGTCTAGAGCCTTGTTAGAGTATATGATAGATGGAATAGATGATATAAGTTTGATGAGATGATCTAAGTCTTATATAGATAATATAAGATGGTCTATGATGATCTATGTTTGTTTTTGAGGATTTGAGATAAGTTTTGATGATGCAAGTATGCTTTCTTTTATGAGATAAGATATGTTAAGCTAAGACCAGGTTGTGAGTCAGCATGAGCCTCAATCTCTTTTATAAAGGAGGACCTCTAGTGTTAGGACCAGTTTTGGGGTTAACTCTAGAGAGAGTGAGACCCACAGGGAGAAGGTCAAAGAACCTAGACTCCAAGATATGAGAACTATGATATATGTGATATGATATGTCCTAAACTAGACTACTCCTGAGTGATTGAGTTGAGTTGCTTAATGCATGATTCCTATAGTTTTGTTGAACCCTAGATGTCCTTGGGAGGACCAAACCCTAGAGTCAGAGAGAGGCTGCTATATGTGCATTTGTGAACATGAATATGAGTGCCTTCCATCTGGGTGAGGGAGAGAGCCCAAGACCCTGGAGGAGGTAGCTATGTTAGTTTTGTGAAGCCTCATGCTCGGGTTGGTGGTTCCCATATAGGAATCTAGTGGTGTGTATATAAGAGAAAGAGAGTTGAGAAATAGTTTTCACGGGTATAGATCTGAGAAGAGAATGTTGTAGCATGTTTTGGTATGTGCTTATGTGGCTAGATCTTATAAGGCTATCTACTAGTGCCAATGAGGTAATCCGATAACCCTAGATCACAGAGGAAAGATAAAGTATATGCATATGAGATACTCATAGAGTTGAGTTAGCTCAGAGGGGATGAGCATGGCTTTACCCCCATGTTATGGGTCAAGGAGAACCTCAGTTGGACTGGATAAAGTTTTGATATATGTTTAACAAGTCACTCACATAAGTTTGTTTAGCACAACCATGATATAATATATGTAAGGATGTGATCTAATCTCGAGATGTGATATATAGACATGATATGATGAAAACCTAGAGATGATTAATAGATAATGACGCATAAATGGTTAACCATATACATGGATAATGATAATTATGTGAAGTTGTTGGTTAATCTTGCGATGAAGTCATTAATAAATGTTGCAATTTATTATTAGTAATGAAATAAGATCATATGAACGCAACATGTTACATGAGATGTTAATCTAAGTGCTTAATAAAGATGAAAAGTATAGTTTGATAGTTAGAACAACATAATGATTATGATACACTGATATGATCTAGATGGATAAAGTGAGTTAAATATTGATAACTCCCACCTAAAAGGCATATGTTAATTAGCTCAATAAAATGTTGATGACACCTTGATGTACGAGTTAATCCTAGTTAACTCCTTTGGAACATGATAATATGATGTGTAAACATTAATGCGTGGGAAAAGATAAGGAAGCAAATCTAATGTATGAGATATGTAATGACATAACCTAAGCTTCTAAACCCTTGTTTGAACCTTTTATGGAGTGAGGTTTCACCCTTGATGCTTTTGAAACCTCCTAACAGTGCTTTGGATACATGGTTTTAAGTAACCTTTGTCGATATGTTACACCTAGAATGGTGCCTACATGTGGATGAGAGCAAGATAAGGTTTTCCCTGAAAGTATGAGTATGGTTTACTTTCGAGGACGAAAGTTCTTTTAAGATGTATATGATGTGACAAAGTGGGTTTTCTGGCTTAATTCCGAGGACGAAATTTCTTTTAAGGTGTGCATGATGTGACGGAATGGACTTTTGGAATCCTAAAATGTCCGATGACTTAAGTGAAAGCCTAAGGTTGAGTTATATGGAGGATCTTGGATGAAGTTATCTAGATTTGAATATTGATAAAATAATGCATACATTGAGTTGTTCGATTGACAAAGTTCAAATTAGATGGCTTAAGTCATGAATTGCTGGAGGTGTCACACGACTCACACAACCCTTGATTTGTTCGGGTCTGTGTGGTAGGTTAGTGGCCCATGATCTGTGATCGATGGCTACATCCCTATTGCTGAAAGAATCTACAGACTTAGCCTTTCACAGGACTAATTCAGACCCTTGGATGCTATCCGACAGTAGTGGGCATCTTCTCCTTCCTTGTAGTTGCATAATCGTGGACAACGACCCCCACTTCCGTGATCTGTTGCTCAGAGGTCGTGGGTTGAGGGCAACATTTGAGTGGGCAGTTAGACTTTGGGCTTGATGAGTCCTCCACAACGACCTCTCGTTTGAGATACAAAGCCAGTAAATGAGAGGGAACGAGCAAAGGCTCCTACACCTTCACAGCAAACTGCTCGTTGGAGAGCCTCACGGTAGTGAAGAGCTTCACCTCCAGGGTGGCCTACAAGAAGACACGCCCTTCCGAATGAGAAGATAGGCCGGTGGCGCACAGTAGGAGGAATAGTCGATGGCTGACTGCACGATCTGGAGGCGGAGATCTTTGCCACGACGGTGCTGAGCACTCACAGTCATAGAGCATGGGAGATCGGAGGCCGACAGCCTGACGAAGAACAAAGGGTTGGCTGTAGATGGTGCTAGCAAGGGAAAGGAGGAATAGAGAGCCGCTCAACGTGACTTACATTGTTCACGTGAGAAAGAAAGAAGAGGGACTGGGTCTAGAACCCTGACTCGACCCAGCGAGCGTGAGCAGACCGGAGTAGACACCATGTCAGCGACGCAGAGAGTTGGGACTCGAAGCCCTTGGGGCGGCAATCTCTGTCCGACAGCATGTCTTGCTAGGCGGAGTGGTCTCCTGTAGCAGCACCCTCGTGGAGGTCGAGCTCCACACCCAAGCCAAGAGGACCACGACGGCGGCCGTTGTCCAGGAGACGACGCTGCGTCGGCATCCAGGCGTTGCAGCTAAACAACGTAGACGGGCATTAGGGCAGGCTTAAGGTTAGCGACGCTCGCACAAGAAGAGGGTGCCCACTTCACAGAGATCACGAGGAGAGGAGGCCAATTTTTGCCTTGTTTTTACAGTGGTGGCTTCGTGAGAGGAGGAGCTCACTGCGGCGCTGTTCCAGGTTCACGCGGATGCATCGCGTAAGAACCAGATCGTGAGGAAGGGAGCGCTCGGTTCAGTTGCTGGTCATTTTATGTGGACCAGAAAAGAGAGGAGTCAGACCGCCTTGTTTAGTCTTGAACCCAGCCGACTCAAGCAAAGGAGTAGCTGCATCATGAGGAGCGATGTGGCAAGGTTGGATTGGCTAGAAAAAGGTAATTATATTAAAAATGCTCAGATCTTCTTTATTTTACAGTAAATAGCTCGATTATTGGAAAATTATAAACAGGGTACCAAAATTCTCAGAAAAATGAGTAGAACACATTAGAATGATAATATCAGGCTTTTGATGCACTAAGTTCAGGGTTATCATGTAATTTGTAAAATGCTTGTTTCATGTCTAATAAATAATAAATGAGAACCTAAAATCATGAAAATGATCTAGTAGCTCTTAAATGTTATGTGTAACACATATGATGTCAGATATGATGATATTTCAAACATGAAATCATGTAGTTTGCTTTATATGGCTAATTAGGGCTAATAACCCTAATTAAAATGTTATAAATATATACATGATCAGAAATTGATGAAATTTACACAGTAAGCTCATATAATTATATGGAACATCACTTTTAAATATGAGATCAATATTATACACATAATCCATGTTATACAATGATGTTTGCTCTTAATATGATATTAACCCTAATATGATTAGTATATGTACCATAGGGTTAACATGTGCACATAATTATATGTAATCAAGTAATCAGATTATGTATCCTAATCTGGAACATAACATCTGTAACATAAATCCCACATAAGGATGAAGATAAGATAAGTCATAATTTATATATCATAATGATCTAAGAGAAACCCTAATATGAACACGATTAGGGTTAAGATGAGACGTATAAGATGAGAACCTGATGATAGTATATGGTCTTGTTTTGATCAGGTTTGACCAAGCTTATAGTTGACATCAATGATATGTGTTTAGTATGATCTATCTCTTTGGAAGGTACGCTATTACCTCTTACTTGGCTTATTATACAATATGCTTGTGTTATACGTGTAGTAAAATACTTGGCATATGGTATTGATTGAAATGATTGTTCTTGTATGATATGTTGCATGATTCTCCATACTTACTGCTATGAACACATCAAACATAATATATCTGTTCCATTATATGAAAGCACTAACTCTTTGGTAGTGTGCTTGGAAGTGACCTAACTCTTTGGTAGTGGTCACATTGTACATATGACCTAACTCTTTGGTAGTGGTCTGACCTAACTCTTTGGTAGTGGTCACCTTGTACAAATGATCTAACTCTTTGGTAGTGATCATAAAGGCCTTGAGATATAATGGAAAATGAGCTTAAAATATGTGTTCTCTTTTGTTAATGAATATCTTTGCGCAAGTATACGCTTTTCCTTATATTCTTCTGTTATTGCCAAGTATATTAGTTTTATCTTATTGCCAAGATATGATGAGAGGTATATAAAAAGACATGTAGGCGTACTCAGTACAATATTCATGAAATATTGTGCTGACGTGTACCGCATGTAATCTTTTGTTTAGGTTGTGGTTATGCTCTTGAAGATCCAGGATAGTTGTGAGTTGTGTGGCGAGCTGATGTACAGGTGGACCTGTTGTCTTAAGATCCTGTTGTTTAGATGTAGTACATGTATATGTATAGTTTGCTGTTCAATATGTAATATCAAATATTGTAACAATTCATGTTGTAATTATATGTTGAATGGTGAACATGTGTGTATGGTTTTATTATTGTTCATGTACATGTGCTACTGATTGTTTCCTTATGACTTCCTCTGATTTTCTTCTTCTTAGCCTTGTGTGGGGCGTTTAAATTGGGATTCTCGCTGAGGTGAGGGTTTCAATTTGGACGTCTCAAATCGGATTAAGTTTTAGAAAATCCGGGGACGTCACAACTACACTGAAGTTCTGATAAACCTCCTGTAGTAGCCTGCCAAGCCAAGGAAATTACAAACCTCCATCGATGTCTTTGGCTACTCCCACTCCAACACAGATTGAAACTTCTTAGGATCCACATGAACACCTTCAACATATATCATGTGCCCCAAGAAAGACACCTCCTTCCTCTAAAACTCACACTTGTTGAACTTAGCGTACAACTTTTGTTGTCTTAACAAGGTCAACGCCTGTCATAGACGTTGCTCATGTTTTTGGATATCTCTTGAGTATATCATGATATTGTCAATGAAAACAACCATGAACTGGTCAAGATAAGGCTGAAACACCATGTTCATCAGATCCATGTACACTACTGGTGCATTAGTTAGGTTAAACATCATAACCGCAAACTTGTAGTGACCATACTGAATCCTGAAAGTGGACTTGGGTATGTCATCTGCCTTGATCCGCAACTGAGGGTATCTTGAACTCAAATCTATCTTTAAGAACACTACAAATCCTTTCAACTGATCAAACATATCATCTATTGGCGGCAAAGGGTACTTGTTCGTGATTATCACCTTGTTCAACTATTAGTAATGAATGCACCTCACAGATCTGTCCCTCTTAACAAACAACATGAGAGCACCTCAAGGGTAAGTGCTCAGTCTGATAAAAACCTTCTCTAGAAGCTCCTGTAACTACTTCTTCAACTCTTACATCTCAACTGGTGCCATTCTATGCGGTGTCTGTGCTATCGGCTGTGTACCAGGAACCAGATTGATCTCAAAATCAATCTCTCGAGGTGTGGGAACTCTAGGAAACTCATCCAAAAATACGTCCTCAAACTCACAAACAATGCACACCTCTTGAATACTAGGACTCCTCACCTTAGTATCCACCACATGTGCCAGAAAAGCATCACAACCTTGTCTCATTAGCCTCTTTGCAGTCATCGCTGACACCAAGTACGTCGGAAGAATCTTCCTATCTCCTTAGAAGACCCACAAAACATCACCGTCACAAAACATAGCCACCTTGGAACCATAGTCCAAGACCACCTGATACTTCTCCAAAGTATCCATACCAAGGATCACATGGAATCCATGCATGTCAAGTGGTATAAGGTCCACTTGAATGTTGCATCCTAAGAAAGAAAGAACATAGGATGGACACACCTCCCACAACTCGGTAGAACCAACCAAAGGGGTTTCTAGAAGGAGACTATCAAATCTACAAATAACTGGCAAAGAACAACTAGCTATCACTTCTCTAGTGATAAAAGAGTGAATTGCACCCGGGTCAACCAAAATAGATATACAACAGGAAGAAGACAAATTAGAATGAAATAACTCCATCGGACATGTCATGACCCGTAGGTTGACGACTTCCTCTGACTGACTCATAGTGCAAAATCAAGTCGTTTCATGTTGTCGCCCTCGTCCTTTGTTGGCTTGTCCAGAAGAACCAACCTATGACACTTGACCGCACCTCTCTACCACCACCACTACTGAACTGTCACTATTTTAATCCCTACTGAATCTATCTTAATTATTGTATCACCTCCTTTCCCTTCATCATAAAAAACAACTTTAAATGTTCTTATTGTCCACACTTATAATAGGTCCTTATTCTAAAATGTGGCCTAGAAAACCCTGTCACTAAAACGATTGTCGCACTATGAGATCCAGTCAGTGGAAAACTATGATCTCTTCCCTTGCTTGGTGACCACTGAGACTGAATCACTGACCTTTGTTTTGACAGAGGTGCCAAAAACCTAGGCTTCTTCAAGCCTCTAGAAGACTGTCCTTGATACTGTACCAAACTCTTCTCGACATTAGCTTCATAGTTCTTTATCACTGACCGCTCAATCCACCTCATGGACACCAAAAGCATGGCAAACCGTTCTCTGTTCTCTAGAGCTGACACAGTCATCATCAACTCTGAGCTCAACCCTTTCTAAAAATGTATGATCCTCTCCTTATATGTTGTAGCCATGTTTGGGCAAAACCTCAGAAGTTCCATGAACTTGGCCTCATACTCGTTGATCATCATAGACCCCTGTCATATCTTCTTAAACTGAGAGATCTTCTCATCCAGATAGGTCTCTAAGAAGTATCGACTCATAAACTCCCGCCAAAACTCCTCCCAACTGATCACTACTCTAGTCCTCTTCTCCTCCTTAATTTTCCACTAATAGCCAGAACTACCCTTCAATAGGTATACCATGTGCTTCACCTTATCCTCTTTCAGGATGTTGAGGATCTTAAAGACCTTCTCCAACTCTTTCAACCACATATTTGCATCTGCCTAGTCCGCCATACTAGTGTACTCTATCACCCCCACACGCCTTAACCTCTCAAAGGTCTTCCCAGAATCCTAGGATTCTGCATTGGGGATAGTTTCCCTAGCTTGGGATATGGACATTCTATCCACCATATGCATCATCGTGGCCACGAGCTGTCCAAACATGGATTGGAAAGCGGGATTGGCCATGATTGTTGGGTTGAACTGAGGAACTTTAGGCACTCCATCTACTCTTGTCTGTCTCCTGGCACCACCTCCTGGTGCAGCAACACTGCTCTCAACAATATGTTCTTTGTGCTCTCTAGACATATCTTCTTCTTCTCATGCATAGGAAGAAGCTGAAATCAAATATATTGGATACATAAGAATATACACAACCCTAGTCCTATGTCCCTATAGAGTCAGTGAACCTAGAGCTCTGATACTAACCAAAGGTGTGACACACCGATCACCCCAAAGCGAGATTAGTCAAAACTAAATGCAGAATTAACACTAAACATCCAAATTACCAAAAAAATATGAGAAGTCAAAATTGATTTCTTATAACATCCTTAAGCAAAAGAACATTACATCAAGGTCCACAAACTATGCCACCTGTATCACATATCATACCAAAAAGGTGTATACAACATTGTATAATGACCATCTTGCCACAAACCTGTTAAGAAAGGTAACATCTTTATATATACAAGCCATATACGTACAACCATGACATACTACCAAAAACCTTGCATCGATGTAAAACATCCACAAAACACCCCAAGGACCTGAGAGTACAGGGACGACACATAGACTCTACTACAGAACACTAACATCATATCCAACCTTCAACCGCTACTGATCTCCTTGGTACTCTTCCTCAGCCGCATGACCTCTACCGTGTCATGTACAACCACCTAAAAGATGTGGGAATCCACAAGGTGAGACCAATGTCCCAGCGACACATATTATTAGCACATATAGATTATAATAGATTAAACACTATGAATAGATTCAGTTAAATGAATAAGCAAATTTGGTAACACAAATTAAGCAGCTTAAGCAGATACAAACTTATCAATAAAGAATCATATACTTTTAGAAGGAATACGAAGAACACGTATAAAATGTAGCATTTAAGTAGTAGAATAAATAGGGAAAAGCGTCATCCAATGTGAATCATATTTAATCCTAAGAAAATATACTACATAGGGGTATTCCATCTTTTATTAATGCCATGAGGAGATGAGGTATACCACTCATTCTCCAACTGACCACTACAAAGTCAAAATCAGTTCCATACAAGATCTAGGAGAGCTGGACTCCTATGATCTCCCACACCCTCATCCAGTCTGAGTCTGCCTCAGTGACATATAGAGTCAAACTACAAATCAACCTAGTCTGCCTTGGTATATAGGCACGACACTAGTGAGATACAACCGTAGCCGTTCTCCTTCTAGGGTATGATCGCAACCATCCTTGAAAACATATCATCTGACATATCGTCTCAACCGTTCTCCTGCTGAGGCATGACTGCAACCATCCTCAAAACCAGTGATTGTGGATGCAAGGATAATCCTCAACTTGCACCCCCACATATTCAACAATATGCTCTCTGAGTTTCCCTTAGGAATTACTCATTTCACCATCCAGCAAGTACTAATGCTGAAGATGGATCTATGGCGCATGGAAACTACATGATTAGGGTTTCACTTGATTAGTTATGCCAATTGGTTGAATTAAGACTGCTTCATACAAGTGGACATACAAATGCTAATTCATTCTAGCAAGCATAATTGTAAAACAACTCTAGAAAATGTAAAATGTATGAGGTATAAACTTGTCACATTATCACATGATATTACTACCATACAAGGCCATCATCATTATCACATCATCTTGGGATAACCATCCCTCATCACTTCATTGGAGGATATCACCTCAAACTAGGTACATAGTCTTTTCCAGGTCATAAGACTCAATCACATAGTTCCTACACTTCATCATTATCTCATAATTCCTCATAAAGGCTCATAATTATCATCCTGTATCATATTAGAGATACCATAGCAACCATAAGTATAATGTTCATTCAACCTGTAACATTAGGGCTACAAAAATAGGAGAGAGAATACATCATAACATGCTAATCACTTCAAGTAAGATAAGTGTTACATCATGTACTCAAAATTAGGGTTAGGGATTCTCATACAACACTTAGCATCATACTCTATAATACATCATTCCCACATTGTTGGAGCACATAGACTAAACATCATCATGAAAAATGAAGCATTCAAAACAGAAACATGTATCGATCATGAAGATGGGGTACTGTGGCGACCATAAGGGTTAGCACATGTAGCGACCAAACCACATAGCACATGTAGTGACCAAACCAGGATGCACATCAAGCATAGCAACCACACATGAATCAAGGTGTAGCGACCAACCAAACTGAACTACATGTAGCGACCATAAGAGAAACTAGGGTTTGAGTTTGTAGTGACAAACCACCCTACATAGAGACTATCCATCAAACTAAAACCATATTGACCAAACAAGCCACCTTGTGTACTGACCAACACAATTCTCAAAGCATTGTGACCACAACAAGAATTCATGTGTAGAGACCATCAAAAGGCTCAAATGTAGAGACCCCAAAAGAAACTCATGTAGTGACTAAGGTAGCTAGGGTTAGGATTATGTCGACCAAATTAGAACCCAAGATCACCACCGACATGATCATAGCAACCACAACAAATGAAGGAAGCATGTAAATCGAAACAAATGTATAACAAAAGGAAACTCAAGTGTCACCAAGGTGAAAAATCCATGAAAAGCTGGATATCAAAATCCTAAAACAAGTGTCATAAGGTTCAGCATGAAAAACCATGGTATTAGAGAGAAACCAAATGTCAAACACATGTAAAAAAGAACCAAAACTCCTATCTCCTTCAAGATGACCAAACAAAAGCTAAGGTGACAAAACCAATGTTCAAGATGTTGCATACAATCCTATAAACTCCTCCATCCATACATCTCAGGTATAAGAATTATGGTTTAGGAGAAAGAGAAATTCATACAAGAATACTTCATAATCTTAAACCCTAAATCAAGATAACATCATCTAGCAACTTATGATCACTTTTTTGAGATTAAACAGTATCATGCAAACAAGATAAAGGTGCAACAATAGAATAGGAAATAATTATATAACCATCCTTGAGGTGAAGATCAACTCCAAAAGCCAAGAAGCTCTAAGAGAGAGAAGAAACACCAAGTTTGGATCAATTCCAACTCCAAGCAAGATCACCTCAAGAGAAGAAGAACACACGAAGGTAAAAGTAAGATCAAGAACAATAGGATAAAAACCCTAGGCCGAAAAAGAAAGGAGAATGAGGAGATCTTCATCTCATTCAGGTATTACCATGGAGAACCATGGATTCGACCTCTGTTGGGGAGAAGTTGCTCAAGAAAGATAGCATGGAGAACCATAGTCTGGCTGAGAGAAGAAAGAAAGAGAAGGGTTCAAGAAAAATGAGATCAAGGAGATAAACCACTTACCAAGCTCAAGGATCACCAAAGTAACATCACAAGGGAGATGATCAAATCCTAGATCACCACATGCAAGAGCTCAAGCTCCTTCTTCAAGCTCTAGCACCTCCACTTGCACCACCAAGCTCAAGGGCTGACCTCAAGCAAGAAGAGAGAAAGAAGAGATCTAAAAGGGTTACTTGCATGTGAAAGAAGGGGTATAAATACCCAAGGGTAGGAGAGAGGTAAAAGGATATGAGGTGTCAAGATGCTAGAGCCTCTAAGGACACTTGTCCCTCAAACACCTCGGCCATGCAAGCACTCAATATATGCATGCATCAAAGGGTGATAAAAATAAGGCTTGATATTGACCACTAGGTCCAATACCCTCCTTCATTCAAAGCAAAACCAAGGCCACCATGGTAGCGACCGCTACCCATGTCACCCAAGACTAAGGGTTGATACACCAAAATACAAGCCAAACCCTAGCGACTAAAACCAAGGAAAAGGCACATAAGTCACTACAAACATCACCAAGAAAGGTGCTTCGGTCAAAACACTCTCAAGGTCACAAAGAACATCGGGCGCTACACTTAAGGATCAACATCAACATGGTCAACACCACCATCAACTCAAGCATCCATGCATGAAACCCTTGCTCAACACACATGATGCCACTTCAACAACTGAGGCCCCACAAGGCTCCCCTAGGCACCATTCTCTCTCTCATTATGTTAAGATACAAGAGGCACATCCAACATATGACAAATTGCAAGATTAACCCTCAACATGGGTAAATTGCAACTTGGTCCAAAATAAGCACACATATAGCATAACTAGCTCAAACATCAAGCAAACTGGACCAAACTAAAAACATAAGCATATCACATGTTATAAAAGCATCTCAAGAGATCAGATTAAGGTTTAAGCATCTTATTAAGCAAATCAAACAAGATCAAGCACTAAGCTAGGTCAGGGGTCTTACAAAGATATTCTATATTCATGCTCCTTTCTTCTCCTCTAATTGCCTTTGATTCTTGAGATGACTCTTACACCTTGGATTAAGGATAATGATTTTCAGGTAGAGTGTTGAATATACATTATTAAGGGAAAAGTAAACTAAGCGGAGTGGTTGGCGGTGGGTGCACAAATGCTTGTCAGGGTAGCTGACACTCAAAGCTTTGATAGTGTGGCTAAATGTAGGGTTAGTTAGGGGCATTTGGAAGGTCAGTGATAACATTAGGAATTTGCAGACCTCACCAAACTCACCATGTCTATGGTGGTAAGTAGGTAGAAAGGTCATGAGATTGGGCCATGACTGTACTGAAAAATAGGGAAAGAGGGCAATGATCTAAGGGATTCTATGTGGCTCACTACGACCATTGTGGTGGAGAAGGGATGTTATTGATATTTCTCACCTTGTACGTGGTGTGGAAGGATGGTCATGGTACTCTCTAAAACTACTTTGATACCATGTTATTATTTTCTCGCTTATAACTCAATCATGTTGGTTGATAGGGCATTTAAGGTTAGTGAAAATGGGCATCTAATGGCCATGGTGGAGGGCTATAAACATAGTAAACACTTGATTTTCATGGAACTTGTACCATGCCACGATGAAGTACCATGGTCATGGCGAAGTAGTATTTCTATAGTGCACTTGGTGTTTGTCTTGAGAATCTTTGTGTTCTTTTCATCTATATGGACATTTAACTAAATAATATATGTTACAGTTTACTTGAATGAACTTTAACTTCCTTCATGAGTCAGTGAAGATGTTGGATCATCCAATCAAATTTGTCTTCAACTAGGGCATTAAGTACTTATAAAAATAGACATATACCAGACACATGCATTTAATGTCAACTAAGTATTATTGGAAATGATCATGTAATCTAAAAATCTTTATACAGATAAAAAGAGAAATGAAAAGAAATGGAGGCCCAAAATAGGACTTCATCAGGTGAACTTGTTCTTAACTTATTATAAATGTCGTTATCGGATTACCTTAGTTGTAAGTACCTACTTGTATTCATATTCCCTTCCATAGGACCATAAACTATCATCACCAACTTTGAGGTAGATTCTTCCTTTAAGCCTTCAATCTAGTATAAAGAAGACCTGGAAAAAAGAGAAGAAAGATGACCAAATTCATGAAATTCTTGCTAATATTTGGAGGGGTACGACCTAGAAGGTATATTAGAGGAGAAATAAGAAGAGAAGGAGAAATATAACTTACCCATGAATCCTGCTCCAAACGATCCATGGTTGATCCTAAGTTGAAATCATCCAAAAGAACTTGACTCATCATTTGAATCCTTCTTCTTGTGTAAATTTCATGAGAGGAGAAGATGAGCGGTGGGAAACAATGTTGGACATATTGTGAGGTCAAAGGAGACCAAAATAAGTTTAAATACACCTTTTAATTTTGTTTAATTTCATGTTTTAATTTTATATTATTACAATAATGCGATTCAACCAACTTTATAGGAAGTAGGCTTGACTCTTAGGGTCAATGGGTTCAGATCGATTGAAGCCGGTCTGACTTGGGGGAAGTTGAATTGAGTCAAAGACTTGATTTGTGGGAAGTCTATATGACTTGTGCACCTAATTTGTTGAAAGTCTACCCAACATGTTGGAAGTCGGTCTGACTTGTGAATGCAACTTGTTTGTAGGTGGTATGACTTGTGGACCCAACTTGTTGGAAGTTGGTCTGGCTTGTCACTAGTTTTTTGTTCTGTGTAGCGATCATTATGCTCACTTTGACCCAAGAGGTTGGTCTGACCTTCACATAAGTTAGATGACTTCTTGATCTAATTACACAAGTCGAAAACCTATCAGGATTTTTAAACTATAATATGATTCTCATTTGTTGTATATCACATTAACTCTTAATTTTACCCTATTTTCCATTCTGACTAAAATTAATTAATTATTCTCATGTTCTCCTAATCATTTCAATTTAATCTCCAGAGTTCCATTACCCATTTATACTTAAACTCAAATAGTCCAACCCATTCATTGTATTATCACACGTGTTATTAGCATAAAACAATTAGGGTTCCAAATAATTTAAAAAGAGATGTTATAAGATCATCATGTGAAATGCACTAAAAGGAGAGGCAACTCATGATAATCACTTTAACTCGGGCAGTTTTAGATCTATGCAGTACAGTAAATAATACAGGACAAAACATTCTACAACGATGTCATGATAGCAGGACTGTACTTCCGGAAATGATGTACTGATACAATAATCCATTAGCAATTACTCAAATCTATGTATTTCATAATGAAAATGTTTATAATTTCGTATGACGCACCCAAACACGTACAATCCCAAGAAATCTAGAAAACGAATGGTCCGTTTTTTATTATGTGGAGCATTTCAAATGACATGGTAAGATCTTCCCTTGTGGTCAGGGTGACAACATGTGCGTAGAGTCCATTCATTTCTAATGACGTTGTTTGATCGTTTCCCTCGCTGCCGGCAGAGTGACGACATACGTCACATTATTCTGATCCTTGGAAGAGGGGCTGAATGGTAATAATGCGAAACGTCGTGTTCGCGTCTAGCCGTTTGACAGGATTCAGTCATATACTCATTGGGTTAATCAATAACGATAATCGTAATATTTTGTATCAACTGTTGTGTCAACAATGAAGAAGCCAGAGTACAAATGGAAATTACATTGTAGAACAATCGTAATTAGCCATCAGGTTTGGTTGCGAAACTAAGTTTCTAAGCCCAAAAGGTCAAAACATGAGAGACAGAAAATGGGTTCATCCTCATCTCACTCACATCTTCATTAAATTAGCATCATCGTAAAAATATCATATGCCGTTCAATTTGCAAAACTAAGGTTTCTAAACTTCAAAAGGGCAAAACAAGAGAGAGAGAGAGAAGGGTTCATTCTCATCTCACTCAAAGTTTATTATATATAAATTAGGAACTATCACATGCGAAGTACTGTCGATTAACCGACTTTTCAAAAAACAGGAAATACAAGCTGCCACTCCACCAAAACAGTCCCTCTTTTACTCCACCCCGTTGCCCAAAACAGAGCCCTCCTGCAGAGGAGTCCCAAGAACCCCTCGTTTCCCGATTGCAGTCGCCGTCAGTTACGCACGCAAGCTTTGCGTTTCGCCATTCTACTCTAAAGAACCCACCTTTGTTAGTTGACCACGAAAAGAACACCATGGCGACAGAGAGAGGCCGTTTTCTGTACGGAAACACAAACGGATTAAACCGATTCGTCTATACCACCACTTCTCTAAGGTTCTCCTCTTGTCCAGCAGTATCCGGCTCTCTCTTCCCCTCTCTCGTCCATTCGTCCAAGACGGAGTGAACAGGGGTGACGGCGATGGCCACGACGGCGTCGGCGACGATGGGAGCTGAGGGAGACATAGAGCGGCTCCCCGTCGACGTCCTTGCGGATGTACTCGCTTTCCTGGACTCGTTCCCGGACATGGCACAGTTACGTACACACATACACACTTAATCCTCCATGACAGGCTCATTTCCCCTTTCTGCTATTTCCTTCAGTTGCGTTTCAGTTCATCTGCTCTTCTTCCTCAGACTTTCTTAACCCCCTTCTCTCCCGTTTTATTGTCTACTGTGCAGAGCGAGCAGCGTCTGCCGGAAATGGAGGGTCGCAGTGCGGAGGTCTTTGGCAAGGAGGGAGAAGCTCAGCTTCTCCGGGTGGAAGATGGATGACGACTCCTGCTCCCGACTCGTCCAATACGCCCATAACCTCAAGGAGCTCGACATGTACGCAATAACATGGCGTCCCCCCTTTTTTTTATTCCTTTGCTTTCGAAGTTCAAAATTATGAAGATATTGTCGTCTACGATTAAAGAACTACGAGAAACTACACCGTTGCTTTGATTTCGGGAAAAAAAGTTAGTTTGAGATAGCAAGGAATTAAACAATTTTCTCGCTCAGTTGTATTAAGAACAAGAAACACAGTACTCCCTGAGTTCAGTTCATTGCATATCCAAGTTTCTGCAGTAAGCAATCTGACGAAGCATAGTGTAGGTCGAAGTGGTTTGAACCAAGCCCGCCATCCGATTGGTTCAATCGAATTACAGGGACAAGACCCAAAACTGGGGTTCCTGTACCCTAAACTCGATTTAAATGAAAACATGCCAAATAAGGTAATCTGGTTTTCTTCTTCTTTCTTGCTTATTGTAATGGATCAGTATTCAGTGAATCGTATTTGATCTCTTTGATTTAGGATACTGATAGAAAATGGAGCCATTGGCTGCCTACATTCATAGTCTTGATAGTGGGTATTTATAGGACATACATATGCATAGGGCAGTGGGAGAATAATAACATGTTGTCATTTACAAGAATAGTAAAGGCAGTCCATACATGCAATACGGGAGTCGAGGAGGCTGCTGCTCAATCTTTGTGTATCTTTAATTGTATACTCTTACAACCCCCCGCAAGTTGAGCCGAAGATAATCGAAGGCACAACTTGAGAAGAGAAACCGGAGCGAAGCTTTGTGAGGTGCCTTGTGGCAAGTTGTCCGTTGCGTTGACATAGCAGGTGCTCTTGTCTACAGAGCCATGAAGACGGGTCGCTTGTTGTCCCTTGTGGATGTTCTTTGTATTCTTTCATTGTAGGTGGTGCGCGTGGTGCCACCTATAGATTGTTTGGGCATGGCATTAGGTTTTAGATATTTGGAAAGAACAATTTGATTTGATTTGTTAGAGGAAAATTAATTTTTGGGGCAGTATGAGATAGGAGATGAGGGAAGTCGAGGCTTGTGCCTGTGTTGTTTTAAAGAAAGAGCAACTTGATGTGTTGAGGAGGAAGGATTGATTTTTGACGAATTCATAGTCTCTGCAGTAGTGGGTTGAACATAGAGACCTAATGCTTAAAGAAGACATGTTTGTCCGGGAAGAAGGGATGGGGGTGCAAGAGATGAATTTTGGTTGGTACTGTAGAGCTTGGTGAAGGATATCAACTGGGGTAGGAGTTTGTGGGGTTCAGTTTTATCTTTGGGAGACATTTTCGGAGAAGAGGATATTTTAGATAGAGGGGAGGCGACAGGAGACTTTGCTTGTTGAGATTTTCATTTTTTTGTGGGGAAATGTAGTGGGCAGGTTGTGTTACTACCATGTTTTGGTTGGAGAGAGGCAGGTGGATAGTCGACTAGCTGAGGTTTGAGGCGTCAGGAGTTGAAGGTCAAGAAAGATGAGGGAGAGGAAGGGGAGCAGAGGTGAGACCACTGTGAGGAACGGCCATGTGCACATGGATGCTCAGAGGCGTCAAGGGATAGTATGGATATCAATGTGTTTGAGGTGGACATGGATAGCAAGGGAGAATGCATGGTGAGATGAGGTTTTGGAAGTGAAGGAGGGTGGCTATCTGTAGTTGGCGAGAAGAAGGAAGGGCAACGACAACCATCTTGATTTGGTTGCAGGCGGCTAGGGCTAGGTGAGGAGAGTGACATGAGATTTTGAGGAAGAGGACGGGTAGCAGGATAGGAGCAACGTTCAACAGATAAAGAATGGTGAAGAGAGGAGAACGTGCGGTGCCATCAACGATCTCAACCGCTGGCTGTGGCGGCGGAGGTAGGGAAGGAGTGGCGCGACGGTGGGCTTGGCGGCGATGGAGCGTCAGATGGGAAGGAACTGCCCGGGGGCAACAATGTCAGCATAGGGATCAGCATGATTGTAGACGTTGAGGAGGTGGGAGTGGCCGCGGAAGAAGAGGTCCCACAGTGCGGCGACAACCATGGCCGCGACGTGGTGGTGGTGCTGCTGCATCGACCTTTCTGGTGGCGATGATGATGCTTACGGCTTGCTGACCGTCGCTGCGGAGGGATGGAAGAACAACGGCAGTGGAGGGCGGCAAGGTGGACAACCCGCTGGGCGGCGTTGGATGGGATGGAGAAACGGAGGGTGGAGTTCCAAGTCAGGTTCTGGAGCCCCGTGCGGTCGGTCGTAGTGTGCGGCCTGGTGCGCGAAGCACAGGAGACAGCGGCGGCGTCTTTTGTAGCAGGAAGAGGATTGGCGGTCTGGTGTGGAGAAAGTGAGAAACATGTTTCCGGTAATTGTTGTTTCGTTGGCGTCAAACATTGCAATCTCGGTGGCACTCTCTCAGCTACAACAGTGATTCTAGATGCAGGGAAGATTGAAGTTAACAACAAGGGATTGCAGGGCCGTTGAGCATAAGGAAAGCGAAGAAGAAGACGGAACGAAACCGCCCCATGAAGAACAGCAGACGCTGCGCCAGCAGAAGGATTGACCATTCATGGTCGTCTGTGTATGGAGTGTCGTCTAGAGGAGAATGAAAATGAAGAAATAGAGTTGCCGCTAGATTTTATGGTTGCGTCGAGAAGAAGAGAGGAAGGGGATGGAGAATAGAAGGTGGAAGGTAGCAGGATAAGAGGAGAAAGGGGCCGGTTAAGGCTCATTAGGCTCTGATACCATCTTAGATTTAGGATACTGATAGAAAATGGAGCCATTGGCTGCCTACATTCATAGTCTTGATAGTGGGTATTTATAGGACGTACATATGCATAGGGAAGTGGGAGAATAATGACATGTTGTCATTTACAAGAATAGTAAAGGCAGTCCATACATGCAATATGGGAGTCGAGGAGGCTGCTGCTCAATCTTTGTGTATCTTTAATTGTATACTCTTACATGATCTTCAGGCTTCATCAACTATATATCTGGCGCTTGTTGTTGTGGATTCCGTAATGTAATATAAGTGAAATTAGTAGAGACACACATATACTGCCCAAGTGGGAGATGGGCAGGCAATGAAGAAAGGCCAGCTACAGATGTGCACCTCTCAACAACCACTACTACACAAAAAAAAGAAGAGCCTTGGTATATTAGCAGGCTATGCTGATTTACTGATGTCACTTGCTATTTATCTTAGTCATATATAGCACTTCGATGCTATGAACCTATTACGTATTGCACAGCTTGAAAACCTAAAACTTAGGGGTCCCGACTCCCAAAACAAAAACCTTATCCACATGGTTCCAGTTGGAGACCATTCCTTTACAGACCAGTTTAGCTCCAATTTATGATACATTTTCATGTTGGTCACAACCCCCTTCAACTTAGCATTTTTCACGTTGACTTTTAGTGGCTGGAATAGCTAGAATTATCTATGAGGCATTCAATAGAACATTCTAAAATCATAGGCAAACCACTCATGATCAGCCCGTGGTAGGATCGATTGTTTTCCTTTCAGTTGCGAACTTTCTCATGTTGAAATCATTATTTGATTCTTCATCAAAACTTGCTCATGGAAGCAATCAGAAGCCGCCGCTTACTCTGCCAGTAGACTTCTCTTGCCTACTCCCTATGGCTCTAACAATACCAGCCTTTAGTATTTAACCGTTTCGTTTGCTGATATGCAAGATTTGCTCTTGATTTTAATCTAAAAATCAGGGTTATGCCCCCAATCCCCCTCGCGCCTCCCCTCGACTCCCGCTACGGTTAGGGCAGTGAGAACCCTTGATCGGGGGTGGGGGGCTTGCCCCCCAACGGTGCTATGGTCGGTTTTTCGAGTTATTTCCTTTACCATTGTCCAACCAATATTATTCTACATGGTTGGTGCAGGGGGGAAAATTTAGGAAAGATGAGATGAAGAGAGGAAGTTTATTTTTGCTGCTATCTATGATGATCTTCCTGCTGCTCTATTTATATTTGTGGATCTGTATTGCTACTCTATGTACTTCTTGGACGGCTTGTGGACGTCTACTATTGCTATTTGCATCTTGAAGCATGTATGCTGCTACATGCTTCTTCTAGAGCTTGGTATCTGGAGCTTCATTTCCGCTGCTATGCATTTTGAAGATTGTTTTCTGCCTACTGATTTAAGCTTGCGGTTGTTCAATCTGGCTATGTTGTATCTACTTTCTGCTTGTTTGTATAATAAGTAGTTCTATCTTATTTACTTGATTAGGACTAATGGGCCTCTCCTACTTAAGCGCAATGGCGGTAGTTTAGTTTATCATATTATGTTCTTCATGTATATCGTACTCTGAATCAGGTCTATATATATGACTCATTGTACTCCTTCTATCGTTAGTAAGATTGCTCTCCGAGTCTATCGCATGGTATCAAGAGCACTTCTAGAAACCCTGAGGGTTTAGAGAGCAACTGCAGCCAGAAAGCAGCACAACCCGGAGGTCATCGTTGTTGATCACCCTCTCCTCTCATTTCTCCCCTCTCCCCCCTCTGCCACCCACCCTCTCTCTCCTCTCCTCTTTTCCCCCTGCTGCACCCGCCGCTGCCAGGCCACAATCCGCGTCAGTTATAGGCCGTCGGTCGTGGGCAGCTACTAGCTGTCGCAGCTGCCGCCGTCACCGCCCACTTTGGAGCAACAGTAGATTGCCGCTGTCCACCAAGGGGGGAGGGGGCAGCAGGTTGCCGTCCTCATCGAAGTTGCAATCGTTGCCCCTTGAAGGGTGCAAATTAGTGTAGTAGCCTCCGATGGAGTCTGACTAGCACTGTCGTCTCTCCTCTATCACCAACCGAAATATAACATAGGCATGTTGACTGTGGCACAAGCGTGGTGATTTCTAAAATCTTGTAACAACAACAAGTTCTCTCTCACATCCTCTTCCTCCTCATGTACCTTCCCTATGTACTTGGGTGAGTGCTTCTAAAATATGGAATCACCCACTCTTCCTATCACAATGCTTCTTTCATGTGATAGTCTTTAGCCGCACATCTCTCCGACTTTCTTGAATCCACCGTGCTTCATATCGGTAGTTTCTTCTCTATCTTGTCGTGCTTCTCTATCACAAAAGATATCTGAAAGTAAAGATACACCTTATCTACAATGATAGTGCTCCAACCTTCATCATCAAACTAAATGGAGATAATTACCTACTCTAGATGAATTTGATCTATACGATTCTTCAATACATAGATAGTTTAAATTTATTGAGAAGCCTATCGAGGACGCCCGAGTGGAAGAGGGGAAACAACCAAGTCAAGAACTGGATGTGGAATAGGTTGAAACCTTCCATTGATTCTAAATACATGTTTTATAAGACGTTAAGGATCTGTGGGAGACTGCACATTGATATTTCATGCAAGAAAAGAATGCAATGCACACTTACAAGATTTGAGCCAAGCTCTTTGTTAGAATATAAAAGATTGCTTGAATATGAATAGATTGGATAGATACAAAGACTGGACACCCCTGTCCTATATATAGGAGCAAGGGAGAAACCCTGAGACTTGTGTCCCAAGTAATCTAAACTAGACGGGCCGGAATATAAAGGCCCACTAAACTAATTAGCCTATTTAACTAATAGACTAATATAGACACTTTAACACTCCCCCTCAAGCTGGAGCATGGGTGAAACACATGTCTAAGCTTGGAGAGTTACATGACTCGATAAAAAGAAATGATAAATGAAAGATGAAGATAAAGATCACTCCCATACAAAATATGTTACTCCCCCTTAATCAATACTCCCCCTGAATCAAATAGTGATGATGACTTTGCAGGCTCGAGCTTTGAAGAAGGTCTTCCTTGCAGTGCATCTGAAATGAAGACATCTGAAGATACTCTGTAGGTTGAAGAATGCGCCACTGGAATACGTGCCGAACGCGGCACGAACGCGGATATAGTGTCGACGAATGGACCTGATACTACAACAACTCGCCACTGGAATACGTGCTTAACGCGACACGAACGCGGACGGACGATCTGCTGCTTGATACGATGCAGGAACCATGGGGCCTTGATAGGAAAGTAGATATCATCCATCAAGGAAAGTCCCAAGAGAATCAGCTACAGGCGATGTCGATACAGCAGATGCGGCTCGGAGAAGACATGATGAAGCAGCTCGGTGAAGATAAAATTCTGAGCTTCTGAAGAAGTACCCATCTGTCTCATGTGAATGCAGCTGAAGGAATACATCATCAACAACGGATATGGTGTCGACGCTGGATCTTCACTGCTGGCTCAAGTAGAGAACCGATGTGCTGAACAATGTGAAGCTTCATGAAGATAGCCTGGAATATATATAATCTGAATACATATATCATCATCTCATCTCATACTCTCTCTCTCATACATACTCTCATGCTCTCTCTTCTCATCTCATCTCATCTCATACTCTCTCTCTCATACATGGTCTCATGCTCGCTCTCTTTTCTCATCTCTTTCTCTCCTCTCTATCCCCCCCCCCCCCGCACACCAAATACGACGAAAGTGAGTGTTTGGTGTGGAGAAATGGACATATGACCCCCCGTAATGTGAAAAAGGGATGCTCACATAATATGGGTGGGTGGGAAAGAAAATGGTGGAAAAAGAGAGGAATATGTGAAATGGAGATGGGTAATATGTGGAGAATGAAACCGATAGCCAAAGAGAGTATACTAAATGGGTCAACTTGAGATCCGGGTAGAAAAATAAATGGATCTAGTCCTGACGCAAAAAGGAAGAGACTATTGAAAATCCGATTAGGGTCATAATAGGATCCGATTAGCGAAAGATAGGACCGATTAATGATCCGAATAGTGACAGGGATAATGCATATGGGGGCAGTAAACATGGTTGTTTGGTAGCGGTGGAGAGTGATCACCTACTGTAGATGGCAGCAGTAGCATGATGACGCACAACACAGCAACAACTTGTGGATGAAGATCGTCGGGATGATGATGTAGTGGAGCAGCAACTTGCGAATGATGGCTGGATATGACGCTCGGCTGATGAAGCACTTTGTCGCAACATAGGAGATGACAAAGGGTCTCCTGTGTGACTCCGGAGATATTGCATACCAAGAGGATGCATGCGGAGCTAAGGCAGACCCTCTCCAAAGCGGCGAGGAAGGCTGATTTGAAGACTTCATGAGATGGAGCGGACGGTCGATACCGTTTTACATTGTCACTGATCAACTGTCGATACTATCGACAGGACTGTCGATGGTATCGACAGACGCTCTTCTTGTTGCTGTGATAAAGTCGATACTATCGACTTTCCTGTCGATAGTATCGACGCCGACACTCTTCTGTCGCCGTGATAAAGTCGATACCATCGACTTCCCTGTCGATAGTATCGACGCCGACGCTCTTCTGTCGCTGTGATAAAGTCGATACTATCGACCTCCTGTTAATAGTATCGACGCCGACGATGCAGGTTGCGTCACGGATGGTCGGCGGCTGTTCCTTTGGGATGGCGGCTTGGATGATGGTCGTTCGCTGGAGATGGCGGCTGCTAGGGGCGGTGCTGCTCCTGTTGGCTACGGCGGTAGCGCCGGCTGGTGCTGCTGCTGATGGAGGCGGCGGCTGGTGCTGCTATTTTCGGATGGCGGATGGAGATTACCGCGGCGGATGCCTACGACGACGATTGTTGCGGATGATGATGGAGGACGGCTGCTATGATAGGCAGCGGAGGTGTTGTATGGAAAGAATGAAAGAATAGAGAATAGAGATGACCATGGAGGCCGGGATATGCCTAGCGGGCAGCCGACCAAGCCATGGAGATGGCGGCTGCTGCCGCCCGCAGGCGGGCGCTCGCCCTTGGCTGCTTTCTCGAAGAGGCGGCGGCCGGCGGCTAGGGTAGTTGCGTGCGCCGAAGAGGAGAGAGGGAACCGGGCGGCGCTAGGGTTCTCTCAGGAGGGAACCCGCTCTGATACCTTGTTAGAATATAAAAGATTGCTTGAATATGAATAGATTGGATAGATACAAAGACTGGACACCCCTGTCCTATATATAGGAGCAAGGGAGAAACCTTGAGACTCGTGTCCCAAGTAATCTAAACTAGACGGGCCGGAATATAAAGGCCCACTAAACTAATTAGCCTATTTAACTAATAGACTAATATAGACACTTTAACACTCTTTGTTTAACATGAGATAGTGAAATCATTGGACGAGTACTACAACGTTATTGCCGCCTTGTCACAACAACTGGATTATTTCTAGCTCGTAACCTCTGATGAACTAACCAAAGAGCATGCCAACCTCATCGCTAAAAAGTTCCTAAATGGCATGCATCCTACTTTGCCCCAGTCTGCAGTATCATTCTAGTAGGCGTTAGTTTCCCACCTTAGAGGATGCCTTCTCTTATCTACAACAATTGTATGTACGCCAACAACAAAGTCCAGCCATCTGATCTTACACACAACAAGTCATGGTTGCAGCAGCCCAAGGCCGAGGATGTGGACGTCCTCTTGGACCCATGTGCACCTATTTTTATAAGTTGGGGCATCTTGAGAAGAAGTTTTACCAAAAGCACAATCATCCCTATGGGCATGGACAAGGAGGAGATATTGCTCATGTCTCCCAAATTACTGACACCTCCTCTGTCACTATCTCCTAAACATAGTATGAACAACTTTTGCAAGCTTCCCAACAACAGACGGGATCCAAGGACTCTATGTCTGTGCAAAGTGTGGCGACCTCGTCGACACATCTGGCCTCCAACCAAGGTAATGTGGGGGGGGGGTAGCTATGGTAGCATCCAAATTTCCCCGAATAGTTGACTGAGGCTACACGACACATGACTGGTATGAGACACCTACTTTCAACCTTTGATTCCTATATTCTCAATTCCCCTGTCACACTTGTAGATGGCTCAATTGAAGCTGTTAAACAGTATGGCAGTGTGGATATATCACCAAAACTTAAAACTCTGATTTGTGCATTTTGTCCTTAATTTTTGGTTCAACTTAATGTATGTTGTCAAACTGTTGATGGCTTTAAATACACTATAACCTACGGTAGCCATGGCTTTGTGTTATAGGATTCTCAAAACTTGAAGATGGTTCGGGCTATAGAGGTGATGGTCTTTACTACTTTGGCGATGGAGCACTTGAATCTTCCCTTGTTTCTTGCTCACCCCTTCATATTCATCAGCGCCACTGTCATCCATCCTTAAACAAGCTCAAACATCAAGAGCCATCTTTATCTAGTATAAAAAAGCCTTTAGTGTGACTTTTGTCAATTAGGGAAGCATCATAGAATTTCTTTTCCTCGTAAAACTTTTTTATGTTCAAAATTTGTCGTTGATTTGATCATAGTGACATTTGTGGTTCATTTCAAACCACAAGTTTTAATGGATTTTGCTATGTTGTTACTTTTGTCTATGATTTCTCAAGGACGACTTGGATATATTTTTTGAAATCTCGTGATGAGATGTTTGGTATTTTTAAAATATTTTGTAAAATGATTTTAACATAATTTGAGAAATCCATTAAAATGTAAGAACTGACAATGCTTTAGAATGTTTGCGGCTCCATGCCATCTTTTTGCCTTGAGAATGAGATTGTCCACCGACGATCTTGTACTGACACTCCACAACAAAATGGGGATGCTGAGCGCAAGAATTGACATTTGTTGGATATTATCTGAGCTCTTTTTTTCAAGCTCAGTTACCCAAACCTTATGGTCTAAAGCTATTCTCACTGCCTACTACCTTATTAACCAGAAACCTTCTTCTATTCTCCAAAACAAGATTAGCTTTTCTCTTTTTTTTAATGACAATTTTCATCTCACTTTATGCATTTTTGGTTGTACTTCTTTTGTTCATAACTTTGATCCTTTATCTGTCAAAATGGTTTTTCTTCGCTATTCCACCTTCCAAAAAAGAATATAAGTGTTATAGTCCAAGTCACTGTCGCATGTATGTCTTGTCCAATGTTACCTTTGACGAGTCTGATCTTTTCTTTACTACACCTTCATCCACGTCACCATTGCCTTCAAAAGAATTTGTTGAGTTACATCTATTTGATCCAATGAAGTCTCCTCCCATTGATCCTCCCACTGATCATCCCAGTGATCCAGTAGAGCCTGACGTTCCTCTTAAAACAAATTCGATTAATGAGTTTGCCAATGTCTATCGCCGATGCCCAAAGTAGAATCCCCAACTCCAAGTCCTGCCTTAATCGTTCAATTTTGAGGATTCAACAAGCCATGTGGTGCTCCGAAAAGGTACACGTCCTTGCACTCGTCACCCCATTTCTCATACTTGTTGTATGTTAATATATATGCCTTTATTGAATGTTTTGTTAATTTACTGTTATATATGGACCTCACTGTAAATGTTCTTTTAGTATAAATACAAGGGTACACACATTGTGTAACCCTAAGCTCTCCATTTCACGTGTTGTTTTACATGGTACCAGAGCAGGACTGATCCAAGTCCTCCCTCACCCGGCGTCGCTGTCCCCTCCCACCCGACCCTCTCTCTCTCTCTTCTCCCGCCCCTCCCCCCTCTCTCCTTCCCCGGCCAGGCGCCGCCCGCCGGCAGTAGCCTGTCGTCGCTGGCAGCTGCAGTGCCGGGGCTGCATGCCGCCGGGGTCGCTTCATCCGCCTGGTTCTGGGCTCTGTTTGCCCGCGGGTTTGATTTCTGCCTGAAGACCACCGTCGGATCTATTTTTTGCCTGCCTGCCTGCCTGTGTGACCAGTTGAGTCACCGGGTTCCTTGCTACGCTCCGGCGTAGCCCGTATGTAAAGAGGTCCTTCTGATCCGTAACTCTGTGCCTGCTGCTATCTACCTGAAGACGTAGATAACCTTCTACTGCCTGTTCCTGCCTGCTACTACCTGCCTGTCACTCTGCCAGTTCGTCTTCCTCTACCTCATGGCGTCTACCCATGAAGATCTACGCCGTCAAGTGACAACTGTGAAGCTGGATGGGCGAAACTACCAGCACTGGGTGTGCTCTATGCAGATATATGTCAAATCACAAGGAAAAATGTCGCACCTGACGTGAGATTCACCACCGGTGCCTCCTGCAACTGCCGACTCAAAAGATGTGAAAGCGTATGATGACTGGGTGAAAGACGACTCCACAGTCATGACATGGATTTTGAATAGTAGTGAGACGAAGATTAGCGTCACACTCTTATACCTGCAGACGGCGAAGCAGATGTGGGATCAGCGTGCCATCACTTATTCACACAATCAGAATCCCAAGAAGGTGTTTGATATCAACAAGCAACTCAGCTGCTTGTGGTTCTCTGGATCCGATCTGACGGATTACTTCTCTGCTTTCAAGGGATCGTGGGGGGAATTGGAAGCCTACCATCCCTTGTCTACTGATTTGGCTACTATGCAACGACAGCGACAGGAGTTGCAAGTAGTCCACTTCCTCTGTGGCCTACCTGATTCCTATGCCAGGGTGGTGGATCAGATTCTCGCCAGTGATCCGCTGCCTACTCTACAGACTGCCTTTCAGAGACTACAACGCTAGCCTGCATCGTCATCTGAGACTCCTGCTGATACGGGTGATACTACTGCTTTTGCTGCGATGTCTGGTCGTGGCCGTGGCCGTGGACGTGGTCGCTCGTATGACGCTCGTCCTCCTCTTGGTGCTGGCAAAGGGAGGAACTCTTCAGGTCGTGGAGCATCCTCTCGACCTGCTACTGCTACTGCTCCTCCTCAGACTGGCCAACACTTCTGCAACTTTTGTGGCCGGTCTAACCATGTTGAAGAGAAGTGCTGGGAGAAATACGGCAAACCAACTTGGGCCAATGCGGCTACTGAGGCTACTACATCTTCTAAGGTGTCTACCCAACTTGATGCCCCGGGTACTTCTACTGCTAGCTTCATTCGAGCTGAGGTCAAGCGGCTATTGTTGGAGTGTACTGGCTCTTCATCTACTACCACCACTACTGGAGCACATGCTGCGACATACTCTGGTTGTGACACTGCCTTCCTTACTGCACCATCCTGTACTACTGGTAATACAAATTGGGTCATAGATTCGGGAGCGTCTTCTCATATTTCTGGGAATCGGTCGTTGTTTAGAAGTTTATCTAGACCGACTACAAATTCGTCTGTTATGCTTGCTGATGGCTCCAAGTCTGCCGTTTTGGGGATTGGAGACATTGTGTCTGATATTGTGCTGAAATCTGCTCTATATGTGCCTCGTTTTCCGCTGAATTTATAATCTGTTAGTAAGACTTTGCGTAGCCTGAACTGTAGCCTGACTTTAGTGCCTGGTTCATGTGTTTTTCAGGACCTTCGCACGAGGATGAAGATTGGTGGGGGGCATGAAGGATCTGATGGCTTGTATTACCTGGACAATCTGAAAAGAGTGGACAATGTGGCTCTGACTTCTGTAATATCTTCTTCAGTATCGGCTTTATAGTGGCACTACAGACTTGGGCACCCATCATCTGAGAAATTGCGTCATATTGTATCTGATGTAGGAACAAATGTGTTTCAATGTGAATCATGTTAGTTAGGCAAACAGACTAGGGCTGGTTATCCTAAACATTTTCAGATTAGTAGTAAAAATGTTTTTGATCTTGTTCATGCTGATGTATGGGGTCTATGTCATGTCCCTAGTCTATCTGGCAACAAATATTTTATTATGTTCATTGATGATTTTTCTCGGGCCACATGGTTATTTCTTCTGAAAAGTCGATCTGAAGTTCTGTCCACAATTAAATTCTTTTTTGCTGAGATGAAAACACAATACTCTATGCTTGTTAAAATTTTTAGAACGGATAATGCACTTAAATTTGTTCAAAAAGATGTTGAGTTGTTCTGTAAATCCGTTGGCACTATACACCAGACTTCTTGTGCATACACACCTCAGCAGAATGGCATTGCTAAAAGAAAGAATAGACACTTACTAGAGGTTGCTAGAACTATTATGTTGCATGCTAATGTACCTCGGGGATTCTGGCCAGAAGCCATCTTGACTGCCTGTTTTCTAATAAACCGGATGCCTTCTTCGGTAATTGGAAATAAAATACTTGTGCAAATTTTGAATCCTAATAAAACTTTATTTACTGTACCTCCTCGCATATTTGGCTCTACATGCTTTGTAAAGTTGCTTGGCCCAACGCATGATAAACTATCTCCACGTGTTGAAAAATGTATTTTTTTGGGGTATTCTCGTACACAGAAAGGGTACAAATGCTATAGCCCAACTACCAAGAGATGGTTCACAAGCAGCGATGTTGTCTTTTTTGAGGGTACACCATACTACTCTACTCAAGGAGATAGTTTTCAGTCTGAGCTTATTGCTTCTCTGCTGCCTATTACTAGTGACTGTGTTTCTGATGCCACTACTTCTGTACAACCGACACCTCCTCTTATTGTTTATCAACGCAGGAACAGATCTCAACCTGCACAAGACACCCCCCCCCCCCAAACCAATCTTCTCCTCCAGAAGGTTTTGCGTCACCTGAGGTAATCTCTGATCTTGATGTACCTATTGCTCTTAGGAAAGACACTCGTTCCTGCAGTATCCACAATATCGCTAACTATGTATCTACTGATCATTTAAGTGTTCATTTTAGCAACTTTGTCACTGCATTATCTGCTATTGCCATCCCAAAGACTGTACAGGATGCCTTGCGAAGTACAACTTGGACTACTGCTATGAAGGAGGAAATGCTTGCTCTTTCTGACAGACAGATTTGGGAGTTGGTGGATCCACATTCTCAGTGTAAGCCTATAGGCTGCAGATGGGTTTATGCTGTCAAATATCAACCAGATGGTACTGTAGAACGTCTGAAGGCACGTCTTGTTGCTAAAGGATATACACAGACCTATGATATTGATTACGTTGAAACCTTTTCACCTGTTGCCCTTCTTAATTCTGTCAGAGTTCTCTTATCTGTTGCTGTTAATCTTGACTGGCCTTTAGTACAACTGGATGTTAAAAATGCTTTCTTATATGGTGATCTGCAAGAGGAGGTCTATATGGAGCAACCTCCTGGGTTTGTTACTCAGGGGGAGTCACATAAAGTCTGCAGGCTGAGGAAATCTATCTATGGGCTCAAACAGAGTCCTCGTGCTTGGTTTGATAAGTTGAGCAAAATTTTGACTGCCTTTGGTTTTCTGAGGTCACAGGTTGATCATTCTGTCTTTACGAAAAAGACTTCCTCTGGCATTGTGATACTTATTGTATATGTTGATGATATCATTCTATCTGGCAGTGATTCTATTGCTATTCAGGCCACTAAAGCCCATCTCTGCAAGCACTTTGCTACTAAAGATATGGGAAAACTACGCATTTTTTGGGCATAGAAGTGTCTAGAACCTCTAATGCTCTTGTTCTATCTCAAAGGAAATATGTACTGGATCTGTTATAGGAAATTGGTATGCTTGGTGCACGGCCAGCTGACACGCCTCTAGATCCCAATGTTAATTGGGATGATGATTCTTCTCCGCTGTTTGCTGATAACAAGAAATACAGGAGATTGATTGGTAAGATGATATATCTGACGGTAACTAGAACTGACATATCTACTGCTGTGGGGCTTCTTAGCAGGTACTTGGATAAACCCAGACAGTGTCACTGGGATGCTCTATGTAACATTTTGCGATATCTAAAGAAGTCACCTGGCAAGGGCCTCCATTACAGGAAAAATAGGCACTGTTCTCTAGAAGGATATTCTGATTTTGACTATACAGGGAGCAAGATTGACAGGAAATCCACTTCTGGCTACTGCACATATGTAGGGGGTAATCTTGTCACCTGGCGTAGCAAGAAACAAAATGTGGTTGCTAGATCTAGTGCTGAAGTTGAATATAGGGCCATGGCCCATACTGCCTGTGAACTTCTGTGGGTGCAGTCTCTTCTACAAAACTTTGGTATTGAGTCGTCTTCTGCTATTCCGATGCACTGTGATAACAAAGCTGCTATTTTCATTGCCAACAATCCTGTATATCACGAGCGCACCAAACATATTGAGGTTGACTGCCACTTCATCAGGGAAGCTATTCTATCTGGGAAAATCTGCACACCTTTCATCCGTTCTGAAGACCAGGTTGCTGACATATTCACAAAACTGCTGGCAAAGAAGCACTTTTGTTCTCTGGTGGACAAGTTGGGCATGATTGACATCTATGCTCCAACTTGAGGGGGAGTGTTAATATATATGCCTTTATTGAGTGTTTTGTTAATTTACTGTTATATATGGACCTCACTGTAAATGTTCTTTTAGTATAAATACAAGGGTACACACATTGTGTAACCCTAAGCTCTCCATTTCACGTGTTGTTTTACATTGTCTTTTAAAACTTTTTTGTAATGCTAAAACCATTGCCCAACATTTAAGACTCTGTCCAAATTCCAAAAAGTTGTCATAAGTCTCTGACACCTTGTTGCGATGCTTGAAAAAATGACAGGTTTGTATGAGAATGGAACCTGGGATCTTGTTTCTTCCCCCCCAAACAAGAATTTTGTCGGATGTCGTTGGTTCTTTTTTGTCAAATTTAATTCTGATAGATCGATTGAACGTCTCAAAGCTCGTTTGGTTGCGAAAGACATCACCCAAACATATGGCGTGGAATTCTTTAAGATCTTCTCACTAGTCACTTGTATTGCCTTTGTTCAAATTGTTATGTCCTTAAAAACTCAACAAGATTGACCTCTATATCAGCTTGACATAAAAATGCCTTAATGATTAGCTGGAGGGTGAGGTTTATATGCAACAACCATAGGAATTCACCATTTAGGGGGAATCTTCTCATTTCTCCCATTTCAAATGGTCCTCTATGACCTCAAGCGTGGTTCAACAAGCTAAGTGGTGTCCTTTCCTTTCTAGAATTTCTAGATCTTCTAGTGACCACAGTCTCTTCATCTCCAAAACGCCATCGGGAATCATCATTTTACTTGTCTATGTGGATGATATCATCACTATTAGAAGCGACACTCTAGGCGTTTTACTTTCAAAGATTCTCTCAAATCACATTTCCACACAAAGGACCTTGGCCATCTTTGTTACTTTTAGGTATTGAAGTTTTACGTTGTAAGAGTGGCATCTACCTCTCACAATGGATATATGTCCTTGATCTTCTTTTTATTCCATATGCTTGAATCCAAGCATGTCTCGTCTTTAATGAACCACCACACCAAAGTCACGTCTGAGGGAGAGTCCTTTCACAATTTTATATACCGCATGGCTGGGAAGTTGGTTTATCTAACCATCACCCGTCCAGAGATTGCCTTTGCAGTCAGCATGGTTGGTCAATACATGGCTAAGCCTCTAACCAATCATTGGAATCTAGTACAGAGAATTTTGCTGTATCTGAAAGGTTCCCAGGAAGGGATTTTCTCTACCAAAAGCCGCCTCCAAATATTTTCCCAACATGCTATGTTGATGTCGATTGGGTGTGGGACGCCAATAACAGGAGATTCACATCTGCTTACTGTGTTCTCCTAGGATATCATTCCATCAATTAGTGAAATAAGAAGCAATTAGTTGAAGCTCGTTCTAGCACTGAAGCGAAGTGTAGGGCTATGACCCATGCTTCTTGTGAGATCCAATGGGTGCCGTCATCATGTCCCGCCATCCTTAAATGTGCTAATCAAGTTGCAATCCATATAGCAAACAACCTTATGTTTCATGAGCGCACCAAATAGATAGAGGTTGATTGCCACTTTGTATGCAATTTGATCCGTGCCAAAGAGACTGTCACTCCATAAGTAAAAATTGGAGAACAGACTGTTGACATCTTCACCAAGCCGCTTTCATCTTCCTCCTTCAACTACATGTGTAGCAAGTTGGAAATACATGATATATACTCTCCAGGTTGTGGGGGTGTTAGTGTATGAGTAATTCTATCGTATTTACTTAATTTGTACTAATTGGCCTCTTCTACTTAAACCAATTAGTGTCAGTCTAGTTTATCATATTGTGTTCCTCATGTATATCGTACCCCGAGTCAGGTCTATATATAGGACTCATTGTAATCCTTTTATCGTTATTAAGATTTCCCTTCAAGTCGATCGTGCTGCTATTTTTCTATGCTCTCTAATACACGTTGACTCCTGGACTACTGTGTTCCATCACTTTTTGCTTGTCCGTTCTTTGTTTGCATCTCTAGTTTCCGGTGCTTCATATGCACGTTACTACTCTGTTTACGATCCGACACTTTCTGGATTGTGAACCAACATCCTCTGGATTGCGACGTCAACGACGGATATGGATACTAATGCGCGCATGTTTTGCTATCTACTGCTGCATATGCTACTTTATATTTTGGGACTCTATCTACTTTGGCTTTATTGTTTGTGCTTCAAGGGGAGGCAACTTATCTGCTACTACCTTCACACTATCTACTAGAGTGGTGAGAAGACTTGCTTGCTACTTGTTTTAGGTTATCATCTCACGGGGGAGTGTTTGCGTTTGTATTATGGGATTCAGGGGCAAATGAATCTTATTTTTGTAAGGAGTTCTATTATCTTGTATGATTTCCTTTTGAGTCTGTCTTGACAAGTTGAACATGTGTTTCACCCATGCTCCAGATCGAGAGGGAGTGTAAGAGTTATTTAGTTAATGGTTTTATTATCTAATTAGTAATTGGCCCTAGATGTGCTGGCCCATTAAGGTTGTGTCTAAGTTTGTACTTGTGTCCCCTCTCTTACATATAAGGAGTAGAGTTTCTGTAAAGCAAGTCACCCATTAGCTGTCTATTTACTTTTTGATACATTCGATATGAGAAAATCGTACGATATTTTTCCATTATCTCAGACATAGGAGTCTTTTATATGCAATGCTTTACAAGAGAGTAAAAATTAAAAGGCCTCTGTATATAAAATAAGTACGAGGAAAAATGGCCTCCCACCAAGACCTGATATGTTTTATTTTAAGATGTTTGATATAAAATAATTACAAGGGAAAATAATGTAAGGAAAAATGGTCTTCTACCAAGGCCAGTTTATGTTAATTTCCTCTATTGAAGATGGTTCTGGTTCTTTGTTTAGAAAAAGGTTGTTTGTCATTGCTAGTTGCTAGCTGACTCACTGTGATATCATGCATCCTGTTTATCCATTGGCCTAACATAATAATTTGATGGAGTTGCTTTGGCATTAGGTTATAAGAATTTTTGTTGAAATTGTATCTTAGGATTTATTTCTATACTTTACTTCTAAATAATATTAAATATGCAACTTCCTTCAGTTCCATGTTTGTGCTGACTTTTGAAGTTTATAACTGTTTTATTATTCTGAGGACTGTTTTCCAGTTAATGGTTTGCCTGACACCTTGTAGTTTTTGTTGGTCTTTCTGGACACTTATGCACCATGAGGTATATATTTTTACTTATGGCACTTATGCATCTTTGCAATTGTAAGCTTGAAGGAAGGTGGTTCACATTTCTGTAATCTGTTTTAACTGTGATACATCTCTTGCAATTAATAATAAATGTCATTGCGGCAAACAAGTATAATTGTAAAACATAGCAAAAAATGTGAAGCCTGTTTCTAAGAACACATTATTTTAGATTAAGATCTCTTATTTTATCGATAAATGGTAATTTCAGTTCAAAGTATTTGCCTTGTGGAGAAATCCTGTACAAACTGGCGGTAGTGCATCCTTCTTGTTCCTGTATCAGGGTGCTTCTCTTTCTATATCGTTGATTATTCTCACTTACCTTCTTACCTTGCAGTTCTAGGAGTTGCTGGGGCTCTCAGATCACAGATATGGGCCTGTTCAAGATCTCACTTGCCAAGTGTATTAGTAGCCTGAAGTCTATATCCCTGTGGGGCATGGCTGGGATCACCGATACAGGTGTAATACAACTGGTAAAATAATGTTTCTTGTTTTGAATTTATGAGGTCATTACCAAGTTCATTCCATTAATTATTTTGTGGAGTATACATATGTGTTAATCATTTTTGGAATTAACATACAAGTTAAGGAATTGAAACTTGAAAGTTAAATTTTAGAGAGCAGCACACATCCATGATCCATCCAAGCTGTATGGTACTGAATGTAGGGATGGGAAGAAACTAGATTTCAGAAAAATGAGTTTAACAGAAATGTGGATGCCTAGATGGATGAGTGGAAAGACCAAGTAATGATCAAATTATAAACGACTACATAAGTTATAAAGTGAGAGCAAACAAGTAATGAAGACATATTGCAAGAGGGCCCCTTATGTGATTTTTGGGCATGTATGGTGTAGGCTATTTATCGCATTAACTAGGGAGTAAAGGTGTTGAGTTGGAGTAAGAAAGGGGCGGTGATAAACCAAAAATGACTAGGAGGGAACTGACTTCATGCATCTTAGTGAGAATGACTCAAAAGATAGCTGAAATGAAAAGGTGGATCCAAATAGTCAACCCTAATCCCCAACATTGTTGGGATTGAGACTTAGATAATGATACTGACTTTACGAGTGGCTTTTATACCTGGTGGATTATCCACCCTATTCACCATTGTCCTAGAGCAAACTAGCTCCATAAGGTCTTATGATATTTCAACTTTGTGATTGTAATGGTGTGTATCCCATGCCTATTCTTACATATTTTAATTAAAGTCTACATTTGGAACGCTACTGGAGGAGACCACTCTCTTATATCCTGTTTAGTGAATAACCATTCTTGTTGAAATGACAAATTTGTGTATTTACCCAGTAGTTCATCTGTATGTTATGCTTACATTTTGCTTGATTTGCAGGTCTCACAGGCCACATCCTTGCAACATTTAAATATTGGAGGCACATTTGTTACTGATGCCTCCCTTTATGCGATTGCAAATAGTTGTCCACATTTGAAGGTATGTTACCGGATTTTGCTCACATGTGAGAATGCTACTATAAATATTAAGTACAGTCCCTAATCTTGTTCAGATGTCAATTGTGATATATGTAAAGGATGTATTGATCATATGGGGTTATCAGCCGCTCAAACCTTAAGAAAATGTAAAACTGCACTAGTATGTTTGAAAACCAGAAAGTTTTACCCTTTGGGTGGTGCATGTTCTATGCGATTTGGCACCTATGTATGTAATTTTCCACTGACTATTTGGAAAGGGATAAAGTAGTCACATCAATATGATTTGCCCAGTAGTTTGGAAAAAATGAATGTCTTGTTGAAAATTTATTTACATGTACAATTGTACATCAATGGACCGACATGTAGATAGCACTGCCATTTTGCCAAATGGGTTATTATAAAAATGGGAAAAGCTTCTTGACTTGTCTGTAAGGGTTAGGGTGCACAATGTGTGTACCCCGTATATTTATAAAGAGAACAATTACATAGAGGACTACATAGAATAGGAAAATTACACGTGAATACAAAAAACTTAAATAAAATATTATTTAACACTCCCCCTCAAGTTGGAGCATAGATATCAATCATGCCCAACTTGTCCACAGGAGAGTTGAAACGCTTCTTGGCCAGCAGCTTTGTGAAGATATCAGCAAGGTGGTCTTCTGAGCGAGTAAAAGGATTGCAGATACGACCAGTTAAAATAGATTCTCTGAGAAAGTGGTAGTCAACTTCAATGTGCTTGGTCCGCTCATGAAAGACATGATTATTTGCAATAAAAATAGCTGCTTTATTATCATAGTGCATAGGAATAGGAGCAGAAGATCCCACATCAAGTTCTTTTAAAAGAGACTGCACCCACATAAGTTCACATGCAGTATGAGCCATAGCACGGTACGCGGCCTCAGCACTAGATCTAGCAACAACATTTTGCTTTTTGCTCCGCCAGGTAACCAGATTTCCACCAACAAAGGTACAGTAACCAGAGGTAGATTTTCTGTCTATTTTTCTTCCAGCATAATCAGAATCAGAATAGCCTTCAAGAGAGCAATGACCATATTTTCTATAAAATAGGCCTTTACTAGGAGCTTTCTTCAGATATCTCTAAATATGACACAATGCTTCCCAATGACACTGTCTAGGCTTGTCAAGATACCTGCTAACAAGACCAACAACAGTAGAAATATCAGCTCTAGTGACAGTCAAATAGATCAATTTGCCAACCAGTCTTCTATATCTTTTACTGTCAGGATACATAGGAGATTCATCAGCATCCCAATTCACATTAGGATCTAGAGGTGTATCAGTAGGCCGAGCTCCAAGCATTCCAGTTTCCTATAGAAGATCAAGAACATACTTTCGTTGTGATAGGACAAGAGCATTCGCAATCCTAAAAACTTCAATCCCCAGAAAGTATCTCAGTTTACCCAGATCTTTATTGGCAAAATGCTTGCATAAGTAGGCTTTAGTAGCATTAATTGTAGAGAGATCACTGCCAGATAAAATAATGTCGTCAACATACACAATAAGAAACACAATACCAGAGGACGTCTTTTTAATAAAGACAGAATGATCAACATGAGATCTGAGAAAGCTATAGGTAGATAGAATCTTGCTCAGTTTATCAAACCAGGCACGCAGACTCCCATAAATAGACTTTTTTAGGTGGCAGACTTTATGTGACTCCCCCCGAGCAGCAAACCCAAGTGGTTGCTCCATATAGACCTCCTCTTGGAAATCACCATAAAGGAAGGCATTCTTCACATCCAGCTGGATAAGGGGCCAATCCAGATTGATTGTACGGAGAGCAGAACCCGCACAGAATTTAGCTTGGCAACATGAGAAAAAGTTTCAAAGTAATCAATACCATAAGTCTGAGTGTACCATTTCGCCACGAGGCGGGCCTTCAGGCGTTCAACAGTTCCATCAGGGTGATACTTGACAGTGTAAATCCAACGACATCCAACAAGTTTGCAATCAGAAGGAGGATCAACCAGATCCCAGGTACCCTATCAGTGAGAGCAGCCATCTCCTCAGTCATGGCATGTGTCCAGGCCGTACTCTGTAATGTGTCATACCTATTTTTGGGTACAGAGACAACAGAGAGAGAAGCAACAAAATTACTAACATGAACACTCAAATGCGTAGTAGAGACATAGTTAGCTTTTTTATGAGATGTACATGATCTAGTACCTTTCCTGAGAGCAATAGGTAATTCTAGATCAGAAGTTACCTCGGCAGGGGCATGGCCTTATGAAGGAGAAGATTGGTTGTCAGTGGGGGGGGGGTCTTGAGCAGGAGTAGGCTACAACGACGGATTCTTGCGTTGGTAAACAATGAGAGGAGGAGACATAGTCTCATCAGGTTGCACAACAGATGTAGAATCACTAATAATGGGCAGAGGCACTGCAATGAGATCTGAACTCAACATGTTCCCTTTAGTAGAGTAGTATGGAGTGTCCTCAAAGAAAACTACATCACTGCTCGTAAACCGCTTTTTAGTAACATGACTATAGCAATGGTATCCTTTATGAGTCCATGAGTATCCCAAAAAAATACATTTTTCAGCTCGAGGAGACAACTTGTCTTGAGTTGGTCCAAGTAAGCGAACAAAACAAGTTGACCCAAAAATTCTCGGAGGTACAAAAAACAAAGAAGATTCGGTTGTAGTACTTGTACATGAATTTTATTCCCTATAACAGAGGAAGGCATACAATTTATCAGAAAACATGCAGTAAGAACCACTTTCGGCCAAAATGTTTGGGAACATTAAAATGCAGCATGATAGTTCTAGTAACTTCAAGTAAATGCCTATTTTTCCTTTCAACAACACAATTCTGTTGGGGTGTACAAGAAGTCTGATGAATTGTACCCACAGAACAACAAAATAATTCTACATTTTTTTGAACAAATTCCAAAGCATTATCAGTACGCAGGATTGTAATAGGCATAGAATACTGAGTTTTAATTTTAGCAAAGAAGAACTTAATAGTAGGCAGAAATTAGGATCTATCTTTCAACATAAACAACCAGGTAGCACGGGAGTAATCATCATTAAACAAATAAAATATTTATTGCCAGACAAACTTGGAACATGACAAGGACCCCATACATCGGCATGCACCAAATCAAAAGTATTTTTGCTACCAATCTGAGATTTTTTTGGGAAATATAGTTCTAGACTGTTTGCCTGATTGACATGCCTCACACTGAAAACTGTGCGTGCGTACGCCAGAAATAACATGTTTTAATTGATCATCTGATGGATGCCCAAGTCTAAAATGCCATTGTAATGCGGAAATAGAAGATGATAATGCTGAAGCCAGAGTCGTAGTGCCAATCCTTTCCAACTCATCCAAGTAGTAGAGCCCATTAGGTCCTTCATGCCCCCCACCAATCTTTATCTTCGTGCGAAGGTCCTGAAAAACACAAGTACCTGGTGCAAAGGTCAGACTACAGTTCAGATTGCGTACAATTTTACTAACAGACAAGAAGTTTAGCGGAAAATTTGGCACATATAAAGCAGATCGCAGAAGGACTTGAGCAAAGATATCACCAATTCCAGATACAACAGATTTAAAACCATCAGCAAGCATAACAACAGATTTAAAACAAGGCTTAGACAATCTATAAAAGAGAGAACGGTTGCCAGAGATATGAGAAGAGGCTCCAAATCATGGAACAAAATTTCGCACGATTTTTTTTTTCCAATTGGACATCGAAACGTCAGTTTGCATGAACTGGTCAGCAATTTCACGAAAATTTCGCAGCTACAGTCGAAATTTCGCAAAACAGGGGGTGTTTTAGTGCAAAACAACCCAGTTTGGGCCTTGATATTGCGAAATTAGCGCGAAATGCAGCACCCATTTCGTGAAATAGTGTTCCATCGACTGGGTTTGTTGGGACTTTGATCTTTTAGCAATTTTTTTGTGATATCTTGGTCTCGAAGGCTGCTTTACTTGATTGTAAGGTATGTAAACCCCCTCCCTAGCCCATCTACTACTACTTTTTTTTACTCCCTATTAGACATATCTTAATAAATACTCCAAAAATCCTAAATTTCTAAGTGACATTTCTCTTAAAATTCTCAAAATCTTAAAGTGAACTTGTAAATCTAAGAAACAATAGTTTGAAATGCGTATATCTATACTTATTTTGAGAATCTAATCAATATATTTCATATTTATACACAAAATGGGTGCAAAAGCCTTTTTAATGGAAGTTCTTATATTTTTGTATTTTTCACTTATGTAACCCTATATATATTATAATAGTAGCCTTATACAAAATCATGTGTAAGTTGTAACTTGTAACCCTATTTTTTTTATTATTCACTTATGTAACCCTAAATATATTATAATAGTAGACTTATACAATAAATATATTGACCTACAATATTGTAACTTGTAAGTTATTACTCGGTTATGAAGTCTATTACTCTAGTTGTTTTAACTTGAAGTTTGCAAGTTTGTAACAGTCTAACTGTCTAACATACTTGACATTTCTGTTCATTTGTGCACTCACTCATCAAGACATGGATCCCATCCTAACCTCTAAACATATAAATTTATTATACAATCTAGTGTGTCTATGTTCAAACATTGTGTTTGCAAAATTCCATAACTTAATTCCTTCATTTCATCATTGAAATTGCCTTTGAAATTCTGTCAAAATTGTTCAGCTTCCTTCACTTACAAATGTGGGAGACCCCCCCCCCCCAACATATCCAATATGAAATATTATTGCGTATTTGAGTAGATCTTGGCGATTAGATCGTCTTGGTAAATTTTCATGATTTAATTCGCTTATTTGGTCGTCAAAATCGTTAGGGCCGTAAATGTCGAAATTTTGGGTCGAAATTTTGAAAAATTTCGACTTCTGGGCCATCAGACGCGACATAGAAATCGTCAATCACCCATTTGGTATTACCAACACTAGAAGGAGCACTCAAGAAGGCAGAATCACAACCAGTGTAAGTCGTAGTGTGAGCTCCAGATTCAGCAGCAGATGAGGAGGAAACACCAGTCCTCTCAAGTAGGAGACGTTCCACCTCGAAGCGGATGAACTCAACAGTGGAGGCGGTCGAGGGAGCAACAGAAGGTGTCTGAGAAGCACCCTCAGACGCAACATTGGCCCACGCAGGTGTGTCGTGTTTCTTCCAACATCTGTCTTCAGTATGGTTGTTGCGGCCACAAAAGTCACAGTACCACTGAGTAGCGACATCTCCAGAAGCATCAGCAGATGAGCCATGACCAAGCGACCCACGTCCCCGTCCAGGAGTAGAAGAACGGTTGACCGGAGGTCGACCACGACCCCTACCACGATCACGATCAGACATAGCAGCAAGAGCAGTAGTGTCACCAGTGTCAGAAGGCAGATCCGATGAGGAAGTCGACAGTTGTTATAGACGTTGAAAGCACTCTCCAACGTGGGTAAAGGATCACTGGTGAGAATCTGGTCAACCATACCAGCATATGAGTCAGGTAGGCCGTAGAGGAACTGGACAACCTGGAGTTCTTGCCGTTGTCGTTGCGTCGTGGCTAAGTCGGTAGATAAGGGATGAAGATTCTCAAGCTCATCCCAGACGCCTTTAAAGGTCGAAAAGTAGTCAGCAATATCGGGCCTAGTGAAGTGCAGGCGGGACAACTGTTTGTTTAGGTCAAACACCTTCTTCGGATTCTTACTATGCGAGTAGGTGATGGCCAGTTGATTTCACATCTCCTTGGCAGTCGGGAGACAAAGTAGAGTAACGCTGATGCGAGTTTCACTGCTGTTCAGAATCCACATCATCACGGTCGAGTCATCCTTGACCCAGTCATCATAGATCTTTTTCTCCTTGGACTCGACAGTACTGGACGGAGCAGGAGGCGAAGACTCAATCAGATGGGAATGCTTGCCTTGTGACTTCGTAAAGATCTCCATGGAGCAAACCCAATGTTGATAGTTGCACCCATCTAGCGTCACAGTAGTCACTTGATGACGAAAGTCCTCATGGGAGTAAGCCATGAGGAAGACCGAGTCCAAAAATGGCAGAGAACAACAACAGGAGTCAGAATTGCCTAGATCCTCCGGCTAGGTGGCAGCAGGCTAATAGAGCAACTGGAAGGACCAGTTTACATGAAGACTACACCGAGGCGCAGTAGAGAACCCGACGGCTCAAGGGCCGACGCGGACAGAGAGAAGGGGTAGGGCTCCGAAGACCCTCAACACGAACAGCCGGAGGCGAAAGGCGATCATGCGGGCTGCACTAATAAGCCAGGCCCACACACGGAGAACCTCCAGCGACAGCGGTGGGAGCACTAGGCCGCACGGCGGCGGGCTAACGCCGCGGCAGCAGCAGCAGCCGACAGCTGTCGGCAGGCGGGGCATCGACGGGCCGGGGGGGGCGTCAGCGAGGAAGAGAGAGGGAGAAAGGGCGGTGGCTACAGGGAGGGTGGCAGCTAGAGCACCTACTTTGATACCACCTTGACTTGTCTATAAAGGTTAGGGTGCACAATGTGTGTACCCCGTATATTTATAAAGACAACAATTACATAGAGGTCCACACAGAATAGGAAAATAACACGTGAATATAAAGAACTTAAATAAAAAAATATTTAAAAAAGCTAATTTGAATTTTGAGATAAATCAGCCGTAAGTGGAATTTACACACAAGCATAGAAATGATAGAAACTTAATCAAATTAGTGAGATCCCGCGTGAATCGTTAAGGGACTGATATTAAAGATGAAATATATATTTTTGTTTCTTCACCAAGAGAAAGTATTCTTGGTTATTCTATTTGTCTCACCATTATGGCAAGAAAAATATCTCTCTTGGCCTTCTATTACACTTTCCAGGGTAGGCCATCTCTTCAGAATTGAAACCATATCATTTTGCTAGAACCATATATCATCTTACCTAGCTTGTTTAGAAATATTATCCTGGATTTTTATAAAGGGAGCACCATGCACCAAAGTTTCCACTTTTAACTCCACATTGAGGTCACAATAGCCTAAGGATATTATTAGAGAGTCTGATTATTTATATTATTAAGTATTTTGTAATATGGGCCCAAGTATGTCTTGACCCATTAGGGTTAAGTTATGTCCTGTACGCTCCCTCCTTTCCTATATATAGGAGCAGGGTTGCCTCTTATTAATACATCGCATAGCCGTCTTTTACTTTCTGACATGGTATCAGAGCAGTGATCCAATCCTAGACCTAGAAGGAACACAAACTTTTTCTTCCGCCTGCGGGTGGCAGCCGTCCTTTCTGGCTTGACTGCCCGCCGAGAAACCTCTTGGTCGTTGCCGCCAACTTCCTCTTGCATGCTGCTCTCCGGTCTGTTTCCATTTTTTTTCTCGGTTCTAGCCAGTTGTCTACCCTTTGCTATCCTCTACCTGTTGCACACAACACTATCCCTCATCAACTACTGCCTGATGGCTACCAGTCATGCCGTCCTCCTTCCGTCAAGCTGCTACCTTCTCCGCCTCCCGCAGGATTCAGATGATATGACTTCACCGTGACGATGATTTTGGATCGTTCAATTCTGATCCCTTCTTGCTAGAGACCTTTACTGCTGACCAGGCGCGTGAGATCTATTCTGACTTGTGTCTGGCAAGTTTTCCTGTAGTGTGCCACGCGCACAGGCATATCGTGAGGTGGACAGACGGATACTATGCATCATTCATGTGTGTCACTTATAAAAAATTCACCTTTACACCTCAATTAAACTTTCTTGATCACCACCGTCTGCGACGAGGACATGTTATTAATGTGGCCCATCGTGAGTGTGGCCTATCCTTGCGCACCAGACATATCGTTGTTGCTAGCATGAGCAAAGAGAGAAACCGGCAAGGTGTAGAGCACATCTCTTCATAGTAGTGAAGGTGGTGTAATTTTTTTCCTAGGCGCAAGAATCCACCTTGATTATGTAATCCAGCCAAGAGTCTTCAACAATAAAAAATTTGATGTGTTCTACTACGACGACAACTCCAGGCATCTTAGTTTGATTGCACCCGATCGATGCCAAGTGATTTTCTCATTACTATGTTTTTTATATGTCAAAGTTGTGACTCATCAATTTCGGTGATGCGTGCCTCGTCAATGCCATCCACAAAGCTGAAGATGACTGCCTCGTCAATTCCGGTTATCCAAAAAATTTTATTACTTTCCTACCATGTCTTTTCTGGTTGTGCTTATTTATTTGAAAAATAAAAAGATGTCTTTGACCAGTTTGATAAAATCACTGCCTAATAAAGTACTTCCGGACCTTATCGCTGCCAAAGAAAAGAAATCCACAAAGAATTTGACTAACATTTGACTGACAAAGATTTGATCTTTTTATTTATTTGAAAAAAGGACCCCCTAAATAAGCCCCGCCCCCCCAAACCCCCCGACGGTGCTACAACTTATTTGCATGGGGTGTCTTCATCATTGTCCACCCCAACCACTTTTAGTTCTATAGAGATATGTGTTTTCTTGAGAGTCATGTGCTTAGCATGTGCTCCACTTATTCTATTTCTTATGTTGTTTAGTCCCATATGGGTTGCATCTTAATCAGTCTCGTTTTCTGTTTGCTATATAAGAGACTACTATGTACACTGTTTTATTCATTCAATAAACAACAATTCTCCACTCTACAAGTTCTTTCCGTGGTTGGTGTGAAGGGGAGAAAAAGAGGATCGATGAGATGGAGGAAAGAAATATTATATTCTGCCGCTTTATATTTCTATGGATCTTGATGTACTTCTTGAAGAACTTGTGGATTTTTGCTATTGATATTTACTGCTATATGCTTCTTGGAGAGCTTATTATCTGGAGATTCATGTCTACTGTTTGTTTTTTCAAGCTGATGGTCTTCTATCCGGCTACGTCCGCTTTTCTGCTGTGAGCCAACACTCTCTGACATGTCCGTGTTTTGACACGTCAACTCTCTACTACTGTGTTCCAACACTATCTGGTTTGTCTGTGCTTTGTTTGCATGTTGACATTGTCCATGCTTTGCGCATGTTGACCTTTTTACTTTTTCGTGCCTTGTTTGCACGTCGACTTTCTGCTTCTGTGTGCCAGCACTCTCTGGTTCGTCCGTGCACTGTTTCGCACGTTGACCTGTCTGTACTTTATTTGTACGTTGACTACTGCTACTGTGACCCAACACTCTTTGGGCTGCGACATTAGCGACTGTGATGAAGACCATGAAATACTGTTGTTTCTGCTTATTTACCCTCCTGATGATCATGTTGTTGCTTACTTCTCAGATGACCGTGTTGCTGCTTACTTCTTCTCCAGATGATCGAGAAGCTTCTACGACTTGCTTGCTTGGAGTACCTACCCGTGGGGGAGTGTTTGAGTGTTTGACGATTAATTGTAATATTGAGGGAGGGAAAAATTCTTGCATGGGCTTGGTTTATCTTTTTATTTCTGTCTCTGTGTTTTTAGTCTGACTCTCTGTTTGCAAGCTGATTTGGGATTCTCCCAACTTCAGCTTGAGGGGGAGTATTAGAGAGTCTGTTTATATTATTAAGTATTTTGTAATATGGGCCCAAGTATGTCTTGGCCCATTAGGGTTAAGTTGGGTCCTGTACGCTTCCCTCCTTTCCTATATATAGGAGCAGGGTTGCCTCTTATCAATACATCGCATAGCCGTCTTTTACTTTCTGACAGATATCCCCAAACTAGACCTTCGAATTTCTCCCACCGCTCACAACCTATATGTAATAGCTATCCTACCATAAAAAGAGCCCACTAAGCTAGGCGTGAAGCTAGAGAGTTGAAGAGCTTGATCCAGTAGAAATTCAGTAAACTAGAGAACCATACACCACCTACGTGTTTGAGAGAGGTGTGATGCCCATGTTGGACTGTGTAGAGCTAACCAAAGTCACATGTTGACGCGTATCTGAACATTATTGGTTGTTACTATTTTCTCATCCACTTGCCATGTAATTGAGAGCTAGACAGGAAACATGATTATTGTAGGTTGCCAGGAGGTATGTAAAGTCATATACTATGCCTAGGCAATGACAATTTTATAGGCATATGTATATGATGTCATGCAACGTCATCATCACCATCATCCTCTAACCCTTAGTCCCAACCATGCTGGGGTCGGCTACATGGATCCTTCTTTTCCTTTCTACTCTATTATGGGTCATATTCTGATCGAGATGTAAAGATTTAAAATCTCTCTTTCTAAGCTTTTCTCATGTCAATTCAGGTTTTCGTCTTCTTCTTTTAATTGTGCTTGAGTTAATAGCATTACTTTGTATAGAGGCGAAATAGTCGATCTATGTTGCACATGTCCATACCATCTAAGTCGGCCCTCGTGTAGATTGTCATCAATGCTCACCACCCCTACTTTATTCCTGATATAGTCATTTCTCAAGCGATATTTTATTGTTTTCCAACACATCCATCTCGGCATTCGCATTTCAGCCACATTCATCTTGTTGAGTATGATGGCATGCATGTCAACTATTTTTTGCATTAATTTATTGTCCTACATACACCCTAAACAAAAATGTAAGAGTGAGAATGCCTAAAAATCTATGAAAAATATTTATGAATGTCAAATATGATATTTAAATGATAGTTGCAAAACTATAAAACTCAAACTTAGTCTAGGCATCCTAGATGCCCCCACCGACCTCGTCATTTTATTTAAGTGGTACTTTCTCCTCATAAGCATGGACGGTATCCCTTCAAAACATGTGGTTGTCAAGTCAGCTCGACCACCATTTCACATAAGCCTTGGATTTGATGTACCACGTTGCTCCATGTAGTCATCTTGGGAGATGTGTTTTCCCAAGTAAATCGCAGATATATGGAAAGTAGGGAAGTAAAAATTGCACTTCGCAAGCAAACCCTACAACTTTCACAAAGTTAATGGCTAGCTGGTTACTAGCAAATAGGCCCGTGGTACTTGAGTCAACTAAACCAATTATACAACAATGTGTTAAACACCAAACACAACATAGACCTAGGTTTAATGATTTGCCTATACCTGTTCTTTGTTTGACACCATTATAGAATCTTTCCACATGATCTAATCATATGAATAAGAAGTTTTCCCTTTGGAATTTGTAAATATAAATCGTTTGTGTCAAATTCTAAGAAGATTACATCCCTGATGACATTATATTTGCATGATAGTCATTTATAACTATATAAAACTACCACCAGTGAGATGATTTGATTGATATTTCATTTTGTTGGATGCCATGTTATCCTTTTATTTATAAGCATGTATGTCATTCCAAAACTGGAGCGAACCATGCTGAACAATATTGTAAATCAATGCAACATTTTTATTTGACCCGTATATGAACTAAACCAGTCCAAACTGAACTGAAATTATAGACCAGACCTTTTGAATAAACTACAGGTCATATCTTGTAAAATGCTTCAATTGGTTATGCTCAATGACCTTAAATTTACCTAATTAAAAAAATTCAAGTTTTCAAATATGACAACAATTAAAACACTAGATTGATTGCTACATACCGAGTATTAGTTGCTCGCAGTATTCTCATCTCAGTCTTGTTTGGTTGTCCAAATCAAGAGGTTCGTGTATTGTCATTACACTGGAAGCCTATTTTAATTGTTAAGGACAGATGCTAACTACTGAGGATGCCTTTTCATCTACATACCCAATGGTTTGAGTTCTGACTCGTATCACTGCTTTGACATCACGTGAGTATTGTCATCTTGGCATGTTGTTTGTTTTCTGAAAAGAAGGTAAGAATACATGCCTCTTTGTAAGGTCAGGATATGTAAGATAGGCCGCATGGTTTCATTGAATAGCAAGATGTTTAAATTGTAAGTAGTTAATCTAATTGTATAATTGATCATGACCAAGTTGTGTTCAACCATATATGTTTTGTAGATTGTTATAAAATTAACAAGATATATATACAAATGAATCATTATCTAATGAGCGAAGAGCTGGGAGCGCCATTGCCAAAATGCAAGAAGAGGGAGATGGTTAGGGCGGCTGATTGGTGGCTTTGATAGCATGTTAGAAATGTGGGAAATGTGACAACCTAATGTGTAACTATGGAGAAACGAATAGGTCCAAGATATACAAGAGGAAAGAAGAGTGTAATACATGTATGAGCAGTAAGGCACTAAACATAACAAAATTTGGTGCTAACCGCACGGGCTATAATTGAATTAATGGAGTAAGATGACACATTTTTCAAGATAGAAAGCATAACACAAGCATTTCAAACGTTTTTGTTTCTCACGTGTGCATGTCACATATTTATGTCACATTTTATCATATATCTACAAAATGAGATGGTCTTTCCCAAATTTATGTTCTTGATATTTACATCTGTAGGTTATAGTTTTTCTTCTTCTAGATGCATTAAAACTACTCAATCTTATAGATATGTGTTTACTTCACGCAAACATGTATTTGCAAAACGATAATTGTACAAGTGAGTTGAATTTTCATGTTTCCATGAGTTGAATTTTATTCTGAATGTCGAGGCAGAAGTTGATATATATGAGGTATGGTAAATGTATGTTAATGTTATGCGAAGAGAGCATGTTTGTGATTGGTATGGCCTGGAAGGCCATCTATGTGTTGAACATATCCCAAGGGGTTGCATGCAAGGGTGAAGGGTAGACTGTAGTAGTTATCTAGTTTGGTAACTACTAAGTACTAACAACCTATATGTCACCAAGGTTTTTTTTTTCCGATGTTATTGTTAAAGGTGGTCCAGAAACATGAATTGCCCTTGTGTTCTGGTCATAGGGTTTGGCCAAGTGCCTAAGCGCAAGATGGTGTTATTTTGGGGTAGTAAAATGTGAAATGTCGCAACTTGCATACAGCAAGATGCAGGACGTGATGTCACCTATGCTTGCCATCTCGCGTAAGGAGCAACTTCTGTGCACTTGATGTCCCCACTTCAATGCATGTACTTGAAAACTCATCCCAACACCATTTATATGAGTAGTGTTTTTAGGACCGGATTTGACTATTGGTTGGACTGTGACAAACAACTCAATCGTCTGAGTTACTTATATACCTCACTAAATAGTCAAAAAGCTATTAGAATTGGGTGGTCCAAGCGGTGAACCAATAGAAGTGGGTTATCTAGCCTGAACCATTTGATTTTAGAAACAATGGCTTCCCCTTTTTATGAGTGCATATGAGCAGCATGTGAGGCATTAACTCTAAAATAAAAAAAAACTCTTAATACCACCCCAAGTCCCCCATAATCTGCCCCCTTCCATTGTGATGATGCTAGTGAAGCGTCTTCTCCCTTGTGGTCATTCAACAAGTCCCCTGAGCCTTCTGCAATTCCTGACTCTGTCACATAGGTTATGACTCTGAGATTTAGAGCCCGCATAAGCATTTTCATATAGGAATTTAAAGGTGGAAGCACTTCCCTTGACATGAGCAGAACAATCTAGATTTCTGTTGTGAGATTCTCTGGCCTGAAGCACACCCAAATTCCCACTATAGTTTTTTTTCCTTTGGCTTCGTTTGTTCATTGTTTATTTATTCTACGTCTGGACTCATACTAGGACTTCCACCATCACTTGCGTATGACAGGCTTTGGTCTATTATCTGTGTGAATTATCTGCATGGGCTATCTATTAGGGTGGTTATTTTCACCATAGTAACAAAAGTCTCCAAATTTTACAAAAAACCGGCGAATCGTCGTGATTTTACAGGTTCCCAAATGTTCAACACAATTAACACGTCAGTTGCCATTTTTTTGTGATTTTTCACAATTTTCTCATTTTTTGTGATTTATGGGATTTTTCACAATTCTTCGTGATTTTTTATGATTTTTCAGGTTTTATCTTTTAAGTCAGCTTGCTCTTTATTTACCAAACCATGTACACATAACTCCTGATATAAACTATGAGAAGAGGTGAGGGGGGAGAGGAGACGAAACACCGAGAGATTTGTCGGCTGCAAGGAGCAGCTTTCTTGAGAGGGCAATAGCCGTCTCACTTCTTTTTATATATTAGGGTAAGATACATTGTGGTACAAAGGAGAAAATAATAGAAAAACAATAAAACAAATAATATAATGAAAATAGAACCAGGAGGCAGATTGCAGATTTCCGCCGCTGTAGCAATCTCGATACCATCGACAGAACTGTCGATGGTATCGACAGAATGATGTTCTGTCGCTGTGATAATCTCGATACCATCGACCTCCTGTCGATGGTATCGACGGGGATACATTGTATGCCCAACTTGCCACATAATCTTTGAAAAGTTGCTGGACCCAAAGGCTTTGTCAAGATATCCGTCAGTTGATCTTCAGACTTGACGTATGGCGTCACAATAGTGCCATCTTTGATTTGATCACGAATAAAATGGCAATCAACTTCTATGTGCTTTGTACGCTCATGAAAGATAGGGTTCCTGACAATGTGTATAACAGACTGATTGTCACACTTGAGCTCCATAGAAGACATGATAGTGATTTTTAACTCAGAAAGAACAGATTTGACCCATTGTAGTTTACAACATGCATGGGCCATAGCACGGTATTAAGCCTCGGTACTGGATCTAGCTACACATGTTGTTTTTTGCTTTTCCAAGTAATCAAATGATCACCTAGGAAAGTACAATAGCCTGATGTAGACATTCTATCAGTATGATCACCAGCCCAATCTGCATCTGAATACCCTGTGAGAGTCAAAATAGATGGAGTCACCTTGGATTTAGAATATGTGATCCCCTTACCAGGAGCACTCTTCAGATATATTAGAATCCGGCAAACTGCTGTCCAGTGTGACTGTCGTGGTGAGTGCATATGCTGACTCACAACGCCTATAGCAAAAGAAATGTCAGGTCGTGTAACAATCAAATATATTAGCTTGCCAACTATTCTCCTGTAATATCCTGGATCTGAGTACTCAACATCATCAACCGTCTCCTTGATGTGATAATCCATAGGAGTAGATACCGGTTTAGATTCAGTCATGCCTGTTTCCTGTAGTAAGTCAAGCACATATTTCCTTTGAGATAGGTTGACACCTGCATGAGATCTAAGCATCTCAATGCCCAGAAAATATCTCAGTTTACCCAGATCCTTGGTTTGGAAGTGTTTCTGTAACCCTTCCTTCACACGAGATATGGCTGTAGAATCACTGCCAGTAATCACTATGTCATCAACATATACAACAATAATGACAGAACCACAAGAAGAGCTAGAGTAGAATAAAGAATGATCATTCATGGAGCGAGAGAAACCCATCTGGAGTACAACCTCACTGAACTTGTCAAACCAAGCTCGAGGAGACTGTTTCAACCCATATATGGCTTTCTTCAATTTACACACTTTCTGACACTCCCCCTGAGCAACAAACCCAGGAGGTTGCTCCATATATACTTCTTCCTGTAGATCACCATGTAGAAATGCATTCTTAACATCAAGTTAAAATAGGGGCCAATCAAAGGTTGTAGCCAGAGAAATAATAATCCGGACATAGTTTCGACGAGCTACTGGAGAAAATGTCTCAAAGAAATCAACTCCATAGGTCTGTGTGTAGCCTTTTGCTACCAATCTGGCCTTCAACCTCTCAACAGATCCATCCGGATTATGTTTGATGGTGAAAACCCATCTACAACCCACTGCTTTCTTCCCCGCAGGTAAGTCAACAAGATCCCATGTGCCATTATGCAAAAGGGCTGACATCTCAAGCTGCATTGCCTGTTTCCAGCCACTGTCCTTTATAGCATCATAGTGATCCCTTGGTATATCAACAGAATCAATCCCAATAGCAAATGCGCGGGCCTGCTTAGATAAGTGTAACAGACAACACACATTTGTAATAGGATGTCTAATAGTACAAGAACGAACACCTTTCCGAACAACAATAGGAAGATCCAAATCTGATGCTTCTGTAGGAATCTCGTGAGTAGAAGACGATCAGGAAGGCTCAGAGACTGGTGTCGCTACCTCTTCTGGATCTTGTCTGCCTCGCCTACTATAAAAATATGGGTACTGCTGAATAACAGGCCTGTCAGCTGCCTGCTTGTCCTGAATAAAAGTATAATCAGGAATAATGGGTGGCGCTCCCTCACTCTGCACAGATGGTGCCACTCTCTCACTCTGAAAATCTGGTGGCACCTCCTCTCTCAACTGCTCCCCCTTACTCATAGCATCGGAGAAATACGGAGTGGTCTCATGGAAGGTAACATCCCTAGACACAAACATGCGACGAAGACTAGGACAATAACACTTGTATCCTTTGTTAGTACTAGAATAACCAAGGAACAAGGTTTTAATAGACCTAGGAGAAAGTTTGTCATCCTTAGGGTCAAAATTATGGACAAAAGAAGTGCAACCAAACACTCTGAGGGGAACAGAGAAGGGCTGATCCATGGGCCGTAACACAGAGAAAGGAGTTTGTCCTTTGAGAACGGAGGATGGTTGTCTATTGATTAAGAAGCAAGTGGTTAACAGAGCTTCAGACCAGAATTTCTTAGGCACATTGGATTGAAACATGATTGAACGAGTAATATCAAGAAGATGACAATTTTTTCTCTCAGCCACCCCATTTTGCTGAGGGGTGTGAGGACAAGACATGCGATGAATCATGCCCACAGAACTACAAAAATCAGACATAGCCTTTTGAACATACTCTAAAGCATTATCAGATTGGAGAGTTTTTATATTGCAATCAAACTGAACCTTTATTTCTTTATGAAAATGTTTCACAATAGATAGCACAGACTCTCGGCTTTTGAGAAGGTAGACCCATGTCATGCGGGAAAAATCATCCACAAAGGAAATAAAATAACGAAAATCATTATAACTCTGGTCTTTAACAGGACCCCATACATCACTGTGGACTAACTCAAAAGGACAAGATGTTCGCTTATTGACACGACTGGGATAAGACAACCTATGATGTTTCCCCAACTGACATGACTGACACTCTAAAGATGACACTTGGGACAACTCAAGTTCCAACTTCCGCATGCTTTCTAACGACGGATGTCCATATCTGCAATGCCATAGTAAGGGGGAACCACTCAACAGGATGGATGGAGCTGGAGCAGATACTGGGCGAGGCAGACTGTCACCGTGGAAAAGGTAGAGATCACCTTTCCTAACCCCCCACCAATCGTCCTCATACTCTTGAGATCCTGTAAAACAAAACAAGAAGGCTCAAATGTTACTGTACATTTTACAGTGTCAACCAACTTTACAACAGAAAGAAGATTAAAAGGAAACTCAGGCACAACGTGTACATATTTCAGATCAATCTTGGGTGTTAGAGAGACAGATCCACTAGCTAGCACTCTCCTCACTGAACCATCTGCCAGTGTGACAGATTGGTGAGGAATATATGAGTCAATAGATTGGAGCAATCTCTTCATACCAGTCATATGTTGTGACGCGCCAGAGTCAACTATCCAAGATGTAGTAGAGCCAGAAGTTATGAGAGATGTATCCTGATTACCTGTAGTAGATGCCAGGTTTGCTGATGATGAAGATGAAGATCCCACACTCATTTGCTGTGTAGCCTGAAGGAACCGATCATAATCCTCCTGAGTAAGAGTGATGCCGGTCCCAGAATTGGTGCCTACAACTGAAGACGGAGAGGAATCTGTAGAAGTGGCACAATGTGCTGCCCCCACAGGAGGTGCAGTAGGTCTCCCATGTTTCTTCCAACACTTTTCCACTGTATGTCCTGGTTTGTCACAGAAGGTACACTTCGGACGTGTCCCACGTCCTCTGCCCGTACCAGGTCGTCCTCCTCTCACTGCAGCAGCTACGGATGCATGAGACTCCCCCGAGGATATAGTAGAGACAGGATTAACAAACTCAAAAATAGACTGTTGAATTCTCGAATATGCTTCTACAAAACTTGACAATT